>OV651817.1:54793944-55171444 GCA_927349885.1 Psylliodes chrysocephalus
CAACAAATTTAAAAATTGATGTGTCCAACACATGACTTTCCTATCTAGTTATTATAGGCTTTTTCCGGTTATTTTGTACAACCTATTGCAGCATCTCTATAAATGTTTAGAGGATAAACTAAATATATACATTTTCCACATACATCTACCTCGAAACATTTTTCTATAGATATTCATGCAAAACGAAAATACTGAAAAATTTAAATTTCCTACGATTTTTTCATTACGGTCCATTTTAGAAAAATCATGTATAAACAAAAATTATAGAGATCGATATCGCAAACAACTTTTATTTCAAAAACTTTCATAAAAATCAGAATTTTGCACATTTTGTCAAATTTCTCGAATACGGACCATTTCAGGAAATTTTTACATAACACAAAAATTATAGATAATAAAATTAGAAGTAACTTTTATTTAAACAATTTTTTTTTCCAAACATTAATAACAGATATATTCCATAAAATATAAAAGTGGCCTCTTATAAAGTACCCCCCCAGATGTTTTGACTATGTCCAAAATCTAATCATTTCACGTCAGGCCGAAATAAATCTTAAGTTTAAAATTTAATGTTTTTTTCTTTATCCGTTTTTGAGTTTTCTTCAAAATTCGAAATTTACACATTTTCTCAAATATCTCGAATATGGTCCATTTTAGAGAAATTATGTATAAAATAAAAATTATAAAAAATTATATTACAAACAACTTTTATTTAAACAATTTTTATAAAAAATTATTTTTTTTACATTTTGTCAAATTTCTCGAATACGGACCATTTTAGGAAAATTTTTCATAAAACAAAAATTATAGATAACTATATTAGAAGTAACTTTTATTTGAAGAATTTTCTTCTTCAAACGTAAATAACAGATATATTCTATAAAATATAAAAATGACCACCAATAAAGTACCCCCATTTACACACACACACACACACACACACACACACACACGCACGCACGCACGCACGCACGCACGCACGCACGCACGCACGCACGCACGCACGCACGCACGCACGCACGCACGCACGCACGCACGCACGCACGCACGCACGCACGCACGCACGCACGCACGCACGCACGCACGCACGCACGCACGCACGCACGCACGCACGCACGCACGCACGCACGCACGCACGCACGCACGCACGCACGCACGCACGCACGCACGCACGCACGCACGCACGCACGCACGCACGCACGCACGCACGCACGCACGCACGCACGCACGCACGCACGCACGCACGCACGCACGCACGCACGCACGCACGCACGCACGCACGCACGCACGCACGCACGCACGCACGCCCGCACGCGCGCACGCACGCACGCACGCACGCGTAAAATTTCAATAATAATATCCGCTGTTGAGTGTCGGCGTGGTCCAGGGTGTAAAAAAACTGCTGCTAAAAACGGACACACTACCCCCTTCTTGAGAAACCCTTAACCTCCGTCGGCCATAATTTTTACTACGACATTGCCAATAATATTCCCCTTTTCAACTATAGCATCCAATAATTCTGATGCATTCACCCTAATGACAGGTCTTTACTCCTTTGGCTTGGAATCTTTAATATCGGAATTAAGCATAGAATTGTGTTAAACGGCCTATGAAAAAATACGCTGGTATAGATTTTTTTTTCAGCAGACGATCGCAGGAGATTTGGTGACTCGTTTTATTTGTTTCTGTGAGGCCCCAATATTATCTTGGAAATTGTCTAACGTATCAGAACTGAAAGTTACCTGTGAACTTGAGGCTGGATTGTTGGTAATTCTGGGTTTTGACCCCAACGTACTCAATTCCAAGTAAACATTTGTTCTGTTAATAGCTCCAGTTGATTCTATTTTCCGATTTATTTATTTATTTATTTATTTATTTATTTATTTATTTATTTATTTATTTATTTATTTATTTATTTATTTATTTATTTATTTATTTATTTACGGGTAAAGCCCAATTCAGTTTACATATAATAAAATACAATATAAAATAAAAAATTCAATAAAATAGAATAGTGATATCATAAAAATTAAGTAAAATATAGAATAAAATGGTTAGATAAAACAGTGGACATTAATTTACAGAACAGCAAATAAATTATAATGTGTATAAATGAAAAGTATGAAATTGCTTGAGACGTTCAAATATTCAGTGTAAATAAGTGGTTTTTAAATCCTTGAACAGAACTGTTAAAAAGTTGAATATCATGAAGAGAGTTAGCTAGTCTAAGTATTCTAGGAATAATAGTATATTATGCAACGATCATGTAATGATGGTTATTAATACACGAGCATTAACCGGGATACTAAACGAGCCAAAGGCGAGTTTCGTATGGTTTATGCGAGTGTTTTAATAACCATTACATGAGAGTTGCATACGCTATTTTTTCTACACCCGATAAATAATCAAGACCTATAAATATTCTATTTATATTGGTATTGAACACAATAACAGTAATTACTCGTATTTCTATAAAAAATTCTACAAAATTGTAATTAATGGTATTATCTTGGGTACTGGTATTACCACAGATTTTTGGGGCAAAATATTTTGTATTGCATTTTCTCCTTTCTCCTATATGTGTGGAGGAGTGTTCTATATCGCTGATATCAGACATTTTAATATTATAATTATCGAAGTTTAGCTATCTACGAAAATTTAATACGTTTTGACAACTAAAACAATTACATAGGAATTTAGGACAAACGTCAAACATCATGCTTGATTGAAAAATTGTAGGTTTCTATTGATTAAAAATCTGTATCATAATGAAAAATCTGTATCATAATGGGTATCATTATGAAACGGATTTTGGGCATATAAGTGCATTATTATAATACGGGTGTAGAAAAAAATATTAAACGCATAACTGTTACGGTGAAAATGTACATGAAATGTTTGAATTTGTCTAGTAGTACGTGACGGCACAAAAATATTAATTCTGGAAAGGAGGTCGGGGCAATTACACCTGCCATTGATAATATTAGACAGTATGGTAGGGTCTTTCCGTTTTCTACGAACTTCCAGAGAAGGTATGCTTAAATATTGTTGCAATTCCGCATAATTATAGTAAATGTTAAACTTAAATGCTACGTATCTAAGATAATTATTTTGAACTTAATCCAGTTTACTTTTATGAATTAAGTAGTGTGGGAACCAGACTGAGGAGCAATAATCAAGTTATGTCCTAACTAAAGAGAAGTATAGCATTTTAATTGAGTTTATGTTAGTGAAGTCATGAGTTGTCCTCTTGACAAAGCCCAGCATTTTCATTGATTTTTGAACTGTAGCAGTGATATGGCTATTTAAGCCAAAGGTAATCCCTAGATTCTTGATTTGATCGACAGGGTCCAAAACATGTTGAAATTAACTATAATTATAAGTTAATAAGTTATGGCTGCGACAAAATCGAATAATGTGACATTTGTTAGTATTCAGATCCATGCGATTACTAGAGCACCAACTTTCTAGTTTATTTAAATCCGACTGCAAAATCTGAGTATCGGCATAATCATGAATGATCTTAAAGCATTTGAAGTTATCTGCAAACAATAGAGCTTTAGTGTTAGGAAAGCAAGTTGTGATTTATTTAATAAACAGGTTGAATAGTAGCGGTCCTAAGTGAGATCCTTGAGGGACACCCGAAGTAACTGGGAATGTACAAAGCAACTTGTTCTTGCTGTTTGTGAGGCAGATTATTGACCATTAGTTTTTGACAATTATCACGAGCAACTGATGCAGAGCCACAGAGATGTACCTTTCCCAACCTAACTTCTTGGAAACATATTTTGCAAACGTCCATGATGGCTCTTTTCTTGGTCAATTTTCAATTTGCACGGCAGTTTGTCAATGTTAGATACGCCATTTAGTCCATTACTGTTATCAAAGTTCCGCATGGCACCTCCGACCGTTATAGTTTTACGTGGCCCTAGAATCTACCCGTGAGACAGATGTAGCAATTACATGTGTCTTGAGTATTTCTACTTGCTTTTGGTAATAATACATCCTTATAATTTGGCATTTTTGGGAGTGGTCTCGTAGTATCATTCTTGTCATAGCTGTTGAAAGTTCTTCTGCAAATACTCACAGGGAATTTGGAATCACAAAGATTATAATTTGGATATAAAAATTTTTTACCAAGTTTAAATGTCACTCGCTTATAAAAAAGTATTCTAAAGTAATTTTTTTCACACAAGGGGCACACCCTTTTTTTTGTTCTCGTCGTGCGGACACTTGTGGTCAGCCATAGTAGAAAATATTAGTTCACGTAAACTGAAAATTTTTTCACACACAATCGGGTGGTGATCACAAAGTATGTTGTATAACTGAACAGCAGAAAGGTTTCAGGGTATAAAAGAGCCCTACCGACTGATTTTGTAGACAGTACAATGAAAAAATCGCGAGTACTTACTATGTTTAGCGCAAGGATGACAGAAAAGTAAACATGAGGGATTCCTGGAATTGAAACATAATAACACCAATGTAGAGCCCTTGCCGGAAAAAATCTGTACATAATAAAAAGGCATGACAACAGATAAAATACTTTACCTAGGTCAAATTCGATTGTAGACAGTAATGGACAGCAAAAGGTAAAAAAAAGATTTTTCTCTTGAAATCTGAAATATACAAAATGTCAACTTTTTCATACAAGATCAGGTCCGATTTCGCGCAAAAGTGCGTTTTAAAGGTATCGCCCGCATAACAAGTTCCATTTGCCCGTTTTTAGCAGCAGTTTTTTTACACCATGGACCTCTTGAAGACAGCCGTGATTAAAACAAATAGGTACTTGAGTAATGTAGTTTCAATAGTAGGCCCTTCCTATGGGGCCTCACTATTGCATTCGTAGAGACGAAAAAATTTTTTAACCCCCAATTTTTAAAAGTTTTTTTCATGTTTCTGATTATTCTGAGTAAGAAAATGCAAAAAATAATTTTTGTCGTCGGTGTGTATGTATGCCGGCACAATTACTCTAGAACCAAAGTTCTGATTGACTTACGCTGTTGATTTTCTTGAATAATTACTTCTAACTTAGAACACTATTGATTTTCAGAATTTTCGGTTCATCCTAACTACTTTAATATCAATTTTCTTAAAATTCGCCTATGTAATTCTTTTGTGGCAATTTAAGGAAATCCAATTATTTCTAACGTCAACATTCCTAACATTCTCAACATTCCGTAAATTGCAAACATTCTCTAACGACCTGTCAAACAACAGCTGTTGATAGTAAAGGTGAAATTTCTAAGGCGGGTTGCGATCTTCATACTTGCAACCATGGCCATTTGAAGGCTATTTTTATTTAAAATTAGTCGCCAAGCCTGCCGATTTATGAAAAGTATATAAGTAGTTTCTTAAAAATTACTTTTTTATGGTGGTGCTAATTTAAGCGTACTACTATTTCGCCCGTAGCCACAAAAACACCTTCATCAAATTTACTGTCTCTCTGTCGGAACCCCATAGAATAATTAACCGGCTATTTTATTTGGAAAATAGCAGAATAATGCTTGGCTGTGCCTGTCAAGTATCAAGATGTCAACTGTGATGTGTGAGTGGCTCTTAAATGTCAAATTATTTAAAAATGTATGCTTCTTTTGATATTTATTGCAAATAATTTGTAGTGTTTCTCAATAAAGGTACAGCAAGACAAATAATATAATGTTCCTATACAAAGCACTTTTTTATTATAAGAGAGTTAGGATATGATGCTTGTTTTTTGTAGATAATTTTAATTATACTGTTTTGGATTACATATTCAACCATCGAATTGTAAATAATAATTAGTAAACTCCTAGTCATAAGTTTCCTCAACTCATAAAATTTATGAATTACATGAACGGGTTGAAGTATAATATCATATATTCCACATTATACCATATCGCAAAATAGATTTAACCAGTGAATTTGAATAGTAGTCATAAATTTCCTCAATTCATAATATTTAAAAATGTTATGTTTTTCATTTTAATTATAAAATTGTTTTTTATTTGTATGTTGAAAGAAGGTCTTTGTAAATTACATTGCTCTCTATGATCTACTTTAATACAAAAATTGTAGTAAAACGAGGTAAAACGAGAGGTAAAATAACAATAAATTAAGGAAAATAATTAAAAAGGGCAGGTTTAAAGAGTATTATCAAAAGAAAGTATATTCGTTCTGTTTATTTATCAAGTATTGTTTGAGGTTACGTTTGAATACATTTATTGTTGTTTTTTTTTTTTTAGTTTCTCCAGGCAGTCTATTAAATTTTTTAAACCGTTAATAAAAATTGTATTTTTTGAACTTTTAGTGATGGCTTGCCATACATAAAAGTCAGATTGGCTTCTTGTATTATAGTTGTGATATTGCGAATTATATTGAATTTTTTCTAATAGATCTGATGCGATGGATTTATGTAATTTTTATTTTATAAATAAATATCAGTCATGTACTGAACATAATTCTGAGCTGAAAGCCAATTTATTGCTTTTAACATAGTTGCAATACTCATCCTTTTGTCTTTTATTAATAGAATATAAATAGGCAGAGTAAGGAGCCCAAATATTTTACATGAGCAGGCCTAAGAGGTAAAGGGGCCAATTATTATTGGATAAATTGCTTGAACAAGTTTTTAAACCCTAATCAAAAGGCAATATAGAATGGTTTTAAAAATCAAAGCTTAAGAAAAATCATCACATGGTTTAACCTAAGTAATGCCAATGCTTCACATACCAAAAAATTTAACGTCCTAATACTACTATCAGTTTTCGGTCTATCGTTTTAAGTTAAATCATTTCTCATTTTTGTTACGCTACGAGTTTACCCTTGTGGGCCTTAGTCTCGATAAAGTAGGAACCACCGTTTTGGCGTCTCTCAAATTATAAATTAAAACAATGAAGATATTCTTATATTCTTTTCCCAAAATATTTTTAATGTACCATTGTGTAAACGCAATATAAATTTCATAAAGCATGATGTTAATAACGAGATGTATTGCTGCGCATCTAGAAAATCTGGACCGATAGGAACAACTCTCTATCATTACTCTGCGACATATACTCAAAGGAGGCGGCTAGCTAACCCTAATCAAATGTGAAGTTCTTCCTGGATTTCTATTTGTAATACACGAAATAGCTTGACACTTTTTTAAACAAAATATTTCTGATCCTCTCTAAGGTCATCCACAATATCTTCGGGTGTTACAGTAAATTACCCTTAATGAGTTTAAACGGAACCAATGGCAGTTTCTCACAAGTTTCCAGCTGCTTACCAATACGACCTTCAAATCCACGAGACCCCGCGGTTTCTCCATCTAAATGGTAAAAGAGATGGAGAAAGAGACGCTCCTTCTATGTAGCATACACGCAAACCACTGAAGAGGTTTTTCAAAATATTTTTGCAGTAGTCTTATTACACTGCCCCCAATTCCTGTACTTACAACGGTTCCATCACAACCAAATCTTTCTAGATCCTTAGTCTCAATTGAATTATTTTCAAGCAATCGTACGATACTTGCTTTAATATTCTAAAATATACCAGAGACCGGTTAAACATGTCCGATATAGTTACATTCTGACTCTTTTGCATTTTTGCACTATATTATGTTCGTCTACTACTTTTGCCGATAAAACTTATTTTTCTTTTTTACTTGGGCTAGGGTCTTACCTTTGCGCCCATCAAAAGTTCTATCAATAATTTAAGATTGATCTTCTGGCGTTACAATTTCTACATCATGTGAAATGGTGGATGCAAGTGCAACTACAGGTCATGTTATTGCAAATGATGTAATCCAAACTCGCATTTTTTTATTTTTTTGCACATTTGGAAGTTGATGATGTAGAAACTACCTCTTGAAACTTAGTTTCGTTGTCAGAACAATTATTTTATTCCGAAGTGGAAGACAAGCCACAGTCAGATATAACTTTAGAATCGGCGGTTTTTATTATAAGATACATGGACTCAAGGTTTCGTGATGTTTCTTAATGTTGCCGTTTTTCTTTCTATTTGGTTTTTAATTATTTTCACATTGACACAGCTTATTTCCATTTTTTCGGCCCTCTTTGATCCAATAAGAATTTACATTCTTTAGGTGGAACTTTGCGGGATTTGTCACAAATGCAGGATGTAGAAGGTTAACTACATTTACCCGCTGCAAAATCAAAAGCGGTTTTTTACCTTCTTTTCTAAAACATTGATCGTGGACTTGTAGATTTCACTGCTTTGTTTGTCCTTACATGGTTTTAAAAGTATTTTAGTACCCGATATACCATGATAAATAAATAAAAAATGGATCAATATTTTAGAGATTTCCAAATAAATAAAATTGAAACCTTCAATTTGAATAATGTTAGTGAATGTAGCCAAATATTGAAAATTAATAATAAAAATGTAAATTTTAAGATATTACATAATAATATCCGCGGTATTGACAAAAACCTGGATGAATTCAAAATATTTTTGCAACAACTAAATGTAGAATTTGACTGTTTAGTACTTACCGAAACCAGACAATTACCTTATCGAGATTTTTATAGCATACCTGGGTATTCCATTATATACAATCAAGGAATATTTAATCAAAACGACGGCACTGTTATGTACATTAAAAATGACTATGATTTTGAATACAACGTTATAACCATAGAAAACATAAAAATTTTAAAATCAATAATAAAAATTGGCAACAATCATATAACAGTCACTGCGTGCTATAGATCCCCAGCTTCAGACATTACCGACATCATCAAAATACTGCAAACATACTTTGAAAATAAAAACCAAACAGGACAATATTTACAAGTTTTTTATTGGCGACATTAACATAAATTTATTACAAGACAATAACAATATAATAGAATATAACAATTCTTTACACGAGTACGGATACATTTCCAACATCAACACACCAACTGAGGAGCTTTGGGGCAAAACCGAATAAATCCACTATAAACGATTTTTGGGAAAACACGATTTTCCAAATAGACAAAAAGTACTGGTTTTTCGTTTGTTTGGTGAAAACAATAATATTGGAGGCATCATAAATAATACACCCTCTGCAATTATAATTTTGAAAAATAATTTTTGTTAAAAATATGACAAAAAAAAATGATTTATTCAGTTTTACCCAAATAAAAATTCAAAACTACCCGCACTAATATAAGAGGAAAAACAAATGAAAATAAAGAAATATCTCTTACAAACTGCTTTTAAACTACAGCGAATGCTGATGTGTTGTTTACACCACTTTACTAGTGGATTTATTCGGTTTTGCACAAACACATCAATTTCGACAATTAATTTTACAAATATTTATTCGGTTTTGCTCGGACAGGTAGTCTATAAAGATGTAATTTAACAAAGTAAGTTGAAATCTGTCGCTAACTTAATTTTCATAAAAAGTGGATTTATTCGGTTTTGCTCCAATGCTCCTCAACTAGAGGAAAATCATGAATGGACCATATTTATATAAATTCTAAGGAATTTTCAGAAATGATTTTACCACTCGTTGTTACGACTAACATTACAGATCACTCCACCACCATTTTACAAGTACTTCGTGATAATAAAGACAATAAGCAAAATTATAACAAATTCATCAAATATTTAAACCACAATATACTTAACAAGTGTAAATTAAAAATTTAAAAAAACCGACTTCAAAAACGTGCAGATACCATCACCACATCTTAACCAAATTTATATGGGATCACCTCTGAGGTACCCCCTTACTAACAAAAAAAGAATCATATAAATCGGAAAAGGTGGTAAAGCATTATCGCTAAACATACATAAAAAATGAAGAGTTCGAGGATTTTGTTATGGACCCAATTTTTAGATTTTGACCAAATTTATATGAAACCACCTCTGAAGTAGCCCCTTTCTAACAAAAAAAGAATCATATAAATCGGACAAGGTGGTAAAGCATTATCGCTAAACATACATCAAAAATGAAGAGTTTGAGAATTTTCTCATGGACCCAATTATTAGATTTTGACTAAATTTATATGGGACCACCCCTGAAGTACCCCCTTTCTAACAAAAAAAGAATCATTGAAATCGGACACCGTATTAAAGAATAATCGCTGAACATACATAAAAAAAAAAAATATCGCGACGAATTGATAACCTCCTCCTTTTTTGAAGTCGGTTAAAAATACTTTAAAAAACACAATTTGGGATCACATATGCACTGAAAAAGACCCTACCATTGCAACAAAATTGTTCATTGACACTATCAGCAATGCGATTCAAACATACACATACACAAAAAAGCCCAAAGAAAAAACACAAAAATTGCGCCATGGATGACAGATTTGTTATTAAAATTAGTGAATAAAAAAAAAAGATCTATAAAAACCTGTCTCACAATCCAAATAATGCTTTGTTAAAAGATCAGTATAAGTCATACAAAATGAAAGTATCTAATCAAATTTTTCAAACTAAACAAAAGTATTATAAACAATGCATACGAGACAACGATAAAAATCCCAAGCAATTATGGAATACTGTTGATGAATTAATTGGAAAGAAATACAAAAAAACAACGAATATAGGACCAATAAAAAATGAAAACGCAGACCTTTTAACGGATAATAGGGCAATAGACAATGAATTCAACTTAAAATTCATAGAAATGGGAGAGTTCCTAGCAAAAAAATTATAAAAAATCTACAATTTAGACCAGTTGCTGAGAGTAAAGAAGAATCGAGAAAATAATTTAAGGAGGAGGAGGAGGAGGATGAGGAAGAGGAGGTTGATAATAACCAAAAATTTGATATGTGGATATCACCCTCAACCCAAAAAGTTATTAGAAATATGTATCACCAAATAAAATTGAAAAATAACGGATCTAATTATGGTGTCATAGAAAGAATACACGTTTTGACAAAAAATTCCTAACCTTCGATTTGAAAAGTTATTATAACTCGAAAATGTTTTCCAAGAGAAAAGCGGACTTAAATGTCTCTAGTAAGTCTAGATCACTGCATGACGGAAAATATTAGAAGAAAGGTTTATAATTTTTATCGTAATAATATTGTACCATCTTTTCAAACGATTAAAAATGAAATCTGATAAAACCACTAGAAAAGTGTGATAAAACCACTAGAAAAGTGCTTTATTCTGTGTGTTAAGATATCGTACCTGCTTAAATAGAAAACAGCATATTGTGGAATCGCAAAGATTTATGATTTTACGTAATGAATACCTTACTAAAATAGAGGAAGCTCGTCGGCAAGATAGATTTATAGTGTATCTTGATAAGACTTGGTACGACACTCATGATATTGTAAAAAAAAAGAATGGAGTGATCAATCTGCTAAATTTTCTGTAAAGGCTCCTTCAAATAGAGGAGAACGTATTATAATATTATATGCCGGTAATGAAAACGGTTTTTTTCCGAATTCCTTGCTATTATCAGCAAATAATATTTTGAGTTGTTCAGCAGATTATCACCAAGATATCACATCTATTTTGTTCGAGAAATGGTTTGGTGAACAATTATTTCCAAATTTGCCACCAAATGCTATAATGGTTAATTCCCCCTACCACTCTTGTCAAACTAGTGAAATTCCAAAAGCAAAAAGCTCGTTTTTTGACAGAATAAGTTTATCATATTCACCCACAGTTTTAAAAAAGATTTGCTTACAATATTGAAAGGCTTAAATCGCAAACCTAGCTATGTTGTGGATGAGATGGCTACGGTATTCAGTCATACCGCAATACGCGTATCATCATATAATTGTACATTTAATGAAATAAAATTAATTTGAAGTAAAATCAAAAGGGAGGTCAGAAAAAAATGTTAATCCTGCATTGTCTGAAAGCGTTTTAAATGTTATCAGAGAAATTGTTGGAGGTATATCTCAAGAATTATGGCCCAATTGTGATCCCCATGTTAGCAAAATTAAAAATAATCATCGAGTATTTCCGGTTCATTCTTGTATTATAAACCTGAATGACACGTCAAGTGAAGATGATAGTTCTGATAAGATTTTGATTTCTCATTTTAGTTATATTTTTACTTTATTAAACGTAAATCTGTTGGTTCACGTTATTTTGGAAAGGAACATGATATTGTTCCTGTTTTCCTTTTCTAGGAATGTAGCCTTGATATAGTGAGAAGGTTTGCGTGCTTTAATCACTTAAAGCCAAATTAATACATTCAAAAATATTTTAAATTATTTATAATCAATGTATACAAATAGCAGTTGTTCAAGCATCCTACATTGATTTTTAATATTTAATGTAATATTTAAATACATCAATTAAATCAAATAAATAGTAGATGAAAATAATATAGTTTCATGGTGATTTTGATTACAAGTCGCGAATATTTATTAAGGATTAATTTGTCTTTTAAAACTAAATTTAGTAACATTTATGAAACACCTGTTTGAAGTTAAAAAAATATGCAAATAATGTGATAATTTTTAAATGCGTATAACATTTCCACTTGAAATATATAATAATCTTACATTAAAACATACAACATACAACTTATTAGATCCGTCCCTGTGCTTCGGTTGTAGTTGTCTATGTATGAATCCCTTTGTTGTGCCGAAACAGAAAAAATATCAAGTTTCCTTAGTTTTTTTTGTTTGTTGCCGGCTGGCTTTAAAGCTTTAAAGTCACACTATATCTCTTTATATACTTTTTCATTATCTTCTATGATTATTTGCAGTTACTTGCAGAAAAATTGCTTATATTAGGTCATTTAATTTAAGTATCGCTAATGTTTAAGATAAGTGTAAAGTTTACATGGAATGAATGGATTTTAAACCCACCCTGTATTTATTTAAATAATGTAATACTAGGTAATTCCAAAAACCGAATCATTGGAATTTTCGAAATAAAATTATGGAGTGATAATTTAATAAAAATCCTATCCAGGCCATTAAAAACTAATCAACTGAATAATATATAATCATTTACAATTTTATAAACTCTTTCAAGAAAAGTTGTTATTAACAATGGTAAGTAGTTATTTGACACACAATAATATTTAGATCTTAAGGTTAGATATACTAAAACTAACATATTTTCGGGTGTAATATACTTTTAAATACAGTACTAGCCACTGAACGTGGCCGCGATGCATAAGTGAGGGTGAAAACTGCAGAGTTAATATTGGAGAGAGCAGAGGTCAAATAACATCGGCGTTGCCAGTTTGTACCGCCCGACCGCGTAGTAACATTGGCCATGCCGTATGAACTAACATTGCTAGTACTACTCGTTTCCTACTTGCACTAATATTGGCTTTTTGTAGTTCTTACACGCACTGTATGTTTGAGTGTTAGTAATTTAAAGTTAATATCCTACAACCGTTTGCAAAAAATTTAAAATTTACTTAAAAATCCAAAAACTGCCAACATAAATGTTTTTGTTTTGTCTAGGGGGAAAAACTTTTTGCGATTGTTCACTTTAATATACTCGTATATACAAAAAATTTACTTCTGGATTTTTTCTGTACGAAAAACGTGGTTTTTACCACATTCAAATAAAATAGTATTGTACATTACGTGTGTGAAAAATCACTTTAACATAAGTGATGTAAAATATTTTTTTTACCATCGCAAAATTATATTATCAAAAAACTGTAAAATCAAGAAATCTGGCAATTTATTAAGTGGTTTTTAACATCGAAAGCAACGTCCTTAGCGTCGATGCCTTAAATTTTTTTGACAACCATCCAAAATACGCAAGCACCACAGTTTTTGAAAAGAAATTTGCAAGATTTTCAACTCAACAATCCATGAATTTAACAAATATTTGTTCATATCCCTTTTTAGATTTTATTGATAATAAATCCAAAACGATTTCCTCAGCTTGACTTGCTATTTATGGTGGTGTGTTTGGAAAATATAAACCATGATAACTTAAGAAACTAACAAAGCTTTTTATAAAAACTGAGAAAATTTATCAATTAACGAGGAAGGTCAAAATAATAAGTAAAACCAGACTAGATATAAACTTTTTTTAAAATTTTAGGGTACTTTTACGATTCTACTTTGCTTTTTAATTAAACAAAAATTAAAAAATGCATTCTTAATATAAAAAATTATTCCTGTCTTTGTTTATTAATAATATAAAGTCGTCAAAACATTATAAACGAGGTCGGGAAATGATTGAAAATATAAAATTAACTTTCTTCACTAGAGACAAAAGTTAACGTTAAGAATGTCTCTCACTTGCGGCAGAAATCACGTTTTCGTTGAAGTTATTTTATTACAAACGTATGTCTTTTAAAAATTTGTTATAAAAACAAATGTTAACAATTTAATCATCAACACGATTTTACTGTTAATATGTAAATACCAAATTAAAACAGAAATTATGTGTCTAATATATTTTACAGCTCATGCGCAAAGTAAATTCATTATTCTTAACTAGCACATAACGTTGCCAAGCCTTTTAGCGATGTCGTTTTAAAGGAAAGTAATAACATTACGATACATCGTACATTTATGAGAAGTTATCGAGAAAAATCAAAACCTCGCAAAACTTCTATATTATGTTACTTATTTAACCTACCTGTTATTTTAATACAACGTAATAATATAATTTGCTATAAAATATATCAACAAAAAATTCTCATAAGAATAGGGCATTAGTTGTATTTTTCCCAAGCGGTTGTACGCAAATATGATTTTTAATACAATAATTTAGGTTTATTTTGTTTCATTTTCAAATCGTTTTAGTTCTTCTTGTACAACTGTACCAAGAACAGAAACTTCACTATTCTCAACCTAAGGGATAGCTCTAGACAAAGTATCCGGCACGACACGATCCTTACCCTTGCGATAAATAATTTTAAAGTCGTGTTGTTGGATATTGACACTCCATCTGGTCAAAACACTGGTCTGGCCTTGTAGATTTTGTAATTTATTAATTCAATTCATTCATTTCCCTGCAGCATATTTGTTTAATTTATATGCTTTTTGCCATGTGAGAAAAGGCAAGTAACAAAGGAATTAATTTTGACGCACGGCGAGCGACAAAGCTGTCACATAATGTCAGGTCGCAGAAAACATCAACTTTGCGGTTGGATTTCAAAGCGCAAAAGCCTACTTTGGATAGTGATCTTAGAAAAAATTATTTTGACAGTATTGTTTGTATTTTGTATATAAGTCACTAGTTAAAATAGTAATAATTAAAATTGTAAATTAAAAAATAAATAAAATAAAAGAATAATAAGAACATTTAATTGAAAATAAAATAAAAATATATTAAAGATTTCTATCCTAAAGCTACATAAGTATATACTAGTCAATATAAAAAATTGGTTTGACTTAATGTCCTTAACAATTAATTTCGAAAAAACAAATTATATACCCTTTTCATGTAACAAAAAAAGAATACCAAATTTCAATAAGCTAACTTTAAATCAAAATCATAATACATTAGAAATACATGAGACAAATAGTTGTAGATATCTGGGAATCGAAATTGACAGGTTTTTAAAATGGGATGTACATATATCATCATTAATTAAAAAAATCAGATACATAGTGTATAAATTTAGAAGACTTTGATCAATTTTAAAATCTGATCATTTGAAAACAATTTATTTCTCATTAGTACACTCATTACTACAATACGGAATAGCAGGATGGGGAGGGGCATATAAAAATCAAATTAAAAAATTAGAAACTATCCAAAAAATGTTTATAAAAATTATTCTAAAGAAACCTAAACGATATGATACTAACCTTCTATATAAAGAAAGTTATCTTATGGATATTAATCAAATATACATGTTTAAAATATTGACCCTACAACATAAGAAAAAGCATATGTTAGAAAAAATAAATCATGATCACGACACTCGGTATAAACAAAATCAAATAACGCAAACCGCAGAAGCACAAAAGACCATAGGTCAAAGATCATTTTATTTTACGGCAAGACATATATATCCTCATATTCCAAACAAATTAAAAAATTTAAAAAATAATATATTTAAAATAAAACTAAAAAAATGGATATTGCAACTACCAAGAGAACAAGTAAGTAATCTGATTAATTTAAAACGATATTAATATAATTTAAAAAGGTATCTTAATTAAAGAAAATAAAATTCGAATAAAAAATAAAATACGTACCTCACTTAATTCTTCTGCACTTCTTATTACAGTGATATATTCAATTATATTGTATTTAATTTAAAATATGTAATTTAGAGTCTTTGATTTAGAATATTTTATTAACAGTGTTTAATTTGAATTATTTAATTTAAAGCGTTTAATTTAAAATGTTTACTTTGAGATATTTAATATTTCATTTTTAATTTAAAATACGATATTTAGTTTATAATGTTTAATTTATGCTTAATTTATAATGTCTAAATTAATGATTAATTTGAAATTTTGATTAGGAATGAAATGTCGCAAATGTTCCAAATGATTATTTAGGTTATTTAATACAAAATAAAATAGACAAAAAAAATATGTTAACATCAATATAAAAAAAAACAGAAATATATTAGAGAAACCATACACTAGCCATACAGGCTTCTATGGATCTTATATTTATTTCCGTTCATTTTATATATTTTCGTATGTGTACCTAAAAAAAAGTTTAATTCAATTGGAAATAAATATTATTATTATTATTATTATACTTAAAACACAAAGTGGAATAAACTGGGTTATTTCAATTTGAAAAATTCACCTCAAATAGTCCAATCATTATTTCGAGTTCGTTTATTTGCTTACCCTCCTACCTCGAGATCAATAATTATTATCGAGCAAATAACAACGAATTTGTTTACTTCTTATTCCTAATAAAAAATCATATTTATTTGTGTTATTGTTTCAGCTGTCAGACGAATAGGTTATATTTGACGTGAAGTCAGTTAACAGAATACGATAATACATCGTCTGTTCTTTAGTTCCTTCAAATCTTCGGATTGTCAAATTATGGAAACTTTACAATAAGCAATTTGACGTTTCACGGTCTGTGCCGGATATGCGAATTGGTGTACGAGATATATTTGGTCTTTTTGCAATAAGTTTTTGGACGCATTTTTGTCAGGTCAATTTTTAGAATTGTTTAATTGTACATAAATAGAGTGTTGTACGTTTCTTGGATTCTGTTAATTTATTTTCTCGTAAATGACTTTTAAGAAATACATTGGAAAATGATTTGTTCTTTAAGGGTTATTTGCTGAATACACTCGGCTTGTCATATCAAGCTGTAGGCAAGACAACGTAGCCAGATTTCAAAATTAGGTTTTTTTCGAGATTTTAATTTTAATTTTTGTGGCATTGCAGTCTTCCAATGTATGGAGTTTTTTAGATTTTTCCTTAATTACAATTGTAAATATACAAGTATATAGATTTTGGGAAAATTTAACTGACTTATAGATACATTTGCATTTTCTAATGTTAACCCATTTTTCACTCGCTCAAGGTGTTTTGTCGATATTAAATTGGAAGTCCATGTACATTATAGTGAAGTTGCTGTTGTAGTTTCGCTTCCTTTTTTCAAACTTGGAAACTTACTAGTTGAACCCTTTGCGAGAAAGAATTCACCTCGCAGGATTTTACTTTTAAGGTTCATACGTGATTTCAACCGTGGGTGGGGACACAGTACACCGGTTTACCAGAAGACTGGTCCATATATTTGTGTTCCATTCGTTTCAATGGTTTTACATAGATGTTACTTTATCTAGATGGCAAAGATAATGATGGTGATACTGTTATTGGTGTTACCCTACTATCAGGTTTTTTATATTATATTGAGGATTTCATGGTATTATACCTGCTAGTTTGTTGATTTAAATATTCTACTTTTCCTATGTACCTAAGGTTTTTTCAACCTTATTTAAAATTTTGCATACATATTGTTTAAGTGGGTTTTCTTTATAACTTAAGTACATTTGGAGTGAGGGTAGCCATATGTGAGTAGTAGGGATTAAGTGTAAGGGGTTAAAGAAAAGGTTCTTTATTTCTCACAAGTCAATTTAATTGGCGACCGGTTTCGAAGCTGTCACTTCATCATTAGGCACATCTAAATGGAATGTCAAGGAGTCAGTTGTAATAAAAAACAATTTAAAAGCATGAACGGACTTTAACATATACAAAATAACAGAAAAACACAAAAGAAGTTAAACAATAACCTTGACTCACCTTGACTATTTCCATAAAGGAAGCGCTACATAAAGTTTAACAAAACGAGTTAAAAAAGTCATATGTAATACAATAGTATTTAAAAAAAAAAAAAATATTGTAGGTTAGGTTAAACCGCGAGATGTCTGTTCGAATAAATTAATTAAAACACATGTAAGACAATTAATAATTTTAAGGATATAACGTCAATTAATAAAAGTAAAAAGTAAAAATTATCAGACTCTCAAGACATCTATCTAGACTTTTAACGAATCAATGTAGTAAACTGTAAATTTTAAATTTAGCGGATAAATAGTGTACTAACAAAGGTGTTATTTACTGAAAGTGAGTATAGGTGGCGGGTGACCAAATTTATTGAAAGTAAAAATATTAAACTGGGAAATGAGAAATTGTTTTTTATTACAACTGACTCCTTGACATTCCATTTAGGTGTGCCTGATGATGAAGTGACAGCTTCGAAACCGGTCGCCAATTAAATTGACTTGTGAGAAATAAAGGACCTTTTCTTTAACCCCTTACACTTAACTTAAGTACAGTATAATTATTTTATAGTATATTTAATTAAGCACTTAGTGTCTCGATATGAGTATTGAACAGAAATAAGAAATACTTCGTTTTCTAAGGCCAACATTTCACATTTAGATTTTTTACTTATTAAAATAATTAGACAGACTTACCTAGGAGTTAAGCAATCTCATAAGACCCGTATTGGGTGCCGAGATTTAATAAACCACTGTCTGAAATGTGCTTATTTTTTTGTGTTATGATTTATATTTAACTGTCAAAATTAATGGATTTTTATATTTTTCTTTATAAATTAATAGGTATTAACTAAAAGTTAAGGAAGGAACTGTCTTCCAATTTGAAAGCATAATAGTAAAGTTGGTTCCAACATTGATAGTTGTTTATGAATAGATACAGATATGCACCTGTTGATTTATAATTTATTTTTATGGTATATTGTAGACTCTAAAAAGGTAAAAATTAATATTTTACATTAAAATAACCAAAAAAGGTTGATAGCTGTGTGCACGTAGTTAAGATTCAAAAGGAAAGGCTTGTATTTCGTGCAAAACTTTTTAATTAATAAATGCAAAGAGCTTTCGGCATTTTGCCATCAGTGCTTATTGTCCACAAACATATCCAACAAGCGAGGATGACTAAGAACTTTGAGGTTTGCCTTTTATATCTTTTTTATTTACTGGGTTTGTGGGGAAATGATTATCTTAGTTTAGCCATTATATGGGCTCAGTTGGCTTCTTTTAATTTGTCTACTATTTCCGGAATTATCGTAAGCTATCCCCCTTTAAGCTACCGTCTGAGTGACGTCAAAGGCTCGAAGGTTGACATC
This sequence comes from Psylliodes chrysocephalus, assembly GCA_927349885.1. NCBI lineage: Eukaryota > Metazoa > Arthropoda > Insecta > Coleoptera > Chrysomelidae > Psylliodes > Psylliodes chrysocephalus. The sequence goes on from OV651817.1 coordinate 54,813,403, forward strand.
GGTACAACCGAAACTTATATAAATAATATACTTAAATAATATTAGCAAACCTATTTTGTTAAATTTCAATTTTAGGAAATTTCCCTCACTGGAAGTTGCATTTTGCATTCAATAGGTTACACTTTATCTAAGGAAAAAGTATCTTCCTATGTACCTACTTTTTCACTATACACTAATATTTTAGTAACTTTCTACTTACTAATTCTTTTTTTTTTTTCAGATTTGCCGGTTGACTTTATTTACTATGGTTCTCTGTTTATTTACTCAAATTATTGCTAACGCAAGTAAAGAAGAGGATGTTGTTGTTGATCTGATTACTAATTTGAAACCCAGTTTATTCAAATCCTTAACTAAAATCGACAATGAAGTTAGGGATGATATCTTAAGAGTTAAAAGATCGCCAAATAAAGAAAAGGGTAAAGCTAAGGCGAAACACTCACCTCCAAGAACTCCTCCAAGAACTCCTCCAAGAACTCCACCAAGAACCCCTCCTAGAAGAACCCCTCCTAGAAGAACCCCGAGCAAAAAGTGCTGCAGCGTACAATAAACATTTTGAATTTAATATATTTGTTAACTATTATTGAACTGTACAATTCCATAGCAATAAATTAAATTTATAATATATAAAAATTAGTTCTTTAAGGGAAGTTGACAATGCCCATACGTTCTTCTGTTTAACTTTAAGTCGGGAATAAGATTAATTTTACCTATTTTCTTTTTGTTAATAGACGTCTCTTGGTAGTATTTTGGTAGGTTCTGCAAATTTTCTATTTTTTCCTGGTGTCTTGATTTAATGATTATGGGCTTTTATCTCAGAAATACTTCTGATATTTATCCAGAATTTAGATATAGAAGTGCTTTTCATTGGTTGTTTTTCTGTTTCATAAATCTTGATTTTTTAATTACTGAGGCCCTTCCTATGGGGCCTCAGTATTGCATTCGTGCAGACGAAAAAAATTCCTACCCCATTTTTTAAAACTTTTTTTCATGTTTCCGATCATTTTGAGTCTGAAAATGCAAAACAAAAAATAATTTCGTCTGGTCGTCTGTGTGTAAGTATGCCGGCACGACAACTCTAGAACAAAAGTTCTGATTGACATGCGGTTTTCATTTTCTTAAATAATTACTTCTAACTTAGAACCCTATTGATTTTCAGAATTTTCGGTTCATCCTAACTACTTTAATATTAATTTATTTAAAATCCGCCTATGTATTTCGTATGTGACAATTATAGGAATTCCAATCATGTCTAACGTCTAACATTTCTAACTTTTTTAACATTCCATAAATTGCAAACATTCTCTAACGACCTGTCAAACAACAGCTGTTGATAGTAATGGTGAGATTTCTAAGGTGGGTTGCGACATTCATACTTGCAACCATAGCCATTTTGGAGGCTATTTTTATTCGAAATTAGTCGCCGAGCCTGCCAATTTATGAAAACTATATAAAAAGTTTCTTAAAAATGTTTTTTTGTGGTGGTGCTAACTTAAGCGTACTACTATTTTGACCCTAGCCACAAAAACACCATCAAATTTAATAAATTTCTGTCGCAACCCCATAGAATAATTAGAATAAGGCAATTATCAAGATGTCAACTGTGATGTGTGAATGGCTCTTAAATGTCAAATTATTTAAAAATGTATGCTTCTTTTGATATCTATTGCAAATAATTTGTAATGTATTTCAATTCAGGCTTTCCATAAATAGAGGTACAGCAAGACAGATAATATAATGTTCTTATACAAAGCACTTTTTTATTATATAAAAGAGAGGTAGGATATAATGCTGGTTTTTTATAGATAATTTTAAATATACGATTTTGAATTACATGAACGGGTTGAAGTATAATATCATATATTCCACATTATACCATATCGCAAAATAGATTCAACCAGTGAATTTGAATAGTAGTCATAAATTTCCTCAATTCATAATATTTAAAAATGAATCTTCTAACCTTGGGATTTTAATGACGTAATGTGATCAACCCATTTCAAATTTTGATCCATTATAATACCGAGGTATTTTATTGTGTTTTTCATTTTAATTATAAAGTTGTCATTTATTTGTGTGTTGAAAGAAGGCCTCTGTAAATTACATTGCTCTCTGTGGATCTACTTTAACACAAAAATATTTTTATGGCTATAAGTTGCTATAACCTATCGTCGCAAAATTATTAATAATTTAAACATAGTAAGTAGTATTAATATAACATCAAGTAATTTTTTAAAATAAAGTACATGATCTCAAAACAGAAATAATTTATAATAAATGCGGGCAAAACGAGGGGTAAAAGAACAACAAATTAAGGGAAATACCTAAAAAGGGCAGGTTTAAAGAATATTATCACAAGAAAGTATATCCGTGTTGTTTATTTATCAAGTATTGTTTGAGGTTACTTTTGAATACATTTATTGTTTTTTTTTTAATTTCTGTAGGAAATCTATTAAACTTTTTAAACCTTTAATAAAAATTGTATTTTGGGAACTTTTAGTGATGGCTTGCCGTAAATGAAAGTCAGATTGGCTTCTTGTATTATAGTTGTGATATTGCGAATTATATTGAATTTTTTCTAAAAGATCTGATGCGATGGTACTATGTCATTTTTATTCTATGAATAAATATCAGTCATGTACTAAACATACTTCTGAAATATAAGCCAATTTATTTCTTTTAACATAGTTGCAATACTCATCCTTCTGTTCTTTATTAATAGAATATAAATAGGCGAAGTAAGGAGCCCAAATATTTTATATGAGTAGGCTTAAGAGGTAAAGGGGCCAATTATTATTGAACAAGTTTTCAAACCCTAATCAAAAGGCCATATAGAATGGTTTTAAAAATCAAGGCTTGTGAAAATCATCACATGGTTTAACCTAACTAATGCCAGTGCTTTACAAACCAAAAAATTCAACGTATTAATACTACTATCGGTTTTCGGTCTTTCGTTCCGAGTTAAATGATTTCTCGTTTTTGTTATGCTATGAGTTTACCCTTGTAGGCCTCAGTCTCGATAAGATGGAAACTAACATTTTATCGTCTCTCGAATTTGACCATCTTTTCATGGGTTGGGTGTTTTTTATATCTTTCAAACGCTTTTCTACTGGATTTTATTGTTTAAGAAAAATTTTCTATCCACCATGGAACTGTGTATTTTCATTTTATATGTTTTGTTTTATCAACCGATTTATGTGCTACTTTTAAAATTATCATATTAAAATTTAAAATATGTTACGAAAAAGTCGACGAAGAATCGCATGCAGCAGCACAGTTAATATAGCACAAGCAGCGATTTACAAATTAATTTTTTAAACATAATATTAGATCAATGAAATACAGATTGGATAAACGAAACAGTAAAATTAAAAAAGTAATATCATATAATTCGCACTAAATATACACTTTTGCAGATATTGATAGTAGAACTTCGTTTGTTACTTACTAGAATCATACATGAATATCTCAATAAAAAAACATCAGTATTATGCAGTGTATTTAAGTGCAAAACATGTTTTAATAAAGCGTTTTTAGTTTAGTAAACAAAATACGTAAAAATTATATAATGAAACATTCCCATATTAATCATATCAGTTATCTTCATAATAATCATATTACTTAAAAATTTTAACATTTTAAATGTACTTTATCCACCGCTAATAAACTTGGTGGTTTATGCAAGATATTCAAATAAGGATGCTTGTGTCGGTAGATAGTTTGTTGCCCAAGAAAATCGAGGGTATCAACCTATTTATTATAGAATTTATTTTAACTTGATATAAGATGAGACAGAAATGTCAGGCAATGAGAATCAAACAACCAAATCCCTTAAATTCTGCCGTTGGCTAAGAAGAAGTTGATGTCTTTAATTCTACGTACGGTCTTAGCCGAAGATTAGTTTCCCTAATATTCCAATAAAATTTTTTGGTTAGGTGCGAGTAGTAGTTGCGCCCTAGATTTGATTAGAATACAATCCTAATAATCTTTATTCAATCTAGAATATATTCTCAACAACATATGTACTATGTGCCGGTAGCTGTCGTGTAACCTATAAAATTCAATGTATAGTTAGTTACTTATCGATGAAAATATTAAACTAATAAAAAACATGGATGAAATTAATTGGAGGATTTTGGAGAAAAGGATTTATTAAACGAAAATTTAAAAACTAACAACTCTGAAAATACAAAATATCTGTGACAATTCTCTAAAAATTAATGTCTCCAATTTAAAATAAATACAGGGTGTTATTGAAATACACGTACATATTAAAACTGGGTATTGCGCAGATCCCCACTGAATGTAGAAAAATATTATTTTTTAAAAATACCCCTTATTAAGGGAGCTATTAATTTTTGAAAATTAATTCTAAAACAAACGTACTTCACTGATATGTTGAGGATGACCTATATAAATTAGGTTTATTTACCTATTTTAAACATCAACAGTAATTAATATGCAAGTTTTTGTCAGATGATAAGAAAACTAGTCTTGTAAGAAATAACCATGTTGCCAAGATTTTCGAATTAATTTCTATTTCCGAAGACTGGTTTTTACTACCCTCGTTATCAAAAAACTAGAATATTTGATAAATGATTGTTTTTAAACTATACATTTTTGAAACTATAGATTATTAAAATTTTAGTTGATTTACGAATCTGGCTAACACGAGCGCGTCATTTCCAAGTTGGTAAAAAGTGTTGTTACGATTACTTTTAAATATTTTTTTACGATGCCACTATTTACGAATATTGAACTAACGGATATAGTGCTGGTTTATGGGGCAGCTGGAGAAAATTCTCGGCAAGCACAAATCCTGTATCGCGAACGGTTTCCAAATCGGAGATTTCCGGACTGTCGTACGTTTATTTCAACTGTTCAGCATCTAAGAGACCATGGAAAATTTGAGAGTGTCAATGCAGATCGAGGGAGAACAAGAACACAAAGAACATTGCCGGCCGAAGAAGAAATATTGGAAGCTGTTGAAAACCGGCCTCAATTAAGTTGTAGAAGACTAGGTCTTGAAATTGGAGTGTCCTCATTTGTTGTGTGGCGGACACTTAAAGAACAAGGTTTACATCCTTATCACATCCAAAAAGTCCAGGCCTTATATCCAGGTGATGAAGAAAAGAGAGTGGAGTTTTGTGAATGGATGATTCAAAAATGTGTTGATATTCCTGATTTTCTAAAAATATTATTGTATACTGACGAGGCTTCATTCACTCGTGATGGCGTGTTCAATATGCACAATACGCATATTTGGGAAACTGGGCATCAAAGAAAATTTTCAATAAATGTTTGGGCTGGCATAATAGATCAGTATTTAATCGGGCCTTATGTTCTCCCGAACAGATTAAATGGGCCAGGATATCTCCACTTTTTAGAAGATATTTTGCCAGTACTTCTAGAAGAGATACCGTTACAATTAAGGCAACGGATGTGGTACCTACTAGATGGCGCTTCTTCTCACTTTGATTTAAACGTACGGCAGTTTTTAAACATTAGATTTCCTCAAAAGTGGATAGGCAGAAATGGACCTACTAAGTGGGCTCCGAGATCTCCGGACTTAAATCCATGCGATTTCTTTTTGTGGGGTCACATGAAACAACTGGTTTATAATGAACCTATTAATAGTGTTGAACAATTAACCAATAAAGTTAATGCGGTAGCCGAGGAACTACGACAAAATCCAAGACTAATTTCTAATGTTCAAAGTTCTTTGGAAAGACGATTGCAAGTGTGTGTAAATAATAATGGACGGCATTTTGAACAATTACTGTAATAAACTTTATTTTGAATTAATTGGTTTTGCTACGGCAACAGTGCAATTTCTATGGGTAAGTTCAATTTCGATTTATTTTACTTCTTTAAATATGGAAACTAGTAGGTCGGAAAAGGGGACTCTTCCCCAATATTTAAATTTTAGAATTTGAAGTTAAAATTGGTGCCAATCGTTTTTGGTCATTACATACTATTCCCCATTTTAATATGTACGTGTATTTCAATAACACCCTGTATAATGTTAACTCAAAAATGATAAAATACAAGGTAAGTTCAACTTATTCACAATAATGGAAATTACACACTTTAAAATATTTGAGCTTTCTACCTCCAGAAACTTGTGGGACCTGGGAGGATAGGGGCATAACAAAATATTTGCTTTGATTTATTTATTTATGAAAACGATTAAATCAATATGTGAATACATTGAGTGTGACTTAAGAATGCTTCTTTGATCTTTTTAAAGCAATTGTCATCGGTATCCTCATCATTAATTTCTTCGTCAAATCGGTGGGCTGGTCCTCATATTCTTCGTATATATCATCTTCGTTGCCGGTGCCAGTGCCGGTGCAGTGCTTGCACATCACCGAGCACCAAAGTCCTGATTTTTGACAGCTGCAAGTCCCCGTATTGCACCCTGCACTTGCATCATCTTTCGTTGCAGATAATTCGGAGCTGCAGCCATTGTTGTTGTTCTTGTGAGAACTACACCTGCAAATAAATAATATATATGAAAATTTTTCCATAGCACACTAATTTAGACTAACAGTCAAATAATGGTCTGGTACTGCAAAATTTTAATAGCACGTAACCATGAACCTCGTTTTGTCAAGCTCCAGTCCTCACTCAGTTAAGTCCTTTCATTTCCCTGCTATGTCTGTACTTGGAGGTACGTCTTGTAGCAGTGATACTTATTGAAGGCGCTAGGTGGCAACCTGGCTAGTTGAAATTTTGGCTTTGCAACTACTGTAGAAAATGTGCTGTATATAAAATTATCCAAATTATCGAGGTACAGTCTCATGTTACGATTTCACCAAAAACCTTTCCTCAACCTCAAAGATTTGATGCGACTTTGTATCAGAGTCTTCAAAAATGCTATGTCTAACAGACATGGTTTTTTGTCATACACCACATTACTTCCTTTTTCCACTAAATTTATGGAGAAAGGAAATGTCTAGAGGGATAAATTTCCAGAAATATGACGAATATAACATTATGGAAATATTTTCTTTCAAACTCTTCTGGAAGTAGGTAAATGTTCTTTTGGGGAAGGGCTAACGCACTATCAATGTCCCGAACATGTGAAATGGCTGTCTGTAGTATCAAGACATCGGCATCTTCTGTTGCTTGCTTAACCTAAATTCCCTTAGCTTCCATTTCAGATATCAGCAGTGCGATGGATTTTTTCTTGTGGGAGTAGGTCAATGGGTTTGGAAGGAGGGGGAGTCAAGGGTATACATAGTTTTGTGTTTAATATTGTTTTTCTCGTTTTGTTTTTACATTTTAAGGAATTTTTAACTGTTTCGCCTCGGTAAGTATGGACACAAAAAAATATTTTTTACCAATAAAAATTGGAAGGAAATTTAATGCCCATTTTTGTATTTGGTGCTTTTTCAAAAAACTCATTGTTAAGAAAAAATAGGTGGAATATCGAAAATATCCAGGTTTGTCCTCCCCCTCACCAAGTTAGGCTTTACGAAGAGACGAAGACTATTGATTTTGAAGAAAATGGGAGTTGAGGGGGATTAAAATATTTAAAAAAAATCATAACAAAAACAAAAACGATATCAACTTAAAATTTTTACCAAAAATTAAGCTCTATAAGAGAAAGAAAAGCCCTTTGATCTTAAAAAATATCTAATTAAAAACGTGGGGGTTAAGGGAAATAAAAATTAACAAAAATATCCTAAATCGGAAACGAAAAGCGGTATCAAGATTAAATTTTAAATAAAAATCAAGCTCTGTAAGAGGATGAAGCCTGTTAATTTTAAAAAAATCTACAATAAAATGGAGGGTTGAGGGGGTTAAAATATTGACAAAAATCTCAACTTACAAATAAAAAACGATAATAAATTGATTCTAAAAAAATCTGAATAAAAATAAGGGGTTAAGGAGGGTTAAAATAATTTAAAAAATTCAAAAACAAAAAAATGATATCCATTTGAAATGTTTAGCAAAAATCAAGCTCTATAAGGGAACGAAGCCTATTGATTTTGAAAAAGTCTAAACAAAAATGGGGAGCTAATGGGGGTTGAAATATTAAAAACAGAATCCTAACTCAAAAACTAAAAACGATATCAACTTAAAATTTTTAACAAAAATCATGATCTATAAGAGGATAAAACCAATTAATTTTGAAAAAATCTAAAATAAAATGGGGGTTGGAATATTAAAACAAAACCCTGGCTCAGAACAAAAAAATTAAATTTACTTGAGATATTTAGCAAAAAATGCTATATAAGGGGACAAAGTTTATTGATTATAAAAAAAATCTGATTAAAAATAAAGGTATAAGGGGGTTGAAATTAAAACAAATCGTAATTTAAAAACGAAAAGCGATATCAACATAAAACTTTTAGTAAAAATTAATTTCCATGAGAAGATAAAGCCTATTATTTCTGAAAAAATCTGAATTAAAATAGGGGACAGAGGGGGTTAAAATATTAAAAAAATCCAACCTTACTCAAAAACGAAAAAATAGAAATTTTGAAATTTTTTAGTAAAAATCAAAGTCTATAAGGAGACAAAATTTGTGAACAAAATGGGAGATTAAGGGGGGGTGAAATAAAAAAAAAAATAAAAATCAAACACCAAAAGCATTATCAACATAAAATTTTTAATAAAAAAAACAAGCTCTATAAGGGAATGAAGCGTGTTGAATTTGAAAAAAAATGTAAATAAAAATGGAGAGACAAGGTATATTAAAATATTGAAAAAAAAAACCTTACTCAGTAAACAAAAACGAAATTAACTTGAAGTGTTAAGCAAAAAAACAAACTTTATAAAAAGAAAAATCCCTCTGTTAAAAAATTGGGGATTTAAGGGGGGTTAAAATTTAAAAATCAAAAATCAAAAATGAAAATCGATATCAACATGAAATAATAATTTTAAAATCTAGCTTTACAAGGTAATGAAGCCTATTTATTCTGAAAAAAAAAACCTTGGCAAAAACGGGGGCTGAAAATGAATTGAAATATTAAAAAAATCCTAACGAAAAAACAAAGAACGATATCAAATTGAAATACTGAATAAAAATCAAGCTTTATAAGGGGATGAAGCTTATTTATTTTAAAAAAACCCAAATAAAAATGAGGGGTTAAGGGGGGTTAAAATATTAAAAATAAAATAATATAAGTTTTTAGCAAAAATCAAGCTCTATAAGGGGACAAAAATTGTAAATAAAATGGGGATTAAGGGGGGCTAAAATTAAAAAAATAGAAATCGAACACCAAAAAAGATATCAACATGAAATTTTTAGTAAAATTAAAGCTATATATATATGGGAATAGAGTCCATTGATTCTGAAAATATTCTGAGTCAAAATTTGGGGTAAGGTGGGTTGAAATATTAAAAAAAAATCCTAACTTAAAGATTAAAAAACGACATCAAATTGAAATCTTCAGGGAAAGGGGATGAAGTGTACTGATTCTGAAAAAAAATGTTATTGATGATGGTGGTTAAGGGAGGAGGGGTTAAACTGTATAGAGTATAATATAGAATACTAAGCATTATATTTATATTTATGATTATTCTAGTTTTTTATGTGCTGACTGGATTTGAAACGCGATACTTATTATTTTATCTATTTGTTATAATGTGTATAAGCTCAATTGATTGGGCGTAGGTTAGGTTATTAAATAACTCGAATAACTTTGAAAAAGAAGTTGGGCATCACTATATTTAAAACGTACTATACTTGACTTTAGATTAGTGATAAAAATATAGAAAATCACTAACCACTAACAAATTATATTTAAACCAAGTTTAAGAAAAGGTAGTAGCAAATTCTAATTCACATAGTTTTACTAAATTCAAATTTAAGATGATTTATTTAAAAGTACTTATCTTTAGTTAAAAGAAGATAATATAAGGAATGTTATTGCATGGTACATCTTCAGGCAACTTCAAAGGAATTCGGTATCCTTATTCGTAATTCTGCGACTTGAACGATATCGTGATATTTGGTATTCTAACTTAACTCAAAACGTGTAGATCTTCTATAGATGAACCAAACCACGGTCTTCAGATTGTACCAAAACCAAAATAAACTTCTAGGTATAAAAACCATAAAACTTCTTGAAAGGAATTCAATACTTTTTGATAGGAATTCAAAACTTGTTGATAGGAATTCAAATAAACTGTCTTGAAAGGAATTCAAAACTTCTAGATATAAATCCACATAAACCGTCTAGATATAAATCCAAATACAGCGTCTAGATATAGCCATGCTAAAAAAAAGGGAAAAGTTATGACAGGAAATAGGAAATTTAAATAGGATTTAGATAAAATGTTTTTAAATATTAAATGAACAATTTAAAACTATTAAATGAATAATTTCACAGAAACTAAAATTAATATGAAAAAGAAAAATCTTATTTAACATATTTAAACATAATAAAGCATAATATCTTATTCCAATAATATATAAATTAATATAAAACGAACATTTGTTTTCCATTGTTGATATTGAGGTTATGTATAATACTTGACAATTCATTTAAGAAATCCTTGTACAAAATATATATATTTAACAATATATTGGTATTAAAATCAGACGGAAAATAAGAATAATAAAAATCAATTAGTACATCGGATGACCAAGATATTAAAATGAATGTGATCTAGATAAATTTAAATCAAAATATGTGTTCTAGTGGACCAAACCAAAATATTATTAAAGATTAAATGACTTACCTACTAAGGAAGTTCAATCGGAATTATATGAGGTCCGGTCCACTAGAACACATTCCCACCCACTTCCTTAGTCATTATTATGGTAAATTACCATATCACCCTTGTAGTGATCTAGCAAATAAAATGTGTCATGAATAATACGTACAGATAACATGAGCAGGGTAAATCATAGGTACCGTTTTTTCTGGTTCTTCAAATTGGTGGCCGAAATTCGATATACCGAATGTATTTACAATATATATGTGTTCTAGTGGTCCGGACCTCATATAATTCCGATTGAACTTCCTTATCCTAATCTTTAATTACCGAGATTTAAATGTGCAAAAGTCTACTTTGAAAAAAAAATATTAGGTACTTGTATGGCAAATATTGAAACGTTTGTGTTAAACAAAATCTAGTTATAATCTGCGTCCCTGTGAAGGCAGTGGTAATGCAGATGTACCTGATGTAATTTAAGCAGTTTAGTGTTTGTACAGCCCTGTATCTAAACCAACTTTACGTTATCGGTCTGCTTGTGCTTGTTTGAATTGGCATTAGAGTGGATATTGGAGAAACACCACCGTACACTAATGGCATTTCATGACCAAGGCATTAAATCACAGCTTTAGATAAATTTGGAATTTAGATGAGTGGTTTTTGTGTAATTAGAAGATGCAGGTCCGTTTTTTAATCGATCGGGATACCGGAATTGTGTTAATTGTTTGGTAGGATCGTCCACCAACTAGCAATTTAGTTCAATATTTAGTATCATTTTATTTCACTTAAACATACACTTTAATTTTCATGCCAGTTTATTTACATAATACCATATAACAATTATTTTTATGTTATGTACCGTATAAGTATAAAACCCATTGTTAAAGCATATAATATAGTCTAGAGCCTAGAATATAATTATTAATGTGTATTAATAATGTTACAAAAAATCTACTACGGTCAGTAAATTTTCCAGTTTTCTATTTTTAATTATACTTGCTTGTGTGCCATCATTTTTTGTAAATTAATATATTTTTAAAACGATTTATCATCTATCAGAACCTAATGATGGCTTTACAAATCAAAACCGGCCGTCTAATTTTATAATATTCAATAAAATATCGTGTGGTATGGATTTTGTGTTTATTTTCTTACATTAAGATTACCACAATAAAGTAGTTGACTTGACTTTAGAAATAATCGAAAAAAAAATCGCGTTAACCGCCTGGAGTTAATGGTAATCATTAGTATATGCATCTAACTATGAACCATCGTCGTCAGACAAATTCCATTGGCGGTTTGCCAACGGCAAATTATTTAAAAAATAAAAAAAGACATTCGATGTAACCGGTCCAAACTTTGTTTATATTGTTTCTATTGTCATGTATATTATGGAATAAGTACAGTCAGAAATGGTAGTTGGCTATTTTTTAATAATTTGATCCCAAAATTTCAAAAATGTAAAAAATTTCAAAAATTGCAAAAAAGGTTAAAATTAATAAGTTTTTCTGACCGCCTATTTTGGAGTCCATTTGCAGACAAATTCAGTTTATTTAACGGCTGTCATATACTTTTACATGGTTTGATGTACCGCAATTTTCTCCTTCAATCGAAGACATCATCTTACCTGAGGACGACGTCGAAGAAGGAGACAACTCCAATTTAGTTATTAAAAGAAATATTTTTGCAATAAATGTTCATTGTACAAAATAACAATTTTTTCATATATACATATTGCAAAAAACGATTGTTAAAATTTCTCATTAGCTAATGAACTCATAACTTAATTCACTCCCTAAATTATCTTCTAAATGGTAAATTTGGCAACGGCGCTTTTGCAAGTGACAGTATGAAGTAAAGTGTGTCGATATGCGAGATATCAAGAGTTTGCTCTGTCTTTGTCATCCCATTTAAGAGAACACTCGACAGGTGAACACGAAAGATAAGTTTTTGTAATGAGATCAAAATTTGTCATAAGGAATGTCTCTTCGCATTACAATGTCCGCATGCAAAGAAAGTCAAAGGGCAAGAGTCGAAAGCGTCGAGACTAGACGAACTTTTAACATGAGAATTGTTTACAAAATATACTTATTTGAAATTACGTAAAAAAAAATTTAAGAAGATTTAACAATGTGAATGTGAATTTTACGATAAAAAACAAAGGATTATTCACATATAGCAAGTACTTTAATTATAAGAAATAATATTTGTTTATTTACAAATAATATTTTCTTGTAGCCAAACGTAATATGCAGTGATATTAATTTATTAATGATGCAAATTTTGGGAAACGAAAAGGAACAACATGACAGAATATAAAATTAAATTAATTAGGTACCCTGTTCTATAATCTAAATTAATAACAAAAACGTACATTAAAAATCAAATAAAAATTAAAAAGTTAATGGTGTTCCACTTTTTTATTATTAATAAAAACAATATACCTACATTTATAAAAGCTAAAATTCCTATGAGCAACATTTATTTTCATGAATTATTTAGATATTAAATTATAAGGGTTTGAATGGGGTCAATTTCATAAACAAAAATAAAAAATATAGGTAAGTAATAAAAGTCAATACAACAAAATGTTTTTCACTGTTTCAAATGTTTCAGTTTCTGCCCAAGGGGTGTCTTCAGGACTGAATTCAGCTATTATATATAAAACTTTTTTTATTAAAAAGAAAACAAAGGTATCCATAAGTGTGATGTCTTCAAGATAAGGCAAGGGGCGGATTGCCAGAGGAGGCGAAAAGTGTTCTTTTATAAGTCGAGTATGATAGGTATATTACTGGATGTTTGAGGTGTATTTAGGCTGGTTATATTTAACTTTACCAAGAAAGGGATTTAAAATAAGTACCTTAGTGTCTTCTGAATAGGAATAAAGCGATGAGGTAATAACTGAGAATGTGGTACCTACGAAAGAGGTGAGAATCAAAAATCACCCTCCGTAAACCAGCTAAGTTTTTGTATCCCAAGAAAGTAAATTAATACCAGTTGGCTAAAAGTAACATTAATGACTTCAGTAATAACCCTAAAATACTGTCCCCAAGATATTTAATAAAACTAATAGGTACATAAGGATCTTAAGATGTCATAAAAGTTACTAAAGATCGGCTATTTTCAGCATTACATTTCTTGTTCTACTAGATTATGTGGAATACGGATATTGTTTAAGACTTGTTTGTTACTATCCTAAAAAGCAAAATGCTGTTCCAGATTTACCTCAAAACAGCTCCCTGTATATCCTTTTTCATGCTTTTGTCACAATATGTAGACCATTTTCAAAATTCTTTCTTTTCTAAGTTGGACATTTTAACAAAAACCTAGCTAAATTTAAAAAATATGGGATATACAAAAAGAAGAATTAGTTATGGCCTAAAAATTATTGTATACATATTTATTTATTGGACCTTTAAGTAATGAGTCGTTATAGGGATTCGTTAGTTATTGAAATACATAAAATATTTATTGGACCACTAACTAAGGGCCATCTTTTAAAAATTATAATCGAAGTTCTTTTTATTAATGTACATTAATATTTATACATATACGCATTTTTATACAATATTTTATATATTTTGGATTTATTATTAAGGTACATAGATAACATAATATACAAGTTATTATATCTATGGTAGGTAGGTAGGTAACAAAGTTGATTTTGTAGCAAGCATCTTAAAAAAAAGTATCCTAATTTTGAGAACTAAATCCATTGATTTTCTAAAGCAAATTATTGTTACCCTTATGTTTTATGCAACTGGATTATTTTAACAAAAAATTTAAAAAACATTCTTAAAGTTTACCATCCAGGTAGGTACCGTGGGCAGAATAATATTCCAATTTCCAAATTCACTCTGCTGTAAACGCACTAGATTTGGAGGTTAACTTATGACCACTGATATAGACTTATATGGATTTCTCATTTATATGTAAATCGGGCATCAAAACAGAATAAAGTAAAGACGACATAAACAATATTTTGCAATATGACAGATGGATGCACTTCTAGTGACGGAAAAATGTAATGAAAATGGCGATTTGAGTGGTATTTTGATATATTTGAAACCAATAATTTTATTTATGAAGACTGACAGAATGAAAATGATTTTATATCATTTAAATGAAGCTATTTAACAAAAATTAAACTTATTTTCACCAAAACTGACTAGACAAGACGCGGGTTTCACTGGGCGAAGTTTTCTTTATGCCGCGTTTGAATACCCACATCCGTTGCATTTTTTACATCTCGAGCGTTTGTTTATCCACATCGGACACATCTGTCTTACTATATTTACGTATACTGAATCACGTGATCAAAGATTTACAATATTTCAGATGCATCCGATGTGGATATTCAAACGTGGCACTAATACATGTAATGTTTTCTCTCAATTTTGAGTACTCAGTTATAAATTGTAAATATAGTGTCAGAGGCAGAGTATTGCATTAAAGCACTCATGAGTAATTCACAATGAATAGCTTCGCAAAATACTCTTAATAAATATCTCAGTATGAATACTCACTCATATGAATAATACTTAAAACAAATAAGTGCTTCCGAAATTCTTAGAGATCACTTTAAGTACTTAAGTACAATTTTGAGTACACTTGTACTGCCCAGCTGTGTTTAGTGTTTTCTTGACATTAAGATTTTTACAGATTTAAATATACATTTTATAGTTATAATTCACCCGAGCATTTACCATTGGGCTAGTAGAAGCCACACCTCTCGGCGATGTTAATAATCTACAGGACTTTGATAACCTGAGAAGATGGATCTCTGTAGTCTGCAGACACCCCTCAGCATCAACCAGCAGGTTTTTGGCGGGTTGATAACCTGCAGGGCTTTGATGAGCTATGAAGATACAGCTGTCTCTAGATATCTCTCAGAAGCAGGTTTTATATACCCCAGGAAGATGCACAATGGGTCTAAGTGCTGTGGAAGTATTCACCTTTCCCACCTTACAGATACAGATATTGTTAATTAAAACTAATGTAGGATGCTGCTATGAAATTAGAATGTCCATCTTGACATAAAAATATCATGTGGTCCTATTTATAAGATGGCAGCAATTAAGAAAATTAATTTTGTTTATTAATCAAAAAATCTTTGTTCTTTACAATGAATAATAAATTTTTATTAAATTAATCAGTGTTTTTTTATGTTTTATGGCTCAGATATTCACAATATGTCTCAGTTTATGATTTAATGTGTTTTGTGTGGGCTTTGTTACTGTTTCCCTGTTATTAAATTGTTTAAACCTCTTAATATTATTAACGATGTGGATACTCAACATTAAAACAAAAAAAATTGTGTTTAAACACACCTTACTTAATATCGTGTCTTGAAGTAAAATACGTCATTCTTTTATTTTTGTTTCTAAATATTCAAATGCTGAAATTTTATTTTAAAACACGTTTAAGGCAAAACGATTTTATTTAGTGAACACTTGAAAAGGCGCTTTTCTTAGACCTATTTAAATATGGGTAAGCAATCTAAAATGATATATATCATTGGTCATATCGCGAAAAATGCACCGGATTGCACCGCGTTGCCAGATTTACGACGTTCAATAGCTATCGAGATTCGGAATGCATTTTTAGTGGATCATTAGTGCTAATGAGTCTATGAATATATAACGATCATTCTTGTAACCGGCTGTAAGAGTTATTAAACAAAAATTTGTATAAACTTAGGCATTTCTTTATATTAATCCTAACACATACTTTAATGAAATCTTAAAAGTAAAAATAATATTTCTTTATGTATATTTTTTGAGGGAGCATTTTTTTCTAGGTTATAATTATAATAATTATGGAATACTACTACAAATTTTATTAAAAATTACTACAATTTGTATGAATTTTTACTATTTATTGTGTGAAATTTTCGTATTTATTTTCATAAAACGCAATACATTTTTAATATAAATTCATACAATGAATAGCAAAAATTGTAACAATTTGTAGAACAATTCTTATGATGCATTTGGATATTTTTACTAAATATTGTAGATAATAACTCTACAGTACATTCTCCACAAATATTTGGAAATTTTTACTACAAATTGTCCCTGTCCCTATATGTACTATTTATTGTAAAGAAAAAATCTACAATTGTAGAAATTTATTCTACAATTTTTTTTCAGTGCGTTAGTAAAGAAATAAAAATAAAAACGCCGTCTAAAAAATGCCGGAAAAAAAATCCATCATATTATGGACAAATACGAGAATTCTGTACTCAAAATAGCGACTGGATCATTTATAAACGACGACTCGATAGTTACTTTTCGGTAAATAATATTACCGAAGATGGAAAAAAAAGTGCAATTCTTCTGAATGCTCTGGATGAAGATGCATATAAACTTATGTATAATCTATGTTTGCCGAGAATACCAGAAGATAAAAGTTACAAGGAACTCACAGAGCTTTTTAATAAATATTTTAAAAAGTCAGAATCTACATTTGTGGTACGATCCAAGCTTTTTGGTGCTTTCAAGGATCCATATGAAAGCGCAAATGAGTGGGCGGCAAGAGTAAGAAATTTAGCGCTAAATTGCGAATTTGAAGATGCTGTAATTGATATGATGCTGCGAGATCGTTTTATAGTCGGTTTTGTAAAAGGGCCAGTGCAATCTAGACTTTTTAGGGAAAACTTAAGTTGTACCTTTTCCGAAGCCATTGAAACCGCTGTAACAGAAATGGCGGCATCCGAACAAAATGGGTCTAGACAACAGCAGCCGGTAATTAAAACCGAACCAGGAGTTCATCATGTCAGTACTAGGAATAAACAACGCAATAATCCATCATCTACACAAGGTCCATCAAGTGCTAGTGCAAGTGTAAAGGAAAAATGTGCGTGCTGTGGTAGAAATAATCATACCACAAGAAAGTGCCGTTATAAAAATTGTGTGTGCAATTTCTGCAATTGCAGAGGTCACCTAGCTCCAGTTTGTCCAAAGAAAAAGGATGGTTACTCGCCAAAACAGAAGTTTGTACAAAATCCATTTTTAATTGAAATTTTAATTGATAATAAACCCTTGATATTTCAACTTGATACCGGAGCGAGCATTTGTGCTATATCTGAAAATTTTTGGAATGAAAATTTATCAAATTATAAATTAAATTCTTCAAATAAAACTTTAAATGTTTACACGGGTGAACAAATGCAAACTTTAGGTATGTTTTCAGCCAACATAATTTATAATAATATGAAAAATAGTTTAAATATTTTTGTTATTCGTCATGGCGGTCGTCCTATTCTTGGTAGAGATTTTATGTCTATATTTAAACTTGGTATTAACGAAATAAATTTTGCAAATGGTGTAAAAAAAATATTAATAGTATAATAACTAAATTTGATTCGGTATTTTCCCCAGGACTGGGTACATTCAATAAGGGTACAGTTTCACTTAAATTAAAAGACGAAAGTGTTACTTCGAAATTCGTGAAATTTAGGCCAGTTCCTTTTGGAATTAGAAGTAAAATAGAAACTGAATTAGAAAATTTACTTAAATTGGGTATAATTAAGCCTATCGATTATTCTCCTTGGGCCACGCCCATTGTACCGGTTTTAAAGAAATCAGGTGAAGTTAGACTTTGTGGTGATTTTAAAATAACTTTAAATTTGGTTTTAGAAACTGATCAATTTCCTATTCCCCGTATTGAAGAGTTATTTACAAAATTGCAAGAAGGAATAATTTTTTCAAAAATAGATCTTTCTCAAGCCTATGTACAAATTTTCTTGGATGAGAAATCTAAGGTACTTGTTACGATTTCTACACATAAAGGTCTTTTTCAGTATCAAAGGTTACCTTATGGTGTATCTTGTGCTCCAGCAAAATTCCAAAAAATTATGGAATCTGTGACTCAAGATATTGAAGGTTGTGTTTGCTTTTTGGACGATATACTTGTATGCGGTAAAAATCGCGAAGAACATTTTTCGAGATTAGAAATACTTTTAGAGAGATTGCAAAGTGTTGGATTAAAGGTTAGGCCTGAAAAATGTAGTTTCCTTCAAAATGAGATAAGTTATTTAGGTTATATAATCAATAAAGACGGTCTTTCGACTTCTCCGGATAAAATAACCGCGATACAAAATGCGCCAATCCCTACCAATGTTAAACAACTGCAATCAGTCTTAGGAATGATAAACTATTATGGGAAATTTGTTCCTAATCTAGCAACAATTCTTCATCCCTTATATAAATTATTGAGAAAAAATATAAAATGGGAGTGGACTGAAAGTTGTACGTCAGCTTTTAATAAAGTTAAAGACATTTTAACTTCAGCCAGTGTTTTAACCCATTATAACCCTGATTACGAGTTAAAATTAATAACAGATGCTAGTCCGTATGGAGTGGGTTGTGTATTATCACATGTAGTGACAAAAGATCATGAACGCCCTATTGCATTCGCATCTAGGACACTTTCCTCTGCAGAAAAAATTATTCACAGGTGGAAAGAGAAGGGTTAGCAATAATTTTTGCCCTGTGTAAATTTAATCAGTACTTGTATGGTCGTGAATTTACTTTGGTAAGCGATAACAAACCGTTATTAGCGATTTTTAATCCGAAAAAAGGAATACCTCAATATTCCGCAAATCGTCTACGCCGCTGGGCAGTAATTCTTTCTAACTATTCATATAAAGTCGAATATGTTAAATCAGAAAATAATAATCCTGATTTTTTGTCGCGATTGCCAGTTTCTAGCGATGAAACTGAAATATGGGAATCTGTTGATATTAACTATTTAAATTATTTTTCTGATAGTGAAATAATTTCAACAAATTTTGATTTAATTAAAAAAGTTACTCTTGAAGATGAGATTTTGCAAAGAATTATCGACTTTGTTAAAAGTGATTGGCCAAAATATGCGAAAAATGACCCAAGATTTAAACAATTCTTCAAAATAAGAAATGAGCTTACTATTGAAAACGATGTTTTGCTTTGGAATAATAGAATCGTAATTCCTGAAACATTAAAAGGTCGTTTATTATGTCAATTACACATGACTCATCTAGGAGTAGTAAAAATGAAAACGATTGCGAGATCATATTTTTTTTGGCCGGGCATAAATAAAGACATTGAGGATTTAGCAGCACAATGTGAAAATTGCTCCGTGAATAAAACTAGTCCTCCGAAATCAAATTTAAACCCTTGGAAATGGCCAGATAAAGTATTTTCTCGTATTCATATTGATTACATGGGACCATTTTTAAATAAATGTTTTTTGGTAATTTTGGATGCTCATTCTAAATGGATTGAAGTTTTCCCTACTTCCAATATTACTTCACATTTTACCTTGTCTGCTTTACATGCAACCTTTGCAAGATTTGGATTGCCAGAAACACTGGTATCTGATAATGCAAAAAATTTTACTAGTAGAGAAATTCAACAATTTTTAGAAAAATATAATATTGTTCACGTCACCTCAGCGCCATACTTTCCACAATCAAACGGTGCAGCGGAAAATTCCGTGAAAAATGCTTTGAAAAACTACTTAGGCAAAAACAAAGTTCTTGACGTTAGTTTAGCCCTAAGTCATTTGTTATTTAATTATTGAAATACCCCGCATAATACTACAGGAGCGTCCCCAGCTATGTTAATGTTTGGTAGAGACTTACGAACCAGATTTTGTGCTGTAACCCCTAAAATTAAAGATTTAATCGAAGAAAGAGTGTTAAAACAACAAGAAAATCAAATTAAAAATTTTGGAGGGAAGAAACATAGGATGTTTGATATTGGTGATAGAGTTTTAGTAAAAGATTATCGTATACCAAATAAATTTACTTGGATTTTGGGTAATATTAAAAAGATTATAGGTAGATGCACTTACATTGTTGATATTCCTGAGTTGAATGTTACCTGGAAACGACACGCAAACCAAATGAATAGAACTAAAATTCAAAGTGGTTTAAATGACCTTGTCTCTGCCAAGATTAGTGAATCTACTACTGCTAGTAATAGCAATAATTTGAATTTGCCAGAGGGTAACATTTGTAATCCCCTAGTTGTCGAAAATGACTCACAAGTTGTTGAAAATAAGAGAGTCCTAAAACAACCAGATAGATTAATGTATACTTAAGAGCATAATTAAAACAAATTATTTAATTTTTATTAGTTTGCCAATACTATTTAATTTTTATTAGTTTGCCAATTTGGAAGTTTTCATTATCTCTTATTTGGTGGGGAAGATTGTGATATATTGGAATAAATTATCGCTACGCCACTGTGTTAGTGAAGTGTATCGAGGTGTTCTTAGAACCCTTTTTTGTATTGTTTTTTCGGAAAACACATTTTAATATTTTTAAATGCTTGCTTTCCCACTTCAGTTTCGTTTGTACTTTAAATCGAGTTAGTTGTCATTATAATAAATAATGGTTGGGAATTTAGTGATTATTATTTGTTGAATATCCCACACATATGAATTTAAAATTTCATCACACTTTTTAACCCCATTTTCGAACTCTAGAGAGGGTTGTAGGTAAGCATAAGTACAGATATAAAATATAATATATTCTGTAAGGTTTTTGAATCTTTTTTTAAGCAAAAATCACTGTTTTAATTTTTAACCTCTAGGGAGGGGCATCGCGGGGGGTTAAATAAACTGAGTTTGTCTGACAGCAACATTTTATTATTATTTGGGGCTAAATCGACCCCAAAATAGGCAGTCAGAATTTTTTTTTAATTTTAACCTTATTTGACAATTTTGGAATTTTTTTTACCATACTTCCGAAATTAAAATTTTGGGATCAAATTGTTAAAAAATGGCCAAACTACCATTTCTAACCGTGTTTGTTTTATGATATACATACCAAAAGAAACAATATAAACAAAGTTTGGACCGGTTGTAGTAGTTTAAATTGGGTTCTTCCACCTCTAATGTAAAATTTCGAATTTTGCATGGCTCGTAGGTTTGGCTGTTCCTTGCACGATGTTGCCAAATTTATTTGGACAAATTCTTGGTCCGCATTAAGGACGCCACAGCACTTCCGGTTTTTGATTCAGTGATTTAAATGTGAATTTTAGTTAATCCTTTCCTACGTAGATGTAGCTACACTCTTTAACCTCCATATTTTGTCCATTATATCGCAAAAATCGGCCAGCTAAATAATATACGCAACATACTCCTATTTTATGTTTTCAAATAAGTTGGTCTGGTGAAAAAGATTTGTCAACACCGCATATTTATTAAAATATATTATTAGGCAGTCTACCAATTCTTTAGCGAGGTTTTTCTGGTTTACAGTGAATTAAATATTTAACTGTCTAATTAGGGTAGCAGCAGGTACTTGGGATAATCCGATTAAATAATAATCAAGAATTTGTTAGTAGCACTGACCTTCCCTAATCTATTATAAATAGGTAGGTATATTTACCACTATTTCCAAATAATGATTGAAATAAATAAGTATATATATATATGGGCTATTTGTTTTATTTATTTTAGTTATGCGTATTTTTGATTTGTGTTCGCAAGTTTAATTTGAGTGTTTATTATATTTCCAGTATATTTTTATTATTTTTCGTTAATTTTACATTAACTGTGTAGTTTTTTTGTGTACTAAATTTGGGTGGTAAGTACCTATTACTATTATTAAACTATAATTTAAATTCATTATTTAAAAAAATATGGTTTGTGGATTGAAGTCTCCAAAAAAATCTATCGAAATCAGGTGTTAGGTCATTTTAACTTTATACCGAGTTCACCTGAAAATTTTGGATGGCTTTATTTTTGGTAAAATTTAAATTGGAATCTTGAATTTTTGGGGGTGAGGCAGTGCATCGAGGCAATAAATTTCACATTCTTTTCATACATATAGCTCCCTTGATTTTTCCTAGCAAATAAAATATTTTGCCAAAATTTTAAATTAAAATATTCTAAAAAGTATTCTTTGTAATTTTTTAATATGGATGTACTTAAAAGTGTGCTCTTTCATAATACTTTACAATAAATGCAGGGTACCATTGAAAATTTTGAGATAAGGGTAGGTTGATGCAAAGGGTGATAAAAGAATATGTGGAAGTACGATCCCTATGCACTGCTTCATATATTAATAATTTAAAATTTAAGTTTAAACAAAAATAAACTAAACCGAAGGGCGGTAGGGGTAAATATTTTTGTTGAATAAACACATGTTCGAAATACAGGGAATTTTAACCAAAAGTTATAGCGTCTATTATATATTTACAATGTTGATACTTGTTTTGAATAAAACAACTAAAAATACTACTTTATTGTCTCTTTATATTTTTGCGAATTTCTTTTCGCTTTCTGATAAACAAATAATATCTAAACTTTTGCATGCACGTCTCTGAAGCAACTAAAAATACATCTCAAAACGAAAGGCGCTATACAACAAAAAAAAAAATAAAAGACAAAGAGTTGTATTTTATAACGTTTTATCAAAACCATTATAAAAATTTAAAAATATACATGGTGATACTCTTTTTCAGCAGAAATCTAATAAAATTATATAATAACGCTGGATACACGCTAAAAGGCCTAAAAGATAATTTATTAAAATAGGTAACAACAAACTTTAAAAATTTCATTGAAATTAATTAAAATTTTTCGAGATATTCATTAAAATTTGAATTTTATTTAAAACTTTTATCTTGGAAACGAAGAGTTTTCGGACATACATTTTTAGAACAAAAATTGTGTATTTTAGCGTCTCCTACCATCCTAAAAGATTGTAGGCATATATATGTATTTAGGGTGTTCCATTTAAAACGAATATTTTTTTTTTGATTCGCTGACACATGAAAATTTTGTTCATTTTATCAAAAAAAACTTCCCTTAAATTTTGAGCCCGTAATTTTGATTTTAAGTGGTTCATTTCGATCGATGTATGTTTCCCATTTAAATAACAAATAGACCATGATTTTTAAAATTTAAATTAATATAGATCCGTTTGATTTCATGGTAATCCATTGCGATTAGTCTGAATTTGTAGTATATTAGTGACTCTTTGAAAGTGCCCACCAACATTTTTTTGTACTTGAACCCGTCTCATCGGTGTCGGCTTCGAAAGCCCAATTTTTTCAAAAATTATTATATTTTCGTTCTTATCAACAAAACAGTTGAAGTTATAAAAAAATTGTCAAAAAACAATTTGTAGGAAATTAAATTTTCTACAAAAATACCCCTGTATGAATTTTCTGAGGAGCGTAGTCCAAAAGGTATAAAAATCTAAAAAAGAAAAATATGAAATTTTAATTTTTATTGTATGATTTTGAACTTACGCTTTTTTTAACAAAATTAACCTCATTTAACTTTTTTTTTTTTTAGAAAAAAGGAATATTCCAAAACGACTGAAAGCCAGAGAGGCCATTTGAAAAGAATATTTTGTTATTTATTTACATACCTATTTATTGAATTAAATAAAGCTTTTACTGGATACTTCGAAATTTTTCATTTTATCCTTCCTAATAAAAAACATTTTTGAAGAGTTAATGAAAGAGTCATGAGTGTTATTTTAACTGATTTTTTTTGAAACCATGAACTGGAGCAAAAAGATATCGGTGTCACTAATAGCCTAATAAATATATTATTACATTACTGGCCTTCAAAGTAGCATCACTTTATTGCATTGATGAATATTTCTCTCATGATAGTTAACATATTGAATAACCAACTCATGCCCATTTTGCCGAATTCACACTTTATTTACAAAAAAAAAACTCAGCATACATTAAAAAAATTACATCTTTAATACAAACTTTTGTTTTTCCTCGTATAAAGACATTTATTTTAAATATTGGTTAATTTAGATTTTAATTTTAGACAAAGCACCAAATTTTATTAAAAATTCGTCTTAATAAGAAAACGTTAAAAAATGAGTCTCCCTGTATATATAATTTATATTTGTGTAAATTGTAAATAACCATAATAATATAGTTTTGTCTAAATTCAAGACAATTTTAAAATATGGCAACACGGCGCCGAAGCTTTCGCTACTTTTGCTTCATCGGACATCTATAATTTAGGTCCTGAACTAAAAAACAACATGGACGAGTGAAATTATCAATTTTAGATGAAATCGTATTTTGTACAGAACTTAAAAAGTACGCAACATTGATTATTAAAATTTAGCAAGAATATTCAGAAAAATATGTAGAATGCTATAAAGTTTTTTGAACTACATCTGTGACTATCACTTTTTTATATTTTTTAATAGTATTTAATAAATAGCAGGACAAATGAAAATGTCTCATTTCAATCATTAAACATTTTTCTATAATCTGCCAAAGTTTCATTAAAATCCATCCAGTGAAAAATAAGTTCTGTAAAAAATCGTAAACTTATGTTTTGACCACGTAAAATACACCGAAATGGCGCCCTTAAGAATAAAATATTATCTATTAATTAATTGAGGGTATTTGTGGTAAAAATATGGTATTTGTAGGGTTCATGGTAAGTTATTACTATGATAGGGTAAATGTTATTCATCAACCTTTAAATTATAACTAAAGAATAAATCTTTTGATGGTAAAGATTTCCAAAATTTTTGAATTCATAATGTCAGGAAATGACGTCTAAGTCAACTGACATAATGGTAGGGGCCAACAGCCTAACCATATGTCTCGGGGACATTTTGGGAAACAATCTTGTTGAGTACACACCTACAGTAGTGGTCAAGTGATATTTTTGAAAAATTTGTGTTTAGCCCTTTGGGGGATTTTTCATAAGACCATCCTAGTGTTCTAACAGAACTTCCATTGCTGGAATTGCGCAAGTTAAACTTTAGTTATCGTTATTTAATTTGCATGCTTTTTAATTATTTTAGGTATCTGATCATTGCCTAGAAACATGTAGTTAATTTTTACTCTATTATCTATGTTTTTTTTTCTGCTACGCCTCATCATAGTGCTTAAGTTAATTACATACTTGACGAAATATTTAATATTTGGCCTTAATCTTAATGCTTATGCTTTATATAACTATAGCTTAGCTGATAGCTACATAATTTCATACTCATTGCTTATAGGTTAAATTTATTATTTTTTTAAATTTCTCTATCACACTTTTGAATTTTGATCTTTTTTGTTTTGTCAGATTTACGGGATATTTAAATAAACTTGGTGAATAAGTGAAATTTTCTTTTTTTTTTATTGGTATCTACGTAACATCTTGGGCCTTAGGGTACTCATAGTTGGTAGGTTACTGGATGTATTCTGGGTGTGCTGGCAAACTTACCTGGCTCCCTTATAAAAATAAAACTTTAGCGGACCACCCCTTCCTCCGCAGTAGCTAGCGGCACTACCCTATGTAGTCAACGTAACTTTGTACGTTACACGGTTACATCGAGTATCTTTTTTTAAATTTTTTAAAAAATTTCCCGTTCGCGAACCGCTAATGGAATTTGTCTGACGACGATGGTTCATCTATTATTTAGATAAATATACTAATGATTACCAGTAACTCGAGGTGGTTAACACGAAATTTTTTATTAGAAACAGCCCCGTCACGCATATAATATGGAAAAAAAGTCTTCAAATTTATCATAGGGCTCAAATACCACGTGTCAGATGGTTAACATGACTTTTTTTATCTCAAGCGCTATTTAGAGTAATAGGGATGTCATGGGGCTAACAAAAAGATGAGACTATGAATATCCTCTTTGATCTAAGTTTTTTTTCTTACCAGATTTTCTTAATTCAGAAATAGTTATTAATTTTTTAATTTAGTTTAGCTTTTTTCTTTACAAGTGTCAATACCTTTATAGTAATCTCTATTTGATTTTTTCAATATTGTAATACCCTTATTTTTGTTCTATCACATTTGATCTTTTCTGCCATTTATTTAGAGTCTTATTTCCACAGCATTAATTTTCATTTTATCTTTCTTGTTTATTACTCAGTTTTAGCAGACATAGGTTAATTTTGGATAATTTCTATTAAAAAATAAATTAATACCTTCTTTTAAATCTACACATTTATAATTGTTTTGTGAATATAGAGTAGAATTAAAGTCGATTAATTAAAACACTATACACGCTGAGAATAAGTGGGTAATAGAAAAGCTCGTTTACTTTATCCCTTCTGTTTTTTGTTGTCCTAAAACAACCCTGTACTTTACTGAAATAGTTGGATTTACCCTTGGAGGGTATTGGAATTTTAACATTAAAATTCTCATCGTAATTCTCTTCAGGGATGTCCCCTACTTTAGGTATACAGGGTGTTTCCTAATAACGGTACGAACTTTCAGAGGGTGATTCTTTAGATAGTTTTATGAACAAAAAAAAATTAATCGCGAATATACTATTTTTGATCCCTTTTCAACGCCCTAAAACATTACTTTAATCCCCTCCAGGTTGCATTTATTTTTTATTTATTATAAGCCCTTCTATCATTTACACATTTTTTCTCAAAGTTTAATCTAATTGAACTACATAAAATGATGCTAATTTTGGCAGCATCTTGTTCTTAACATTTTTGAATAATTTGACATTATAATCTATACATTCGATACAATCAATTGTTAATTCTACTCAGTAAATGAAAGCATGAGCAATCACGTTCTTGTCAGATTATATCTTCTTCTTCTTCTTCTTCTTCTTCTTCTTCTTCTTCTTCTTCTTCTTCTTCTTCAGGAGTAGCCGTTTCAGAAGTATTTCTGTATTTGTAACGTGTGGAAGGTGGGTTACTCCCACGGCACTTAGGCTTCATTAGGCCCATTGCACATCCTCCTGAGATGATAGGCACTTCCTAGCTCGTTAGCCAGTCTACAGATTTAATGTAGTTGACAACGTCGCCAAGAAGTGCTTCTCTTATATCGGCCAGTGTTAGCCAATACTCGCCGAACACAAAGCGTCGAGCAATCGTAAAGGATATGCTCGATGGTCTCATCTTCTTGTTTGCACCCTATGCAGAGTGCATATTCTGACAGCTCCT
Source organism: Psylliodes chrysocephalus (assembly GCA_927349885.1). Lineage (NCBI taxonomy): Eukaryota > Metazoa > Arthropoda > Insecta > Coleoptera > Chrysomelidae > Psylliodes > Psylliodes chrysocephalus. Next base: position 54,840,978 of record OV651817.1, read on the forward strand.
TGATATGGAGATGCTTTCGTACTTGGCAATGACCAGTCAGAATGCCTGTGACTAGGCACAGATTCTGTCTAGTCATAGTCAGGTATTTGTTTGCTGAGTGTTTTCAGGATAACTAATGACTTCCATGGCTCTGGTCGGTATTGTTTTCATGGCTTCTGTTATGTTGAGACATGCTGTTCTTTGAATTTGTTCTAGTTTACGAATAGCTGTTAATTTTTGGGTTTTCGGTACCCAGACAATTGCACCGTATGTTAGCATAGGTCTTATAAGTCCATGCGACGACTCTGGAAGAGTAACCCCAGGTGCGTCCCACGGTTCATCGGCATTGTTCAAAAGCAATGTATGCTCTTTTAACTCTGTTTTCTAAATGCAAGTTCTATGTAAACTTGCTGTCAAAGGTGAGACCTAGGTACTTCACCTGTGTTGCAAAGTTTAGTTTTGTGGTTAGGAATTCTGGAGGTTCTACCATTTTCATTCTTTTCCTTGTAAAAAGGACCATTTCTCTCTTCTTATATATTTACATAACACAAGATTATATATGATGTATTTAAAAGAGATACCTATTATCTAATTAGACATAACAAAATTTAAATGGTTATTTTATTATCGAACTGAATCGAGGAATCATTCAAGTTATAAAATATTTGATTTAGATATTTCCCAAGTTAGGTAAAACGTAAAGCAAAACCCTTCGAAATAGGAAAAACATACGGTAATAAAAGTTCTACTCAACCATAAAATACCTTTTACTCCGTCCCAAAAATTGCGATGTAAAAAAAAACAATTGACCCTTTTCTTTAGGATTTAAGTTTTTATTATGAAGGAGACTGCAATAATAAATAAATAATAAATCAAAATAGTTCGAGGAGAGACAATCCCGTCTCACAGCTTCTACTTTTAGAGTCATATGTAAAATAAGACTATGCTTCGGAAAATTATTTAAGGCAATTATGTACAAAAAATTAACATCATTAATACAGTTGGAATATAAAATGAATAACCAAGATGTAGCAAGAGTAGCATATACATCTTAAATCAAAAATAATATTCATCTACACTGAAAAAGGATATGGATTTTTAGGAGCATCGCCAGACGGTCTTTTTGGTGATGACAAAATTTTTGATATTAAATGTCACTACTCTGCCCGGGAATATACACCATTAAAAGCAGCAAGTTCTTTTAAAAATTGTTATTTTTACTTAGCTGAAGATGGATGCAACAATTATTTAAAAAAGAATCACAAATATCTTTATCAAGTCTAATGACAACTTTATATTTCTAAAAGAAAGTATTGTGATTTTGTGATTTGGATACTGTTACAATCAGATTTAGAATTTTTTTTTATTACGTCACTTTATTAAACATTTTCGTTTATTTTCATTTCTCTCACATAACAAATAATATTTATTTAAAACACTTTTAATATTTCATCTCTTTATTACATTTGTTTTTGGGTGTAGAGTAATGTTGTAAGGATTTTCTTGTTTTTTTTTTCTTTTAAACTTAATGTGTCTCGACTACTCTGGCCATTGACACAATTACAATTATTTATATACTATAATGTAATCTACAATAATTAAGGGTTCATTTAAACTAACAAATAACAACTAAATAAGATGAAATAAATGAGATTCTTTTAAAAACTGTGTGAGTTTGAGTAACTGATCAGGAGAATTTAGAATTAGTCGAATATTTTTTTTAACTGGAATTTTGTACGATTGTCTTCATAATAAGTACACTCCTCAAGAGCATGCTTCACAGACAGAGGTGTTTCACAGTGCTGAAAAATTGGTGGGATGTCAGATTTTATTAAGTGGACATGGGTTAGGCGGATATATCCAATTCTCATTCTCCTCATAATCACTTTTTCTCGTCTTGACATATGAGGTAGTTTAGAGGGGGTGATCAAATGCTGAACTTCATGCAATTTTGTTTTTAACGTGCTCCAATGATTTTGCCATGATTCAAAAATTGATTTTTTAATTTTTCTTTTTAGGTCACTGTGAATTTGTACATCTTCTAGTGAGGAACCTGATAATAGTGCTTCCTTTGCAGTTCTATCTGCCATTTCATTACCCTGAATTCCAATTTGTGATGGAATCCAAATCATAGTAATGTAAATTCCTAATGAAGTCAAATAGTTGCAAGTATCATGGATATTTTGAACAAGCGGATGTAGAGTGTAGAGGTTTTGAATGGATTGAATAGAAGCTAAAGAATCTGTACAAATTGCCACATGTGTATCTTCTTGAGTTATAGACTTAAATGCTTGAAAAATTCCGTATAATTCACCAGTGTATACACTACATAACGATGGAAGCAGAGAAGTTTTAATAATAGTTGAAGTGGTGGTTACTGAGGAGCTAACATTTGTATCATTTTTTGATGCAATTTGTAAAGAAGACTTTGTTAAAATAACATGTGTTAATTAAATCCAAATAAGTCTGTTTTAAAAGTTCTTTGGGAGTTTTATGTTTAGTATATCTGCATAGCGACAAGTTTATTTAAGGTAATGATTTTTTCCAGGGAGAAGTGAAAGAAATTGGAAACGGCACTGTTTTTTTTAGGTCAATATTAGTTATTAGTGGTTTAAGAATTTGTGGAATTGACTGAATGGATTTTAGAGACGATGGATTTAGATACATATTTGGGGAAACAAGAGAAATATGTGCAGGATTATAAGGAGTTGCAGATACTCTGGACGAGTAAGAAAGAAGAAGATTTTGGCGCCTTAGCCATAATGGAGGTTCATGTACTTCACAATATAAACTTTCTGCAGGACTAGACCTAAATGCTCCAATACTGAGGCGAAGACCAGTATTATGAATTGAGTTGAGAGATTTTAAAAGAGACTTGGAGGCAGACATGTAGACAATGCTTCCATAATCAATCTTCGAACGAATAAGAGCTCTATATACAGTTATAAGTACGGTTTCTTTAGCACCCCACTGATGGTGTGACAATGTTTTCAAAATATCAAGTCTTTTCAGGCAGGGCTCTAGTTTGTTTGATATGTTCTTTCCAAGTAAGTCTGGAGTCAAAAGTAAGGCCCAAAATTTTGTGGTGCTTTACTACACAAAGGGGTATACCATTGTAATTAATGAGGGGATTTTAAATTCTTCTTTTCCTGCTAAATTTAATTATTTTAGACTTTTCTGTTGAGAATGTGAAGCCAGTATTGATGGACCATTGACCTAATGAATCACGGCACTTTGCATTAATTAACATGTCCGGTTGTTACTTTTACCATGACAGAACATAACAAGGTCGTCCGCATATAAGACGTATTTAACTGGAGGACGAATATCTGAACAAATGACATTTATTGCGAGTACGAAGAGCGTAGGACTCAAAACTGAACCTTGTGGAACTCCATTCGACTGCGAAAAGGTCTGTGATAATACATCATTATCTGATACTTTAAAACTTCTATTACTTAAAAAACTCTGAAGAAATGAGTAAATGTTGCCGTGTATATTATATTCTCTGAGTTTTCGAAGGGGCATGGTAGTTAATACAGTATCAAAAGCACCTTTAATATCAAAAATGGCAGCAATAAGCTCTTGCTTGTTAGACAGGGCATTTGCAATGGCAGTTTGGAGTATAACTTAATTATCTGTGGAAGAGCGGTGTTGTCTGAAACCTGACTGTGCTTGTGAAAATATGTCATTTTTCTCAAGGTACCAGAGCAATCTTTTATTTATCATTTTTTCCATTAACTTGCACATAGTACAGGTAAGAAGCAATTGGTCTATATGAGTTGGAAAGAGTGGAAGGTTGGTCAGGCTTCTTTATTGGCAAAAGTATAAATTCTTGCCAGAGTGTAGGAAACTTTTAATCAATCCATATTCTATTATAAAGTTCAAGTAATTTAGAGAGATTTTTGTTGGACAATTTTTTAAGAAAAATAAAAGGGATATCATCAGGTCCAGCCACTGAATTTTTACATGAAGCTATAGAAATAATTGAAGTTCTTCTAACTTAAAAGGAAGATTAAGATCATACGAATCCAACACATAAGGTAGAACTGCGGTCTCAAAACACGTAAGAGATGTGGGCTCGTTAGTATTTATAAATTTTTCTTTGTAAGTTCACCTAAAATATTCACTATGGCTTGACTATCAGTACATAAATTATCATTCTGTATGAGAGCAGAGATTTTGAATTTCGTTTTTTTCCCTTGCATCTGCCTGATTTTTGTCTACACTTGACTAGGAGATGTCTCACTTGTTATAGATGAAATGTAATTTTGCCAGGAATTCTTTTTGCTTTGCTGTAGTACACATTTAGCCTTGGATTTCAGTTTCTTAAAATAAATAAAATCTACTTGATTTTTTGTTCTTCTGTATCTATTGAGAGCAGATTTACTATTATGAACTGCAGAAGCACACTCAGTATTCCACCACGGTACAATTTTTTGGGAAGCAGGTATGTCAGATTTACCAATATACTTTTCAGCCGCAGAGATAATGCAATTATTGAAAATGTTGACTTTCTCATCTATGTTATCACCAATTTCTAGAAGAGAAATTTCTTGTTTAATTCAAATCTCTTCACAATTTTCTACAACTCCCTTTCTATCATTATTATTTCATTGTATTTCTTTTTTTTCTTTTAAACAAATTTCACAGTTTTCTGTCTTGCAATTCTAGGAAGATAAGTTCATGTTAAATAACTTTTCCTTAATATTGTTACTTGTTATCGATTCCTACAATTTAGTGATAACTTACTTTTATTTAAATTCTCATCCTATTTTCGTATAAACTCTTATAGTTTTGATTAAATATTTGTTATATTTTGATATTGTTTCAAAATTTTAAAATTTGTCAAGTTAAACGTCAGATTCTTATTGGCACTATTGACAGCTGTTCGACAAACGACTGTGACGTGATGGATACGTTCTGTTGATGATTAGTAAATCTGTAATTCTAAATCGATTATGGGGTAGCGTTCGATATGATTATTATTTTAAGGGTGTACATTTTGTAATATAATTAGAAATTTTTTATACGAGGTTAATAATTGGTTCATCTGTATTGGGATTCAGTTGATCCAGCAGATAACAATATTAAATGTTGTAAATAACTTGTTGTGGTTATTTATCCATGTATCGGAATATTAATCGATTATCGATTTGTATTGTTGTGAGATTCGAAACTATTCGATTTGTAGAGATCGAATTTTTGCTAAGAGAAATTACGCATTTTCGCTCTTTCCATTTTTAAAAGCCAAGGTAGCAAGTTCATTAATTATAGCCTGTTTGGGAGTTCGTAGTTATATTTTATGCATTAGGAGATTTTTGGTACTGCATAATAATTAAAACCGCCCTTAGTATTGAATTGCGGGATTTGAACCCCTTACATATTTTTTTTTAAATACAGTTGAATTTTGGATTTGGCTAATGACGCAGTTGGAGAAAGCCGGCCGGTAAGTTTTTTTTTTGGTCACTTTTTTTGTGTATCTTCATAGAACACGTGTTTTTAGTAGCGATTCGTGCCAAAATTTGTGCCATGATTTGTGCCACGATTTGTTCTATGATGTTTACCATGTTAATGATAATGGAAAATATCTTATGGAATTTGACCATATACAGATTAAGTAAAAATAAAACGGAATATATGATTTTATATGTAAATATAGTAACCTGGCGTTACCCAATTTAAAACATGAGCAATCGACGTTACCTTAAGACGAGTCATAGTTACGACCGCATCGGGGGGGTCTGGGGGGCTGATTAAACCCCCCCAGCCGACGAGTTAGCCTCGGATACTAGTAGTTCAGTTCCGTTCTGGTCATTGGGTCCGACACCTCAAACAACGGCTTTCAGTCCCAGGGGGTAATTCAAGTTTGGGTAGCCTACTAGCTCGTCTCGGTTCTAGTGTCCAACGCCTTTCCGAAACATCTTCTACCAACACCTCGGGCGGCTACTGACTTTCCCCGATGGGAAAGGGCGGACGTACTCAGAGATCGGGGACGGCATACGTCGTTCACACCGCCTGGTTCCCAGGTTACAGCTCTTACACCATACAGGTATTTCAACCTGCACAGGCCGCCACTCCCTAGGTGGGATACGGTCGCCCGGTATAGTGAAAGCGCACAATGGCCCCCTTTCTTAGAGCTTACTATCAACTCTCGTTACACCAGATTGCCGCTGATGGACCGGAACCACAATTGTGTCGCTTGCAAACAATTATGCTCGCGAAGAAACGAAAGTGGCCTGGATTTAGGGGTCTTCCCGCCTGGTACTAACCCCGTTACCAATCAAGGGTACATGCCGATGAATTAGTTCAACAAAATCCCTCCTCTGGGTTGCTAGGCCAGATACCCGCCGAGTGGCTTCTCCTTGGGAGGAGAGCTACCAAACGAGCGATGTGCTGTCCAGCTAGGACAAAACCCTGCTACTATGAGTCCGTTCCCGGTGAGAAGGGCAGTGCAGCCGAGCACTGGGGCTCCCAACTCCCCGTAGTACCATATGTCGTCCGAAGACACCTAGAATGGTTGCGGCTCGTGGGCACCAGTTAGTCTCGGCCAACTAGTTTTAAAATCCATCAGTTTTCGGATTCGGAATTTCGGTCCCCTCAAACAGTACATTCACCTCCATCTGCTACGAGCTACTTCAACAGCTTTGGTTACTTGTACCTCGGATACTACGTTCCTGCACCTACTAATCGTTGGCTCCGAAGCCTCGAACGACTACCAGCGCCACACTAGGAGTTTGCCGACCACGACCTTGCGGCCGAGGCCCTCGCCCATAGACCACTCCTTAATACGACTTTGGGTGTGCCAGTCTAACCCAGGAACCGGGGAGGTTCGAGGACTTAGGCCAAAACTGGCATGGTCGTCCATGATGGCTCAACCACAGACTACCTTCTTGTTTTCTGACTACGAGCAGAGCCGGTTATCCCGCGCACTCGGTATGGGAATACTTCGTAGAAGGTGTCGCCCTATGCGAGAAGGACACACAAAGGACCGGCGCACCAGTTGTCGGGTTTATACCGACCCGCTGCTGGCTCCGGGTGGGCAAATTCTAGTAGCGTACCCACACGCCCTCCGCCACTTGTAGGATTTCTACCGCCTCGGTGCCGGATCCGAACGGTCATATTCAAGCAGCGTGAACCGTACGCCCTCCACCACTTGCCGGACTTTTACCGACTCGGTGCTGGATCCGAGTGGCGTTATTCTTATGCCGTCGCCACACAGCCTAAATTAAGTATTTCACTATGCTACCGTATCTCACTATTTGATTATGCGAGAGAAAGGAGAAGGTAGCTCGTGCTCGTGGCGAATTATTAGTTTGTGAACTGTCGTAGCGTACGGCCACAATTTACAAGACCATACCGTTTAAAAATAAAAAAAAATTAAAATGTACACATTGGAAGAAAGTATTCAAATTAGAAAATGGTATTTTAGAGGCAACTCAATAGATGACACTATTAATTTATTTATCGCTGCATTTGAATTCCGTCTCATTCCACCATTTTTCGAATTGTTAAAAAATTTGAAAAATGTGGATGCATTCAGAATTGCAGAAAATGTAAAAATTTTAATGAACCACGTGCGAAGACTGTTAATGAAGTTCGTAATAATAAAAAAATATATGTCTGTGCTTTTGTTGAAGCTAATAAACCTTGTTTAAGCCGACAAATTTCTGAACAAGTTAATGAGAATCCAAGAACTGTTCGGAATATTTTAAAACGAAATGGATACCATTGCTATAAAGTGTAGACGACTCAGAAAATTTTTCCCGACGATCATTTCAAACGAATGGAATTTTGTGAAACTATAATGAAAAAACAAAATCAAAACGAACATTTTTTTAAATAATATCTTGTATACCGACGAATCGTCGTTTTCTCTCCATGGAAAACATAATTCATCTGTTGTGCCATATTGGTCGACGGAAAATAAGCACCTGAGTATTCCTGTGCGAACTCAATATCCAGAAAAATTAAATGTGTGGACTGGACTTTTAGGGGAGTACGTCATAGGTCCATTTTTTATCAATGGTAATCTAAATTCTCTTAAATACCTTGACCTCTTACAACATCAAATTATTCCAACAGTTCAGAATCTTCCTATTAATTTTGACGACATTTGGTTTCAACAAGATGGTTGTTCGAGTTACAATTCTCGAATAGTGACTCAATTTCTTAATGTGACTTTTCAAAATCAATTAATTTCAACAAATGGTACCATTAAGTGGCCTCCAAGATCACCAGATTTATCAACCAATGATTTCTTTTTATTGGGATATTGTTACGAATAAATATAACACCCTGTAAATAAGTATGTTATGATTTGTAAAGTTTTGTCCAAGGCCAGGCGCGCGAAACAAATATTCAATAAAATAATAAAACGTGCAGTTGGACAAGGTTTTATTAAATCATAATATTAAGCTACATGGTCAAAAAGATAAACAGAGGATTCTTGAAGGATTACAGGTGGATATTTGGGGAGTTCCTTTTCGCCTACGTTGACGATCGGTCGAGTTAATTTTGAATAATAGGAGATTCCTTTTTTTTTGTGTCTGAAGTTAGAATCACGGGTCGGTTACGCGAAATTGCGATTAGTTTTTTTGTAAAGCCACACAGTGGGAAAAGTAACCTGTGTCTCAGCCTGCATCCTAAAGGATTAAAATAGGTTCATGTAAGTAAATAGTTTTAAGAAATTATATCTAATTATTGTGTAGTCCGCAGAGGCTAAGTGATTGCGAAAGCAATATAAATTGTTATTTTATTTGTTTAAATAAACCACAGTTATTTGTTTTACGCTCGTTTCAATTTTCTTTGATTTAGGAAAAGTTAAGGTTCCATCTGAACCTAACCCCCTAGCCGTGTGTTGTCTAGGGGCCAATTTAAATACAAATTGGGTCCCTCTATACAACTCGTGGTTACCGCTAAGAGTGGGCTTAAGGGTCAGTCAAAAAGGCCTATAATCTCACTCTTAACAATATTTAAAATCAAGTATTTATAAACACCAGTTCGATAGAGCTTCAAATTTAAATAAATTAAGAGAGAAACTAATCCGTCTTTGTGCAAACATTGTCTTTAAATAACAGATTCGGCTATTGTTTAGCGCAGCAAGGCGGTTTATTTGAACCTTTTCTTCATTAAATTTGTATTTTAATTTTACAAAAAAAAATTGGTTATTTTCTTTTGAATTCACTTTTTTTATGAATGAATAGTTTATACAGAATTTTATTATGTTTGTTACAAAAATGGATAGTTTTATTTTATTTTTACAGAATTTTTTTTATTGGCAGTTTTATTTAATTTACAAAGAATTTTCTTTTATTTTTTACAAAAATGGATAGTTTTATTTTATTTTTACAGAATTTTTTTAATTTGCAGTTTTATTTATTTTTTAAAGAATTTTCTTCTATTTGTTTTTTTTTTCAAGAAATAACAGTTTTATTTATTTTTATTATAATTTATTTTATTTTCAAAGCCGTTATGGCACAAAAATACTAAACTTTCTTTTTTTTTTTGAAGAAATCATTTGTTTAAATTTATTATAACAAATAATTTCTTATATGCTAATAAAATAGCGTAACTATAACGTCAATTTTAGAAGTGAGAAACGCACCCCAGGCCTGTCTATTAATTACTAAGGCAGACACCATAGATAAATTAATAAAACAAGATGAATTTTTTAAATGCACGCCACTGTCAACACGTGGTAGTTCCCAGCATACTATTAGTTAGCGCCACCATCGCAATAGTATAAAAGCGATGTTGCCGGTTTCCGTAAACTTTCATGACATTAGAGTTATTTCAAATTCATCTTACTTTAACTTTTTATCAATCTACATGCGCATCATAGCATACATACAATGTCCATACTATTGCTGGGATTTTTAAAAGAAGGAGTTGACAACCTCGTAAAAAATGAAAAACCGTGATGGCGGAAGACCAAATATGATAATGAAATGTTAAAACTTATTTTATGAATTATGATGAAAGTTCTAAAGATCGGCAAGTTATTTTTAAAAAGATAAACAGTGTGATTTGATGTAATTAGTAGGTATTACCAATTTAATTTAATACTAAAGGTATGTAGATTTATTTCATATCATATTTGATATCATTTTTATATCATTGTTTTCTAAACCTTATATAATTTCATATTCCATGGATTTTCAATTCTGTTTTTTATTTGAAACAAAAAAAATGTCTGGCCCGGGTAAAGTCAAGTATTCTCGAGAGTATTCTTGTTCAGCTCCTAATTGTTTAAATAAGTATTATTCTAAAATTCAGAAAGTTGGATAATCAAATATTAAACCTTTTTCATTTTCCTTCCGATATTAGAATTTGTCAGAACTGGTTTAAGACTTTAAATTTAACTTTAGATAATAATACTCGCTATCTTTGTGCGGATCATTTTTGTCTGAAAGTTTTAATAGGGTTTCATCAAAAGGTAAACTGTTAGTTGGACATTCTGTACCAATTTCATTAGATAATTGTGCATCCAGTATCCAGTTCCAATATACAATCTGAGAATTAGATTTTAGAATAAGTTGAGGCTGAAGCACAAATATAGCAGCATAAGAAAAACAAGAAATTAGTTGCAAACTGAATAATTAGTGATGAACAATTTGAACGATCCTTGAAACGAAGAAAAACAATAAATAAATAAATAAATAAATAAATAAAAGTAGAGTCAGAAATTTAAGTCCTAAAGAGAAAAAGTTGCATTTTATTAATATTTGATAAGAGAAATTGTTTAATAAGTCATATGTACACTTTTTGTTTTGTTTTTATAGGAAACACCGGACACCCAACAAAATAAGGTCCATTTTTCCAAGAATGGGGGAGACTACCTACTATTCATTTTACTTACAATTGTTATTTAATATTGAGCTCATGTATGTATGTATTACTATATAATAAATAATTAAAATATATATTTCAAATATTTTATTTTAATGTAAATACTTTTTGTTTATATTTTTTGGGGTTTGTATTACGAAAAAAAAACTAATATTTATGTTAAGTGCATTATTTTGATATAAATATTAGTTTTTTTAGAGTAATGAATGCCAAAAAAATGTAAATAAATAATAAATTATATTTGAATGAACCGCGGTTCGCTTAAAGCTCTTCGTTTTTTATTCTTCTCTTTCTTATTCGGCCTCTAACTGGCGAGTCAATCAGACAGTGTAGTTAAAAAAAAAATCAGTTCCATACTAATTCACAGCACTATTTGTTTCCAAAAATTAACACGGGATCCGACTATCTTCTTTAATAATTTATCTATGGCAGACACTGCACTGCAGAGTGCAGACAGACCGAGGAGACGATAGCATACCAAAATAAATAACCGATACTGGAGTGGGATAATGTAACGTCGATTGCTTTTGTTTTAAATTGTAGTCGCCGATTGGGTAACGCCAGGGTATTAGATTTACATAGAAAATCATATATTCCGTTTTATTTTTACCCAATCTGTATGTGAGGTTGTACCATGAACATTTGATGTCCTTTTAGTGGGATTTTCTTTGATTTTGATTGGATGTCGTCCACTCTAAGAGTTTAGGGTGTCGAGAAGTGTACAATGAGGTCCATGTAGTTTGCGGTTTACATATTTAACATAGAGCCACCAACATTACCATTTTAATGTCCACCTACGTATCTATACTTAATGAAAACAGAGTCTTGAATCTTCGGATGCTCCATGGATCGTTTATCTATTGCTATGCTAAGTAATTTTTCTTTACTTCATTTATATAATTTTAGTGTGGTCTTAAGCATAGACTCATATGTTTTGTTTTGACTCCAACGAATTATATTTTATTATTTTCAGTAACTTAAATTCTAAATTATTTTGTTAATTTTTTTAGTGATTCGTTTGAGTTGAAATCCTATTTAAATTTGATGTAACCTGTTAAACTTTATCAATGTCCATCTATAGGCTTGATAATTTTTATGATTTGGGATTAAATAAGTTGCAACTTATATAACATATAAGAGGTCCTCGATGTTATAATCTTGGTCTTGGCAACATCTATACTACGTGATGTTGACTTGATTCTTAACTTTGCATTTATTTAGGTAAATTATACTTTGTTCTTTTGGCTTTAACCTGGTTAAATTTAATTGTCATCATTTTAAATAACTTATCTATTTATAGCATTTATTGTAATATTTTATTTGTAAGCTGCAGGATAATCCTTTGTATAGGACTCGACTAATGTATAAATGTATATATTTTGTAATTATTTTCTGTAACAAGAACTAATCGGTTATATCTTTGTGACTTTGATGTTTCTTAAGTTTCTTTGCTGAAGTTTCAAAAAGTTAAAATAAATTTGATTGATATGCACAGTTTTTATAGTTTCATTTATATTTAGGTATTGGAAATCTTAAATCCTGGCCCGACCTTTAGTACACCAACTAAAGTTAGGAGAACTCAAGAACCTTGCATAGTCTATGCTCGCAGCTACCTACACATCAAAATAACCGGTAGCAGCACCTAAAGGACTACACATTGAATATGATAAATAGTTCACAAAGGCAATGACCAACATTTTTATCATTATGGGATAGAACTTGTGAATAGAAGTCGTTCACGAAATATGGAACTACAAAATTATTCAAAGTAAAATAAATATCACAATTTTTTACAAAATCTGACACCAGAGACAAATCAATAATAATGTGAATAAAACAAAATTGTTACAACTTAAGAATAATTTCTAGCAACAATTTTAGAAAAATATCTTATGCTCCTGTCATGACAGACGACGATTTAATCATCCCTTCTTTCAGAGGAAACTCAGAACTATTTGTCAAAATGTTTTATCCAAATTTTTACTAAATCCTCATAACAACAAGAAGGTGTTAACTACTATTCTACAAGTATTTTTTATATCTTAACCGTCTTAAAATTGTATTACATCCCGCTAAAAAAATGTCCCTTTTATATCTTTATATCTGGTTTAATTTATTTATCCATTTAACTTCCTCCCCCTAGTAACAAAGCTGCCTAATAAATTATACCTAAATTATGTTAATTGACGCTTTTTAATACCTAAGTAAAATCATGTAAAATTAAAATTCGTAATAAAAAAAAAATAAAAGCAACCGATAACTTAACACAAATAAATCAAAAATGATTTTTAATAAAATATAAAATAACTTATTTCCCTTTATTATTTATAAGCCCTTCCTGTTTAAAATTATAATTTGTAATTATAAACAGTAAACAAAAAATGAAGCCAACCTGTAACTAAATAAATGTAAAGTACAAATTTTAGACTTCAATCAACTATTAAAGATTTCATTTCACTTCATGGTTTCATTGTTTATCTTTCTTATAACTAAAGTGATAAAATAGTTTATAATTTTCCAGATGTAATAAACTTTTTCTACGCCCATGTCAGGAAACGTTGAAAATCGCACTATCAACATTCCTGGTAAATGACATTTAACAATAACATGAACGTAATGAGATCTCATAATATGCACTTGTGTTTTAATAGGAAAACCTAAATTTCTTGGTTTAATCAAATTACAATCAAATTTTTGTCTACGTACGACTTTGTTTTGTCTATTTACATAAATTTAGTCATTTAAAAACCATAAACAGTTTTAGCATTAGCGAGATATATTTTGAATTAAAAGAGTGATGACCCTAAATGTCGGCAACATATTATACAATTTTTCAAAGAATATGTAGCGTTTTCTTAGAATGATATGGAAATAAACGTCATGCCATTTATATTGTCATTTTTTGTAACAAAATATGATGGTATCCGAACATTTTCTCAACTCTACGTACAAATATATTTGATAGTAGTGAAAGTGATGAAATTATGGGCACTTCCCCGGAGATTTAAGAAAAAGCTCAAGCTGTCACACATAATTTGTTACCGCTACAATCCAAAGAAAGATACGAAATTACCTATCGAAAATTTATGAATTGACGACACAAGCCTATCGTTAAAACCTTTTTTGAGAAAGTTTTAAGAGGGCGTAGAAAACGTATAGTACGTTACACGAGTTGTAAGGCCATTACGCACTCTTGAAGTTTACGCACTCGCCGCTACGCGGCTTCGTGTGTAAACTTTTTTACTTGGTGCGTTATGGGTTACTTACAACTCTTGTTACGTAATATACTATTACTTAAAGAAGGAATACAATCTCACACGTACACAGTACGTGTGACACTTAAAACAATAATTTCTAATAAAATAAAATGGCTAACTCAAAGATAGCAAACAATAACAGTCAATCTTTCCTCGAAGCTCGGAAGCTGCGAGCCGACTGACTTCCTTCCTGCTCCCCCTCTTTGTCCAGTATTGTATAATATTCGCATGCACTGCACCAGTGGCGACGCAATATACAGAATAATAGTGCAGTATCCATCAACAACGTATTCACCTTAAGATAGATCAAAGGCCACGCCAAGAAATCAGCCAACCAAATACTTTTTGGGCCTGGCCCTTCTATTGACCTGACAAAATCGGTAGTAATTAAAGAACATTCCTCTGTGAAATTCAAAGAAAGATGGGATGAAACAAGAAACTGCAGAGTTACCAGGGAGCTTCCAAGTTATCCTGACAACACTGCAACAATCAAATACTTGACTATGACTAGACAGAATCTGCGCCTAGACACAGGCATTCTGACTGGTCATTGTTAAAAACGGAAGCATCTCCATATCATGGGGCTGTCAGAATCCGCACTCTGCAGAGGGTGCGAACAAGAATATGAGACCATAGAGCTTATCTTTTGCGATTGCTTGACGCTCTCATTTATTAGAAGATTTGTGTTCGGCGAGTATCGGCTAACACCGGCCGATATAAAAGAAGTACCTCTTGGCGACGTTGTCAACTACATTAAATCTGTAGGCTGGCTCAATAGCTAAGAGGTGCCTATCATCTTAGGAAGATGCGCAATAGACCTAACTGGGTCTAAGTGCCGTGGGAATAACTCACCCTCCACACGTTACAGATACAGATATCAGATACCCAATACCGCTTGAGCAGTTCTTTAGTTTTGTATGTGGAAAAAAACAGTTTTTCTTGTTTTTCTGAAAAACCATTCGATTTTGATTAAAATTTAGAAAGATACTAGCCATGTACACTTATTAATTTTTTAAAAATTCTTGAATTTGTCGTTAATCTTAAATATCATAATACTAATTTCACAACTGGTCTAAGCAGAGAGTAGAGTTTGGAGTTTATAAATACTTTTAGGACTCGGTAACAGTTTTCGTTCTTTAAATGTATTTGTGAGTGTGAGGTTAGTGGCAAAAGGTAACATTTACTTTTTAATTTGCTGACGTTTCGATGTATATTTTTCGTCTTTTTCAAGGCTGAAAATACATAATAGGTTTTAATAAAAAAAATTGTAAAAACTATGAGATTTACATAGGTGTCATTATAAATGATATATAGGTATATATACAACGTATATGGTTGTTATTTTTTTTATTAAAACCTATTATGTATTTTCAGCCTTGAAAATGACGAAAAATAAACGTTAAAACGTCCGCAAATTAAGAAGAAAATGTTTCCTTTTGGCACGTTCTCTTCCAACTAACCTCACACTCACTATTAGGACTGACATACATAAGGGAGTACTGTTACGTCTTGAAAATAAAATTGTAGTTCTCTAATGTCCATTTAATGAAAAATTAAATACTAGTAAACACATAAATTATTTCTTTTAAAATGAGTATAGCTCATATTTTAAGTTAATATTTTCTAACAATAAACACAATCATGTTTCACATCTGATAAAACGGCACAACATTGTTTCTGATTCCCAATTACTTTTCTTAATTGAATTCTAAAAAAAACAAAAGCCATAAATAATATATTCATCAATATGAAATACCCAGTCACGCGAGCCACATTCCCCAACAGCTAAATCTAAAAATCTGCTATGTCGCTTTCAGCATACCGCTGCCATCCCGTCGGTTACAGTTTTAAATTGATTGATGTATATAGGTAATTAACCTAAATTATTCCTCTCGTGGAACAATTTTTCATAATTCAATGGGTCTTGCTAGCGACGACCAAAAAAGAAGCCTCCAAAGGTTCATTAATCAAGCGTAGTTATTAGATTTTGGCGAATATTTACCTCAGTACATACCGTCGTTAATTAAAAACTAATTCCGTAGCTAATATTATGATTTACTTGGATTTTTTTTTTTTGTAAATATTGACGTAAATAGATTCTTGTTTTTCCAAAGGCAAGATGCTTTAGTTTAGGCTTTAAGAAAATGCAATTTATTTTTTTTATGGCTGTAACAACGTAAATAGTTTTAACAATTTATAAAATTAAAGTGACAGTTTTTTTCTAAATAATTCTTTCATCTTTAATATATCATGGCCAACACGGTTTTATTAAAATTATTAGATAATGACTAATTTGTGTTTTTATCAAGAGTAAAAAAGTAGTAGGTACGATTATTATCGACCATTATTTGAGTGTCATGAGAAATGAAATCTCGAACCGAAAATTATTTTTTAAAAATTTTTAATTTACTTTTACAATAATAATATATGTTAATGGCTTGAATATTAACTAGGAACTAACTCCGAACTGTCTACAACTACTTTTATATAAACCAACTCTTTCGAATGCTAACTATGCACAATCTTATCTTCTATATATTCTCCTATACTATGGGTGATAATAACTCATAAATGTTAGTCGTCCCAACGACAAAAATACAACGAGTGTGGGGCTTAGTTAAACAAATGAAATATAGATAACTAACGGGCGCCGTTTAACATAGGCTTTGTTTGAAGCCAGTATCTCCATGGGCATCTCAACTAGTTGTTTTATCCGAATCCGAACGGATATTTTATAAATATTTTGTCAGAAACAAATTTAAATAAAAATACATCTAAAACAAAGGTTAAAGTAAGAGGCCTTGAAACCTTGACTACTGGCATTAATTTCTTTCAGATAATATATTTACATTTAAATAAAACACTAAAATAAAATTTACTGTAGCTTTATTAGCATAAAATAGTAACCTTAAAATTTTCTATAAAAACGTCCCAAACTCTAGCAACATTTTCAGTGATTTGTTATCGACTCTGGTTTAATTTATGTTTTAATAACATAAAAGATTTCTTTATCATAAATAACAATTTTATAGATGAAAAATACATTTTTCATAACCTTTTAAAGTTATTTATAGAAATAAAATAGATATTTGTGTACCAAAGGCTATAAGGTAAAGGAGCCTAATAAGAAGACTCTCCCTAATAAGACACCCCATGCCATCTCACTTATTTTGCAGTTTAGGAACACACCACCTAATTTTACGGTTACCCTATATTACGCGGTTCGTCAATGTGTCGCTAGGTGTCGCTCAGTTCGACGAAACACAGATCTGACAAATAAATTCGTGGAACGTGCCTGAGGAAATTTTTACAGTGTTTGGTGCAAAAAAAAATATTTTCAAAATGGTAAGCACGAGATTTTTTCTTAAAATTTGGTTAGATAACTATTGTAATGCGAATTGAACTGTGATAGATTTATGTAGGAAAGTTTAAAATTATTTAACCTAAAAATATATTTTGTTTATCGTGTTATTGGACCCTATTAAGAGACCCCTGTGGGTTCCTATTATGAAGAGGGTCTCTTATTAGGAGCTTCCAACTTTTTTATAAAGTATTTAATTCAAATAATTTTTTCAGTAGGAATCACCTAAAAGACGAAAAACTTGGAATAAAAACCACATGGTATTGGCAATTAAGGCAGTTAGGCAACACGATATGGGGTATAAGAAGGCATCAAAGCATTTTAGTGTGCCAAAAGGCACCCTCGAACGCTATGTGAAACAAACTAACGTAATTCCAGAGGATGTGGTTAGTCGAAGCTCTGGCAGAAAATCTGCGTTAAATAAAGAAATAGAGACTGAATTAATTCAGTATTGTCTCAATATGGATAACAGATTTTTTGGTTTGGTTTGGTCAGATGTGAAACGTATGGCTTTCGAATTAGCAATAGCTAATAACATTCGACATCCATTTTCAAACAACATAGGTATCGCAGGAAAAAAGTGGCTCAGAGGCTTTTTACGACGTCATCCTAAGTTGTCAATTAGATCACTTTAAGGTATGTCCAATGCCCCCATACGAGATTTCAACAGAGAGAACGTTGCTGCGTTTTTTGAGTTATATGAAAAGGAGCTAGAAAAAATTAATTTTGAACCACAATTGCTGTACAACGTTGATGAGACGGGAATTAGTGTAGAGCAACATAACAGAAGTAAAATTATTTCTGCTAGGGGAAAGTAACAAGTAGCAACACTGACCTCAGCAGAACGGGGTGGTTTAATTACAGTGGTTACATGTATGAATGCGGTAGGCACTTACATACCCCCTTTAATTATCTGGCCTAGAAAAAACATGAAACACGAGTTAATGGATGGCACACCAGCCGGCTCCATATATGCTTGCCATCTATCAGGGTGGATACAGACACATATTTTTACTCAGTGGTTTGACCATTTTATAAAGTTTACGAAGCCGACAGCGTCTCAGTGCTCGATGGTCACTACTCGCATACTCGCAACATCGAAGTAATATCTAAGGTAATTGTTTGCCTACCACCCCATAGTACCCACCGTATGCAGCCGTTAGATGTGGGCTTTATGAATCCGCTAAAAACTTACTACGCGCAAGAAATTGAGACTTGGTTGCGAAATCATCCTAATAGAATTGTAACTCCTTTTATCATCGCACGATTATTTTCTGGGGCTTACAACCGAGCAGCTACGATGGAGGTCTCGGTCAACCCTTTTAGAAAAACTAGTCTTTATCCCCTCAATAAGCATATATTTCGTAATCATGACTTTGCCATTTTTAAAGAAAATGAAGAATCTCTAAATACAGCAAACATTTCATCTCAACCACAAATAGAAACTTTAAATAATATAGATGAAGATTCTTCTTCAGTAACGACAAAAGATGCTCTAAGAGTAAAATATTCCTGTCCAGAAACTTCATCGGATTCGTTTGAAGTTGAACAGGCCCTTCCAGATTCCTCAACAGAACAACCTCGTCCAATTATTACTAAGAATTTTGTAAGTCCAGCTCAAATAAAATCTCTCCCAAAAATTTTGACAAAGAAGCCCAGTGCACGAGCTGGAAGAGCAGCCTTAACCCATTCAGTGCCTACCAACAAAAGCGGTAACTTATGCCGAAGGCCGACCAATAAATACAGCTTGTACTTCCATAGGCCGTCCAATAATTACGACAAATAAAATCCAAATTTCATTGATACTTTTTTATCATATATCCAAGTAACGAAGTAGCGTTTTGATAGACGTTACCATTGTAATATGACGATTCACGTGTATCTTTTTTTCCATCGGTTTGTTGGAATCGCTGTTCCACTGAATCGACCTTGACCGCCTTGTGTTGGATTCGGTTTATTTATGGTTGACCGTTGAAATAAATAATAATTAACATCAGGGATTAAAGTTTGTGTTTATAATTTTATTTGAATGTACCTATATACCTTAATTTGAAAGTATGTATTTTTAAAAGCCCATTTTTTCGGTTTTTCTCACAATAGAACAATTAGATTAGATTAGGAGTTGGACGTTATTTGTCCTTGCCCACCGCGACCTTTTCAGAACTATTGTGGGACTTCGTTTGTTTTAGAGTATGTCGTCTAGCCTGGTCTTTTTTATTTTTGACAGTGGCTTCCGCATGTAGTTGCATGCAATTGGCTTTTCTTCGCCCAATGTTAGAAACCTCATTCCAGCCAGGCCTTCGCATTGGCACAGGACGTGGAATGATATTTTCTCTTCTTCTTCACAGAACCTGCACAAAGTTGCTTCTTCTGCTGGATTTATAACACTCATGTGCCTTTTGAGAGACAGTGTCCAGTAAGAAGGCCTACTGTTATCCTAACGATTTGACGCTTTTGATTCAGTAGGTCTTTCTTGAACTTGGCGATGGTTCCTTGATGAACTGTTTGGCCTGTCTCAGTTTTAGATAGTTGTTCCACCATTCCTGAGACTCTTTTTGCATCCATTGTTTATTGGATGGACAGTTCTGCTTAATTCTCTCAATCCAGCTGTCAGTTGTCACATCTAATAGAAAAAACCATACATTGAACTGATGGAATGGTATTGCATCGATTGCAGCAACGTTGAATAAAAAGACAACGCTGTTAGTTCATCTTGATAGCTTAGCTAAAAGGGTCAGTTCAGGTATCTGATAGGCAAATGGTTTCACTATTTATAGATTTACCTGGAATTTACTCAATTACAGACTGACAATAAAACCATTGTACCTACATTAATTATTATGTAATAATTTTAGAACTCTCATAAATGAATATACTGAATAAAAACCACATTGGTAAATAAGTTGATGTATCTGAAAAAGTAGAGCTGATAGAGAAAAACAAATTGCATGTACAGATTAAGCGTCCCAAATATAGTGAAAATCAGCTCTAAAATCCCAGGCACCAAAAAAAAATATTTTTGTTGCCCTGTGTAATAAGTAGGTCTGTGGAATCACAAATTTTACTTTTTTTAACTTTGGAAAACTGATGACTAAAGAAATTTTGGAACATATTTACAGTAACACCCTGTTTCTCGAAAATGAAATGTTTTCGGACCTATGTTTATATGAACTTTTACTTCTATTTTAGAATGTAGATTACGCTGTTAAAATATGACCGTCTAATTTCAGGACACCCTGTATTTTAAATAAAGTACTTAATTAAACATGTAAATTAGCAAGAAATATATGCTACGTATGTTTGCAGAGATGTTTGTTTTACAGAATGTCTCGTCCGTGACATAAAAACGTGTGGCCAGTTCGCGCGAGATATCTCGTTTGTTTCCTGTGGATGAAGGTAACGTCATACGAGATATCTCGTCAGTGGCCTCTGAATAAGAGAATCATTATGCGATATATCTCGTGCGTGGCATTGAATGGTGTTACGGTTTAGATTTTCAAAAATATAAATTAACTATATTTTGTTTATAAATATTGAATCAAAGTACTCAATTAGCTTTTTTAAATAAGTCCAGCAACGAAATCATGACCAATTATTTATTCAGTATTAAAAATTAATCCAACTATTAAAAATCCTCTAGAAAATACCAAAAACTTCCTTGTTATTACCCCTTTTATTGATTATCAGCACAATATTAACTTTTATAATGATTACAATATATTTTTCTAACATTTATCTACCCTATTTTGTTTTGTTTACCTTTTTCAACTGGTTCTTCTTCTACTTAACTTTGGTCCCTATTCTACCTCCACCTAGCCAGTGAATTATTCAATCCTTGAGTCATCAGCAGAGTTTTACATGTCTTATAGTAAGAGACCAATCTTTGAGGTACCAAGTTTTGGACTTTGAACTTTGATTAAGCCATTTTTGCCCATTTTGTTTCTAGAGCTGTCCAAGAACACTTGAGAAGTGCTCTCATGAAGTTATTTCGGATTTTGCCTAGAATCAAAACTGTGTATTAGGAAACATTTCTTGTTGATTAAGAAAAGGCGCTTGTAGCGGATATTCTTTTCCTAACACACTTATATACTCAATTTTTGGCCACCTTTTATCAACGGTAAGTGTAACTAACTCTGCATGATGACCATTGCCTCTCATAACCTTTTCCTATTTCAGGCCATTTACTTTACATTTATATTGCTACTTCAATTCTACTGTGCTTCAACTTCATCTTTAACTTCCCCTTTTGATAATGTCATCTACATTCTACTATTGGCTTGGACAACTTAGCCTGTATTTACATGCCTGAGATGCATGTCATACAAATGCGGTAAGCCCCAACAGGAGTACCCACTGGCCCATCGGTCACCGAGAAGCCCCACTCTGGACAAACATCATCAGCATAGCAAGTAAGAACTAACCATACTTTACTTTTGAGACAGTCTACCTGCACCCAATTGCTTCGTTAGCTTGCTACCTGCATTGCATGAAGCTTGTGACCTATAAACATTAAGTGATATTTTAGCAGAGCTTAACTCGTGCCACTAGCGGATCAATAATAAAGCGAAATTATAAACCATAGTAAACCAAAAGTATACTCTTAACCCCCTAGATAACTTTTAGTTTTGTGAATACTTCTTTTTTAGTTTCAAGCATATTCTCAGCTAGCGTCAATTATAATATATATATAATCACCACCAGTTTATTCAAGTTTTTATTTCATTTATTTTCACCCAGCCACTCTCAATTGAAAACCGGGCATACAATTATCAAAATAAACCCCCTCGTTGTGTAACCTTAGCCTGCTACCACCTTTAGTCGATTCGCAGGTTACAATGGGTTAATCACCTCGTCTCCTTACAAAGATGAGCTAATAGCAAGTTTGGATAAGAAGGGAAAACGTAATTCTACCGACAGTGAAGTCAAGAAAGTCACCAAGAAAGTACCCAGACAGCACACCAAATCCTTTGGATATCTACTGAACATTCCAATATCCACTGAATATCCAGTCCATGGTGGATATCTATTTTATATCCATGAGATGTAATTTATAGACATGCAAATGTCCATAAATTATAGTAACTCCATCAGAAATTATTAAAAAAATTACGCCATTATGGCTAATAGTACCATTTAGATATTTAAAATAATTTTTTTTAAATGTATTCAATATCCCATGGATATCCACTAAATATATCAAAGTCTAGGCGCGAACGAAAACCATGGTGGATATCCACTGGATGTAATTTATGGATATAATATGTACATAAAATATACAAATTGATTTAATGATTATCAAATTATTTAAATATTACGCCATGTGATTACTAAGAAAGTATGTAGGTATAGTTTATAGAAATTTAAAATTAGTAAGTTGTATTTAATATCTCACAGATATCCCCTAGATAAATAATATTGGCAATGAACGCGAGCGCAGGCGCGGATATTTCCTGTCCTCATAGGTGCCATCGGCTAGGGATGCGCAAATTTTTTAAAACATCGATGTTGACATCAAATGATACATCGAATACAGACTATCGATATTGTAAAAAAATCGGAAAAGAAAATATCGATTTTTCTAAATATCGATGTTTGTTTTTCCATACATCGATGTGTCTGTAAACATCAATGTTTTCCAAAAGCGTTTATGGAAGAGCAAAAAAAAAGGAAAAGAGGAATTCAAACCATCAATTGAAACGTGACGCTTAACAAAAAAGCAAAAAATATTGAAAAGAAAATCATCGATGTTAATTGAAAAATCGATGTTTGCTCGATGTTAACTAATAACATCGGAATAAAAAACATCGATGTTGAACATCGATAATCGAAACTTAAAAATCGATGTTTTTTAAACATCGATACATCGTGCGCATCACTACCATCGGCATAACGGCGGCATCGGCTATTTTATAGTCTGTTTTTGTCGTGTGAATACCGTGAATGAGTTTTATTTGATAAGTGTGGATTAAAAGAAAGTAAGTTAGCTTTAAAATCTAAATTAATTATAGATTTATAGAATTTTGTAGTCAATTTACTAAAATACCTAAGCACCTTTGATCGAAAACGTATGTCCCAAAAAAGACTCTAAACTGTTTTGCGTGAATGCCGCTCTTACCAAAAATTTCTGACTCTACAATATCTTGTATAATTTATGACCTACCTTTTTGTTACATCATATATCAATCTTAACCCAATTATTATTTTTAAAATGTATAAGTGGGGTCCAGAATTATTCTAGATACTTTACCTAAATTTCAAATCTCTTTGGCAGGAGGTATCATCTAAATAATAAATTTTACAGACGAACGAAATTTGCTACCTCGAGTTATCCTTTACAGATTGTAATATTCCCCTTTACTGTACTGATTTATGTATAAACCGTTCAGCAATACAACTTTATTACCTAAAGCTGTAAATCATCCAAAATTCAGAATATTAAAAAAGTTTAGCAAATAAACATGTCCAAGTCAAATTAGAAATATTAGGATACTATGAGAGGGCGAAATATGTGAAAACAAGATTGTAAAGGCATGTGGTCTGAAGGGTTTATTGGAAAAGAATGATTTGTTAATCAATTGGGGCAGATTTTTAGGGATAAGGAAAACCATAAAGTCGATAGGGATTAAGAAGAAAATTTATTGGATAATCCCACATAAATATTAGCTTATTTATTTCGTTGCAAGATAATCTAGAAAACGCAATGATCTGGTAACATCTTGAATAGTTCACCAACATTCTGATTAGAGCCGGCTTAAGTTGAGTGTTATTTGTTCAAATGTTAAAGATAATTTTTAAAATTTGATTTCCACACAGATCCTTCTGCAGTCTAAATTGCATTAAAAAAAATATAAGATTCGTTTTATTCATTTCAAAAATACTTTGTTTTAATAACATTTAAAATACATAAAAAATATAACACGCTGAGAACTTGTATTAAAATTAAAAAAAAAATAACAGAGGTTTTATTTCCAAACACAACATGTTCAACTAAAAAAACATATTGAAAATTGAAACTGACTAAAATTTTTAGGTATTAATTTTAACGTGATTTCTAATTATTGTATCTACTTGTATAATGTGTTTGAGCTCAATTGATTGGGCGTGGGTTAGGTTATTAAATAACTTAAATACCTTTAAAAAAGAAGTTGGGTACCACTATATTTAAAGCTTACCCCAGCAAACATTTTCGATATTATTAACTATAACTCGACTTGGTAAAAGTCAAATCTACTTATTGAGGTAATTATTACGCAAAATTGACTAGAAAAATATACCTGTGTTTTAAATTTACCAACTGGTTCTAATTTAGGTATAAATTTACGTAAATTATACCAAGAATCTACCTTGTACACATATCTGCTTAAAAGTAACTTTAACCAAATCAGAAAGGGAAAAACTACTAACAAAAATAACCAAAAATTACCTCATATGTAAATTTCCTTTAAAGTAAAATTAGGTATCATAATTAGGTAGCATCAACCTGTTTGGCAACTAAAAGTCGTCTTTATAGTAGAATATCTTACTAGGTAGATTTGGTTGAACATTTTTCATAACTTTATACCTGTAAAGTAACCTATTTGGATGCTTTATTTACTCTACTTTAAAGTAATATTAGGTCGATATTGTAGAACAATTATACCTTATTTTTCTACTTAATTTTAACCAAATAGTCGACTACTCATTTAGTTGACCTAAAAGTCATCCTGAATAAATAAATATTAACTTTATTGTAGCAATTACCTGAAAAATCTACTACAAAGTAATTTCTACTATAAACCACCAATTTAAAACCTGATATATATATAACCTATTTGTAAAATTTATATTATTTAGGTTATTTTAACAATTAGGTTGTTCACTTATTGTCTTCGTCATTATTCTTAAGAATTTCGGCCATTTTAAAAAACCGTTACAATGGTAAACTTAATTCTCTTGCCGTATAGATAAATAAATAAATAAATGCAAAAAATAATAAATAATAGGTACTTTCGATTTTTTTCGTAAAGTCAAACGTTTTAAATCTCAAGTGCAGTATAACGTGAACAATAAACAAATTACTTCAGTATCCAGTAAATTGATTTGTCAACACACGTTAAATACAAAATTACACTTAACATAGCTGAAATTTACTAATAGGTAGCAGTTCCAAAAATAGGGTGACCTAAATATGTTACATTTACCTACAGGTAAATTTTTAATAAAACTTACAAGTTATTAATTCTTAAAATAGGTAAAATTAACTAACATGTCGTTATCTTTAAGGTAATTCAACTTAGTCAAAAGCTATTTGTAAAATACGCAGTTTTTCATAGTTGTATTAACTTTTAAGTCGTATTAGCACAATACGGCATATTTTCTTAACATAGTTGAAATACGATTCCAAATTTTAAATTTTTTAAATTAACATAACTAGAAAAGAACGGATAAAAATTACAAAAAAAAAACATTATTGATTTTCTAAAGTGATACACAACAAATGTAACATAGTTTTAGCTCATAATATTATTATAATATTTTTAAATCATAATATTTCTTTTTATATTTATTTTTATTAAAGAGTATTTTGGAAGGGCATTGTTATTTTTCAAAGTAAATTTCCTTTGCATTCATTTTAACAAATGTAACCTATTTATTCGTCGTAATTAAATAATATATATATTTTTGTTACCGACATTTATTTATTTTCAATCTTTGCTGTGAGTTAAGTATATGTTTTAGTTGTGTTGGTCACTTCTTACAATGTTTCGACTTCTATAGATAAAAATACCAAATAAGTATAAAATTTATCTTTTTGTGCACTTGAAGTCATTCGTTATCTGAAAATCTTTGTAGTTTCTACCGAATTGACGTTATATTGACGTCAAATTTCCCCAAAGAAGTATTACTAACCAAACGTAGAAGGCTACTACAATGTGGATTTAGGCGTAATTTTACATACTTTGGTCAATAAAACCAAATTTCTACGTCGTCGTCTTATTCTCCACTTATGTCCTTAAATATGGTTAAATCTAATTTTGCGACCAAATTTATTATACATATTTTAGGTAGTCTAGACGTCAAATTAAACCAAAATGTTTGCTGGGACTATATTACTTGACTATAAAAATATAGAAAATCACTAACCACTAACAAATTATATTTAAACCATGCTTTAGATAAGGCAGTAACAAATTCTAATTCACATAGTTTTACTACATTCAAATTTAAGATGATTTATTCGAAAGCACTTATCTTTTGTTAAAAGGAGGTAATAAAAGTAATGTTTATCGCATGGTATATCCTCAGGCAACTTCTTCAAAGGGATTCGGGATCCTTCTTCGTAATTCTGCAACTTGAATGATCTTTTGATTTTTGGTATTCTAACTTAAACTCGAAACTGTCTAGATCTTCTAGAGATGAATCAAATTACGGTCTTCAGATTGTACCAAAACCAAAACAAACTTCTAGGTACAAAAACCATAAAACTTCTTGATAGGAATTCAAAAACGTCTTGAGAGAAATTTAAAACCGTCTAGATATAACGATGCTAAAAAAGGTTTAAAATATTAAGACAGGAAATAGGAAATTGGAACAGGATTTAGATAAAATGCTTTAACTATTAAATGAAAATTATTGTTTTAGGCTTATTTGAAAAAATATTTTCAACTTTTTAGTTTGATATGCTCTAAAAGCGTGTTTTTTAGTTTTTTTAAACTATATTTATTTAAAAAATAAATTGCTATATGTAAAATGACTTTCCAAATAAGTAAGAAAAATGTTCTCTAGATATAATGTAAAAATTGCTCGTAAACTAAACGATAAAACGAAAACGTTATTTTCAAATGTTAAACTCAAACCAAAGAAAGCAAATGTAGTAGTAGTATACTAAAGACCTTTTATTTATTTATAAAAAAATATATTTATTTTAAATCCTTCTGCTGACACAAAGTTACAAATTACCTTTTTTATGAATAGCCTTATCCATTTTTATTTATTTGTCTATACTATAAATGATCATACAAATTAAAGATAGATATTATATTACCTGCAAATAAACATTTAATTTTCAAAATACTTAAAGGACGTCCATTTGATTTACTTGATTTCAAAACACTTGTCTGCAAATATATCGCATAATATACTTCTGAACTTTGCTACATTTTACCTAAATAAATAACCCTTATTTAATTAGAAAATCCATACTACAACTAATGGTAATCTTGTAGTTTGATTATGAGAAAAGATATTACAAATAAAATAATAAACTATACCTATAAAGAACCATAAAAAAAATAAGTGTGGCATCACTCGAGGACTTCCGCGGTAAAGCTATTGCATAGCATTTTTTATCAACTTATGCAATTATATTTATTTATTTATTTTATGTATGCAGTATTTTTTTTTTCTTTGATATTAATTCAAGTTTTTTCTTTGATATTAATTAATATTTATTTCTTTCATTGAATAAATGAGAAGTTAATACTGTTTAAAATATTTTAATTATCTTACAATACATATAGGTTATTCAGACATTTTTATCATTGAAACTATAGGTTTATGGTAACTGAAATAAGAAACATAAGTTTAAGACTTGATATCCTCTAAATATCTGAAAAATACCGCGTCAATGGTGGTCCCATATTTTGTTGTGGATTCTTGGGGATCATTATTCATTTTCATATTTAATTTTTCCGAAATTGTGTCTAAAAGAAAATCAGTTATGAGCAGTTAGCAGCTAGTCTACATGCATACGTCTAGTCGCAGGCACACAAACACCGTGCCGAAGTCTGCCGAACTGAAACGACGTTACACGATGCACGGCTTTCAAGTAAGGGGTGTTAGGTTTATTTTCAATTTGTAGGTAGGTAGGTAATAATATGTGCTCACTTTCATTTTAACAAATAGAACTGATATACCTTTTATTCTAATTTTTCCATCAAATTGAAATACCTACTATTTATTTTCCTTTCTCTTATTTTAATAGATATATATAATTTTCTAATCACAGTTACTTATAAAACAATGAATAAAATATCGAATTAAAACTCTGTGTTAAACTCAAAATGTAAACAAATATTTTGTATTTTGTTGGGCGACATTTTACTTAATTTACTGATACAATCAAAAACGGAATAAGCACAATTTATTATCTTTATTCGTTGGTCATCTAAAACTTTGATTTCCATGCATTCTTAAAAATGTTTTGAAATGTTTTCCTTGAAACTATACAAGACAAATTCAAATTTACCGCTAAAATGATATCTAGTTACTTTTTTAGTTATTTGTCCCTGTGTAAATACGACTTTTTAATTCGCTCCTTTTAAATTAAAACCAGAGTATACTTATCTATTATCAATTTGTTTTATCTAAGTTTTTAAGTAATAGCATGTAAGTACCTATATTTAAGTTATACACACGTTTTTCTTTTTGTTTTTCATTTTGATTTAATAAATAACGATGTAGAATATTTTGGTTTTTCTGCTCCTCTCGGCCGAAAGTACACATTAAGAATGAATCCTTAAACATCCGGCTGAATTTACTTGTCCCCTTTAAATACTTGTCCTGGTTCCCGTCGAAATTACATCCGCCTAATAATGTATTTCCCTATAAAAAAAATCACACTATATATGGTTTACCTTGAATATAATGAAATTTAGAGAAAGAAAATTAAAAATTAGACACTTAAAAAATCTTACTATATAGTATTTTGTAGATACATTCTATCATATCAAATATATTTTTATTTCAAATAAAACATATGGCTATTAATCTCACTCGTTAATGATATATCTTTCGAGTAAAATACGTCAACAATGTTAAATCCCTTGTCAGAGATATTATTTTTAATTCTTCCACTTCACTTCCTAGTTGTAATACCAGTATTTCATGAATTCATACGCGAAATGACACAGTAATCCTCTTAGAAATAATTCCTTATCATATAGAAAGCCGAAAAAGGATCCCATAAATCAAGATCAGATCGATATGGAATTAAGTAAGATAATAGGTTTTGTTCCCTTTGTTGATAGAGAAGGACATGGAAGCTCCTTTCTAAAATCTCAAGGGGAATAAGGGCGTTACGGCTTCATTTGATATTATTTGGTCAACAGTAAAACAAATAGAAGATGTGAGTAATGAAAATTTATTAAAAATTGTGTAAATATGTTTTTTTATTAATCAAAAAAAATTGATCAATTTTTGTGTTTCTTTAAATCCGAAATAAATATTTTCTTTTCTATTTAAGTATAGGGTATATTTATGATTATTCTATTTTTATTTTATATTACTCGAGGTAAAACCTTCATTAGTTGACGTATCTCCAAATATTGACGTTATGAAAATTTCGGGTAAAGTTAGAATTACTTTGAATTTACATACAATTGGAGCGTTATACCTCGAACATAACTTCAAAATTCAAACTGCGCGGTACTTTTACTCAACGGGATGAATGCTAGTCATGCGCCGGTGAACATACGACAGTCTAAATTATTTAGTTTAAACACAATGAAGAGCACTACCGTTAACGACGGCCAGGCCTATTCGACCCTTTTAGGTAATTTCAATTTGTATATAGATCTGAGAGTGTGGTCTGCATTTTCTATTGTTCTCCTCACTCTAAGAAGGTCTTGTTAGGAAACTAAACCTTTATCAGAGCCGCGCAGTCGCGTCGCTGCTGCACATAATGTGTAGTGTTGGTCCATTATTGTTTTGTTTGTCAGTTTAGTTACAGAGAGTTTGGGTGTTGTTGAATGTGTATTTATGCTATGTCGCGGTATACAAATCTCAGTATTGCTGAACTTGACCGTATCCTGAATGAGGATTCTAATTCTGATGATTCTGACGTGATGATAGAAGTGAAATTGACGGCGATGATGTTGTCGAACCAAAGTCTGTTTCGGCGGTTTCTGAGGATGAGGAGATGGAAGTTGATATCGATCCACCAATATACCCTACGGACGGTGAAGCTCGGTGGTTTGTTGCAAAGAACGATGAGGATGTCTGGTGTTCACTGCCAATAGCGGCAGAAAACACAAAATATTCTAAAAGACACCAAGGGAACAACAAGGTGGGCTGAGCGGTATTGCAAAACAGTGGAGGATGCATTCTTACTATTTTTAGGCAACCTCTTTTAGAAAAAGTGTGCCAGTGGAATAATAAACAAGGGCATTCAGTTTTCAGAAATAAGTGAAAGGAGTTAACCACTGACGAGGTAAAGAAGTATTTGGGATTAGTTATTCTCATGGGCGTTTACAAGTCTAAAAATGAGGACGTCAGTACCATGTTCAACACTCAGCATGGACGGCCTATTTTCAGTCGAATAATGAGCCGAGATCGATTTAAGACAATAACCAAGGTACTAAGATTTGATGACGCAGAGGAGAGGAGAAAGCATTGTTCCCTTGACAAACTTGTGCCTGTTAGAGATTTATTCAAAAGTTGGAACACCTACCTAAGAGATGCTTATGTTCCTGGTTGGTGCATGACTATAGATGAACAACTTGTAATATTTTGGGGCCGGTGCAATTTTCGGCAATACATTCCGTCTAAACCTGGAAAATACGGCATCAACTTTTGGATAATATGTGATGCTTAGACTGGCTACGTATGGAAAACTGAAATTTATAAAGGGAAAGAAGAAGGAGAATCCCGTGAAGTTAGGCAGGGAGAACGTGTCGTGAAAGGGTTGGTTTTTGAATTGAGGAACAGCGGTAGGAACATCACTCGTGACAATTTTTTTACAAGTGTGCTTCTAGCTCAGGATCTTCTACAGACGAACTTGACAATCAGAAAAAATAAAGCTGAACTATCTCTGGAATTTGTAGTTGCCAAAGGGCGTGAAGTAGAGTCAACACTGTTCGAGTTCAAGGAGAACGCTATGCTTGTTTCTTACTGCTCTAAGAAAAACAAGGTTGTGACACTTCTCAGCACTTTACATGACCAAAACGTCATTGATGAAATGAATAAAAGGAAACCTGAGGTCATAATAACCTATAATGAAACAAAGGCAGGCGTGGACAAGGCCGATCAAATGCTACGTAACTATTATGTCAAAAGAAAAACCCGTCGGTGGCCAATGGTTGTGTTTCCTAACATGGTAGATATCAGTGCTCTTAATGCCTATATAGTGTACTTGTTCAATTATTCTAATGATCTAGGTACGAGAAATGGTAAAAGAAGACGATTTATGATCCAATTGGGAAAGCAACTCGGAGGAATTGTGGACGAGGATGTGACTCAAACGGCAGTGCCAACGGCAGGACCCTCTCATATTTCGCAGAGGAAGAGGTGTCACATATGTCCGTCAAAAAAAGACAAAAAAATAAAAAGTGTTTGTTCACAGTGCAAACAAACGTGTGCTTAGAACTTAGCAGTATTATGTGTCTTCACTGCCAATACTAAATTAGTAAATGGAACTCTCTGTTTTTAATTGATATTTTTATTTCACTAATTTACATGTCACAATAATTATTTAATGTTTAAAACTCAAAATAAATAATATAATATAATAATAGTTTTAATTAACCTATTTCAAAAATATGAACAGCCATTTAATTAGAAAAAACTGGATCCGGGCCGAGAAGACCCGAGCCGTCGTCAATGTATACTGGATGCTAACGTCAGCAGAGTGTTAACTTTACCTTAGCTATTAAAAAAACATATTGAACTAAATATAAAAAAAATATTTCTCTGAAAAAGCTCCAAAAGCGTCGGATCTGTCGTTTTAAATTTTGTTTTTTATCCTAAAATTTATCATTTTTTTGGCTTAATTGGTTTTTGCCTTGTACCCTTCAAACAATCAGTGCTAACAATATCAATGTTTTCTAGGTAATTTTGTCTAAGGTAATCCAATGCTTTACAAACTACCTAAGAAACTAAATTATTAATACTTCTGATCGTCTTTCGGTCTTACTTTCAAAATCAAATCGTTTCATGTTTCTTTTATACTACAAGTTTGCCGGTGCTTCATTAGGATTTTTTAACCTTTAATCTGTATAAAAATATTCTGTAATAAATCTAGACTAGATGTAGAAAAACGATTTGCAACTCCACCACTAGAGTTAAAGCAATAAATTATTCTACAATGTTATTTTGGTCAATTCATTAATCTCCATTTTTTATTTTTAAAACAACTCATTTATTACTTATTATAATACACTGTTTAATTTAAAATATCCTATTAGAAACTTAATTAATCTACTTACCTACTACTGGTCTTCTCTCTCATCTCCCACAG
Source organism: Psylliodes chrysocephalus (assembly GCA_927349885.1). Lineage (NCBI taxonomy): Eukaryota > Metazoa > Arthropoda > Insecta > Coleoptera > Chrysomelidae > Psylliodes > Psylliodes chrysocephalus. The sequence continues at coordinate 54,873,640 of OV651817.1, forward strand.
GCATAACCATTATACGAAATTTGTATTGTCTTGTAAATCTTATTAAAATTATGAAGAAATAATAAAAATAATTATTCAGATAATTTAGTCTGGTAGACAACAACAGGAGGTTAGGTGAGGTTAAAAACAAAGGAGCTTTAGTAAAATTACAGAATAAGGAACACTCTCATAATGAGAGTGTAAAGACGGCAGGTCGGGCAGATCCTCATCAAGAAACGTGCTTTATTTGAATACACAACACCACGTCTTATCACAATAATAAAGCGCATGGTTCCGGAATATCTAAAAATTGGACAAAATTTCGCGGTTAATTTTATTTGGTAGTATAGGTAATTTCACCGATTATGGCGCGTATATCATCATTAACATACGAATTGGACCACGAGTTGGAAGAAGGAAATAAATTCAAAATAATTTTGAGGAAATTGAAAAAAGAAGCTGTAAGGCACTGTTTTAAAAATATGTTTGGTTTCGATTGTTTATATTACCATGATACGCTTTGAGTGATGTTGCCGCTATATTAACTTTAAATATTGCTATGTTGGCGAAATTAGGGATTGAAATGAAGATAGTTAGTCAAGCTTTGTAATTGATAGAATTAGCATCTCGGCATTGCTCTTTATTTTATTAATAAAACTTGTTGTTTTTGGACTTTAAAACATTTGTTTTCTTGAATATTTTTACATATCAGAAGTTGGATATTGAATCCAGTGTTCGCCCGTTGATAGCGACGGTATTTAGAAGTGTTGTTGTGTATTTTTGTGTCTAATAAATCGTGACAACGAGTGATGATGAAAACAAAACCCATAATTTAAATATTTAGTAGACACCAACAGTTTAGGTACAGTAAATCGGCAAAGTATTTTAGAGAAACTGCATTTTAAAACTGACGCTGATAAATCATATATTTTGCGAAAATTTGTGGACAGTGGCATTGTTTCTCAGGGTAATGTAAAATTAAATGTACGTTAAACGTTTTTGTGCTAGATGACAATAAGATGATACATGGCCATATAATTTAATGCTGATAGAGGCACATATGTTTATACCTATTCGTGAACGGGAATGAATAACGAACTACTAAACGATTTAAGTTGATTTGAAATTAGAAACTTTGAAAAAAATTGTAAACAATAAACAAAAACTTTAGTTTGAAACACTGATGAATCTAAAGATTTAATTTCAAGGTCCATGGTTGGACTTGGAAAAACTGACAGTGCATTTACTGAAATTAAAGAAAACGACATCGATAAATGGGACACTCGTGTAAAGGAGTTAGGACACTAGTGTAAAGGAGTTACAATGCGCTTTAAATACTTTATTTAATAAGAGTATTCTTAGCAGTTTTAGCGTTATTTGGTTGTCAAAACAAAGCCGATAGCAGAAGCTTATTTGTTAAACTTGATTTAGTCATCAAACAATTGTACACGGAAAAAAAAGTGACTAGAAAATTCTAGTACCATGTTGTAGTAATAGAATTGTAGAAAAATACTTAACTTTTTGTAGAAAATTTTACTATAATTTATAGTTAAAAACTATTCATTATTGTAGCAATTGAATTGTCGAATAAAATGCTACAACAATAGGAGAGAAGACCACAATGTGTAGTATATTTTACTATTGTTTGTAGAAGTAGTATTAACAATTATTGTAATTATTACTATTAACTTCTGTTAAAATTTGTACAAATAATAATAATTATCTCTACAAAAAATAGTAATTTTCTCTACAAAAAATAGTAATACTTTACATACCTTCTTATGATAAAAATTCAATTTTGTTGAAAAATATTCTATAATATTGTAGAAATTTTAAGTCATGTGAATAAAACAGAATTCTGCTATTGGCCAACATTTTCTGACGTCGAGCATAAATTGTCAGATAGCAGTAGTCGTTCGCCATGTTCACAAAACAAAGCATCGTACATATATAACACATTATTATATCATAAGCAGTGATGGTTCGAGAAAATTTTAATAATAGCTTCTGTAAGTGGTAAGTACATTTATTATTGTTTCTGAATAATTTACCTTTAGATAACTAATTTAAATAACCTCAGTAGATTATTTTAATAAAAATAGTTATGGGGCCAACGATCGATTGTTGTGCTAAGTTCGATGATGTTTTTTTGATTTAATTGTGACATACATACTTTCTCATTTTTTTTAGTTCTCCGACGTGGTCATTTAATATTCCAATCACTGTTAAGGTTATAGATATCTTCGTTCTATGGGTATAAGCAGTTCAATAGGTATTAATTTTTATTTCATATTTTTCAGGTGCAGTAAAACCAACTGAGGCTGAGGAAGCTATTATTACTGTTATTTATCACATAATGTAATTAAGACTTTGTATCTTTTTAAATAAAATAATAAATTTTAAATATTTTATTAAGGAACATTTTTTCTAGGTTATAATTATAATAATTTTGGAATACCACTACAAATTTTATTAAAAATTAATACAATTTGTTTGAATTTTTACTATTTATTGTGTAAAACTTTCGTATTAATTTTCATGAAATGCAATACATTCTTATTATAAATTCATACAATGAATAGCAAAAATTATAATAATTTGTAGAACAATTCTTGTGAGACATATGGATATTTTTACTACATATTGTAGAAAATAACTCTACAATACATTCTCTACAAATATTTGGAAATTTTTACTACAAATTGTCCCTGTCCCTATATGTACTATTTATTGTAGAGAAAAAATCTATAATTGTAGAAATTTGTTTTACAATTTTTTTCCGTGTATTAATATTTCCGAATTAAGAATTAAGTTAAAAGAACACTGATCACGTACAACGTAAACAGAAGTAACGTTATGATAAACAAATACGCGAAGCGGAGCCATTCGAAATTTGTGACTTGGTTTGAGTACTGATTATGAGTGAGGCGTGTACCGGGGCTGCAAGAAATTACTAGCAAAGTTCAAAGGATCATTTCGAATAACAAAAGTGCTGTACAATGTACAATGATCGATACGAAGATTTGCGCAAACGGAGTTGCATGTTAATTGCAGCTGACAAACTTGCCAGATAGGTAACATATCAGGCCGAGACTGTCTGTTTGTTACATACTTTGAGGCCCATACTGCCTCGTTGGGCCGACACTGCCCGTTTCTTCCAAAGTTTAAGGCCGATACTGCCTTGGTGGGCCGACATTTCCCGTTTGTTTCAAAGTTTGAGGCCGACACTGCCTCGGTGGACTGACACTGCCCGTTAGTTCCAAAGTTTGAGGCCGATACTGCCTCGGTGGGCCGCCACTGCCCGTTTTTTTTAAGTTTGAGGCTGATTCTGCCTCGGTAGGCCGACACTGCCTCATGCGGTGGCCGTCACTGCCATATTTCATCGCCGTTACTGCCATGTTTCAAGACCGATACTGCCTTTGTGGACCGATACTGTCTTTGTGGACCGACACTGTCCGATGCGATGGCCGTTACTCCCATATGTCAAGGGCGATATCTCCTTAGTAGGCCGACACTGCCCAACACGATGGCCGTTACTGCCATAGCTCGAAGCCGATACTGCCTTTGTTGACCAATACTGTCCGATGCGATGGCCGTTACTGCCATAATTCAAGGTCGATACTGCCTTTGTGGACCGATACTGTCCGATGCGATGGCCGTTACTGCCATAGTTCAAGGTCGATTCTTCTTTAGTGGGCCGATACTGCCTATGTGATGGCCTTGAATGCCATTGATGATAAGGCCGTGACTGCCATTGATGATGCCAAAACTGCCTTATGCTAATATGGATTATATGTTATTTTCTTTTGGCCGTTAACGCCATAGTTCAAGTCCGATATTGCCTTGGTGGGCCGATACTGCCTTGGTGGGCCGATATTGCCTGATGTGATGGCCGTGACTGCCATTGATGAAAAAGTAGAGACTGCCTTTTGCGTATATGGATTTTATGTTTATTTTCTTTCAGTAAAACAAGGACTCTTAAAAAAGAAACTTTTATATTTTGTATTATCTGTGACCAATTTTGTTGTTACCAGGTTGATGTCATTTTTAGTTTATTATGTTTTAGAGTAACATTACTTATAATATTGGATTGTTTAGTTGAGATGAGCACATCTTAAATTCAGGAAGGCCGAATAAAAATATGTTTGGTTTCGATTGTTTATATCACCATGATACCCTTTGAGTGATGTTGCCGCTATATTAACTTTGAATATTGCTATATTGGCGAAATTAGGGATTGAAATAAAGATAGTTAGTCAAGCTTTGTAATTAATAAAATTAGCATCTCGGCATTGCTCTTTATTTTATTAATAAAACTTGTTGTTTTTGGACTTTAAAACATTTTAAATATTCTTACAAAGCCGCAATTTTTTTCTATTTAAAACTTTCTCTTAGTCGAAGATCAGAATATCGCTACTTAATTAGGAATATGCACGAAGTATAAATAAATTCTAAAATGGTTTCCCCAAATCAAACTCGAAGTACCTAATTTTCTAGTTTTATGAGTATAAATACCTAACTACTTATTTTATAGCCCTAGTAAAATCGCAATTGACACGGAGTAATAAATCTGTCAGGTCAGAAAATTTCAGGTGTGGGTGCCTATATTATTATTTACAGGGTACATAAAATCATCAGTTAAAAATATATTTTTTTGAATATGTATTATTGAGTATTAGTTCGGTATGAAGAAATTTTACAAAATACTTTTTGAGTTATTTGCAATTGTTATGTAAATGGTAGAGTTATTTGTTTAAATAAATTAACGACAAGGTATATAACAAATATTTTTCAAGACCTATAAATTTAATTATTTCCCTCGCCTGTCAGATTTGAAATTTTAACCAATCACATCGCAATGTAAGTTATCGTTAGAACCAATCAGAAACAAATAAATCAACTATTTTCACTGACTATTTGAAATCGACTATCCATGCATAGTGCTCGATATTCACCTATGTTGACAGCAACTCCCATACTTGATTGTAGTTGTAATATTAAAAGTGGTTACTGTCAAATATTATTAAGGAGGTCCTTTCGCCACCAATGTTAAATAAAAAATATTAGATTATGACTAAAATTAATTTTTTTCTAATAGTAGATGTCCTTGTTTATCTAATAGGTTTTAACTATACCTTACCGTGCAATTTTTTGAGAATTTTTTTTTTTAAAAATGTGTGTGTTTGTACAGTGTCTTATGAGAAAGTAAGACTTCAACAACAATTTTCGAATTATAATTAATTTTACTATTATTTATTGATTAGATGGAGTAGAAAAGAACTAAAAATAAGGTTTTTGAAATATTTAGGTTTTGTTTTTTACAATAAAATATATAGGTTACCGTGGAATTTATTAAGAAATTATTATTAAAAAATCACAAAAAATTTTCAACTAGGTTACTTGAAAATTTTTTGTGATTTTTTAATATTAATTTCTCAATAAGTTCCACGGTTTACTATATATATTTTATTGTATAAAACAAAATCTAAATATTTCAAAAACCTTATTTTTAGTTTTTTTCTACTCCATCTAATCAATAAATAATAGTATAATTCGAGAATTGTTGTTGAGGACTTACTTTCTCGTGAGGCACTGTACAAATACTCAAATTTAAAAAAAAAAATTTCAAAAATTTGCAAGGTAAGGTATAGTTAAAAGTTCAGTATTAGATAAATAAGGACTTCAACTATTAGAAAAAAATTAATTTTAGTCATAATCTAATAACTTTTTTTTTAACATTAGAGGCGAGAGGTGTGGCGAAAGGACCTCCTTAAGTGTCAGACTAAAAATTAATATATTAGTGAAAAGTTTAAAATGAACCGATTTGGGTGTGTTAATAGCGAAGAAATGGACAGTTTTATAAACAACAGGGTTTCATCCTACTATCCGGAGGTGCGAATTTCGAAGTTTTAGCACTAATATATTAAAAAAACTTACTTTTTATAACATTTTGAGTAAAGATAAGTATGGAAAATTACTTTTTAAATGATATTTTTATTTAATTATAATAAAATTAATGCAATATAGTGACTATTTGACCTAACTTTTGACATTATTTCCTTCCACAAAACACAAAACAAAATAATTTATGGAATCGTCTGTCAGTCCTTGAGTTTACAACTTTGCCATGTTGTTGAATTTAAAATCTCTTTGTGTTATGTCCAAGTTTGAATTTAATAGCGTTCTGTGATAGCAATAATTGTCATTTGTGGTTTGAATTATTTATTGTCTATATATAATAATAAAAATAATGGAAATTAAAAGTATTCTTGATGTTGTGGACGTGGACTTTTATAAAAAAACGGATGAGGAATTATTAACATGGTTGGTGAACAAAAATTTGATAAAGCAATTATTTAACGACCTCACAACAGTCCAACGTGAAGCAAATAACGTGCTAAAAAGACATCTCAAAGGACTAAGAACTAATACAAATAGGTACTACATCAAAGGGGAAAGGCTATTTGTTGATAACAAAGTTAAGACCGTCCAAGAATTACTAGAATTTGAACAGGCTGAAGCGGAAGCTATACGGAGTCAAGTACATCCTAACAGTGCTCCTGAGACTCCCACTCCAACCATATCTGTTCAAAACCTAAAACCACCGGTAATTCAAAACAGTAAAAAATAAGAGAAAAAAAAGACGAAAACACACAAAAATCAAGTAGAAAATACTCCAAAGGGAGGAAAACCAAAAAATACTGGTGCAAAACCTAGAACACGATTTGGATCCTTGAGAAATTAATGAATATATTTAAAATTATCATCATAAAAAGATTGATACCAAAATTATTGAAAATATATCTCTATTTAATACTTTATATTCAACAAAATTAGTCAAAGACTTTAAAATAATACATTTTAACATACGTAGTCTGAGTAAAAACTATGATAAGTTGTGTTTGTTTCTAAATTCTATTAAATCTGATTTTCACGTAATTATTTTCAAATTTACTTTCAAATTTAATAGATGTATTTTCTTTAGATGAGTATGATGTTTTATATAACGATGGAACTTTTAACAGAACTGATGGTATAGTTATATACATAAAATCAAATTTAAATTACAAATTCAACACCACATTTATAGGTCAGTGTAAAGCGGCAAAAGTTAATATTTCCTTTAAAAATTATAATCATTTTTTAACCGCGATATACAGATCTCCTAACTCTACTCAAACACCTGATATGTTCAATATCGTATTATTAAAATATCTACAAAACTGTAAAAATCAACAAAATCATATCATAGTAGGAGACATGAACATTAATCTTTTAAGTAACGAAGAACATGTGGAAGACTATAAAAATTGCCTCAACTAGTACAATTTTATTTCATATATAAATAAAATTACTAGACCAACTAGCAAAACTTGCCTAGATCATCTTTTCCTAAAGACAAATAACAACATAGACGAACACAACAGTTTTATATTTATAAATGATATTACAGATCACTCACCGGTAGCCCTAACATATAACATGAATACAGAAATCAATAACAAAAATATATTAACATATAAAACTTACATAAATTACAATACTTTAAAATTAGATCTATAAAATGAAAAATGCGAAGAATTATATAATTCAAATAATGGAAGTGACAATTTCGATAAATAGGTTAAATAATAACATATCTAAAAATAATAAATCGGTAAAAATAAAAAATAAAAAACAGTCTATAAGAAAGCAATGGATGACTGCAACATTGGTTAAATCTATAGAAGAAAAAAATAAATTATACATCTTAACACTAAATAATCCTGAAAATATTAGCATTAAAGAAAGATATAATAACTACAAAAATATAATTAGATCATTAATAAAAAAAGCTAAAAGTTTGTATATGAATAACTTAGTGATAGAAAATAAAAGTTCTTCCATAGCTTTGTGGAAATGCGTCAATAAACTTTGCGGAAGGAAAACATCTAAAACAAAAATTGAAAAGTTAGTTATAGAAAACAACAAAGAAAAAAAAAAAGATCGACAGAATATGCAATATATGCACTAACTTCACAATTATACAATACTTTGGATTTAAAAACCCCCGCAATTTCCATCTTCATCGACCTCTCTAAATCCTTCGATACTGTATGTCACAAACGGTTGTTACAAAAACTTCCGTGTTATGGCTTACGAGGAAAAATTTTTAATTTATTAAAAGGCTATTTAGATAATAGGATCCAACATGTAGATATTGATGGAATACGTAGTGGTCAGAAAATTTGTTACTTATGGAGTACCCCAAGGTACGGTACTCGGACCGCTATTATTTACTCTATATATAAACAGCTTGCTAAAACTAAATACTAAAGGAAATATTATCAGCTTCGCCGATGACACTGTAATAATTTATTTTGCTCCAAATTGGGATGAATTGAAAGCTATCATTCACGAAGATTTTAAAGAAATAAAAAAGTGGTTTCAACTAAATAAACTTACACTAAATATAGAAAAAACTAAATATTTGTCATTTACATCTTATATAAACCATCAACCAAATCTAGGACCACTGAGTATAGATGACATCCAGATCCCAGAATCAACATCAATTAAGTATCTAGGTATTATTGTAGATCAGCATCTCAAGTGGGACCTGCAGATAAATAATATTACAAATAAAATTAGAGCATTACTTTTTAAGTTCAGATACTTACGTGATTTTCTAGATGAAAAACAACTCTAAATTTTATACTCTTCCTTGGTGCAATCACACTTAAATTATGGAATAGTTGCTTGGGGTGGTGCAGCAGACTGTCACATGAAAAATCTAAACACGTTACAAAAATGGTTATTAAAAATTATGTATAGGAAACAAATAACCTACTCTAGTGATGCACTTTTTGCTGAAACTAAATTGTTCGACATGAGACAACTGTACTGTCAAAACATTCTAATTAACGTTTTTAAAAATAAAATAAAAATTACTCTTTCCCCACATGACTACTGCACCAGAGGAAAAATCCGTATCTTACAACCTCCCATAAAACCATTGGGCAGCGTTGTCCCAGTTACTTTGCACCAAGATTATACAATTTATTGCCAACTGATATAAAAAATATCAATAATCTAAGGCGTTTTAAAATGAGCATAAAGAGCTGCTTCATAAAGCAAAATAGAGCAGTTTACCTAGGACTTTCCTAGGGGTCGTTTGCGGTGAGAACGAAAATTCATCTTAGCAAGTAAACGTCAGTTGTCAGTTGTCAATAAAAATAACTTCCTTTAACTCTTTCCTACTTAATTTTCAATCGTACGCCAGTGTAAGTAACAAACCTAACAGGGATCTCGGCACATGTCCGAGCCCAGTAGGGCCCCCATAACGCCGAAAGGCTTTGAGACAGAATACTCCAAAAGACCCAAAAGCCGGTATAAATTCCTGGATAAACACAGGTATTCCAGCCCAGATAACTTTCCTCCATATAGAAAGAAACCCGCAGTAAGTACCAAAGAGACTAAGAAACTAACCAATAAACCCGGGGTCAGCTGTCCGACCCAAGGGGTCCCCCCGGCAAAAAATTTTGGGGTCTCACCTTCAAATGACCCCCAAAGTCTCATACCGAAGCAAAAAGCTACTGTTGCTAGTGTAAACACACCACGTAAGCCATCGGTGGATGGTTCCGAGGATTTGGAGTATCATTCCTCGCAGGAAAATATCTATTCAACCCAGAATACTCCAGAACCCCTTAACAAAAAAGATAATGAATATGAATACCCAACAGTTGAAATCTTATAAACGTGCTTGAGAAATCTTCCGATTCTTCCTCCGGAAGTGACGACGTCGATATGGACTCGACGGTGGTCCCCAATAAAAAAAAAGGAGTCTGGAGAACTGGACCAAGAGACTGCCAAATTTAACGCTGAGTACCAGAGAGAATTATTGCCAAAAGGAACATTCAAAACACTCCAAATGCCCGCTAATGTCATAGCCAAGGCGCTAGACTTTGGAGGCAACAATCCCTTATACAGTAATACTGGAAATGAGGGAGGTATCCAAACGAGGGATGAACTGAGTAGTTCCTCTGCTGGGTACTGTCCCCCATTAACAGTTCAACAGATACCCCAAACTCCTACCACGGTTCCTACAGAGAACTCCACCCCTAAATCGTTAGGTGCAATTCCCAAACAGAGGTTTAATGCAGACCCGAGGCTCACAAGAAAAGAGGTGCCACCAAGTGTTACAGACAACATCATGCACTATGACAGTCAAACCTCAGAAGAGGAAAATAGGAATGTCAGAGACAGGTTCGACAGGAAAGACAAACTGCCACACTCACCCAACAGTCTCTTCGAATTCAGGAGCGAAGAGCAAAGAGCTCAGTATTAAAGAGAGAGAGACCTCAAAAAACTCGAAGACAAGAAAAACAAGAACAACGAACCATTTATCGTACCGAGAAAGTTTAGCTCCAACTTTCATAAATTGGTTCGCGAGAAAGCAGCCAAAACCCTAACAACTACCAATAATACATATCAGGTACTAACCGATGAGTCAGATTCGGACTTGGATGATGATATCGGGAAAATCGTAAAAAAGCGAAAGAAAGGAACTAAATTTGTACCGTTTCCCACAAATGAAACACAGAAAGATTTACAGAACAAACCCTCCACTAGTGCTACTACCGTCTACAGCAATACAGGGAATAATAAAAACAAAACAACAAGTAGAGTTGTAAGACAGAAAAGCTCAATGCCGCCCATAGTCATAGACGGAATCAGCTTATCACAGATCTTAAAGCCATCGTACAGGGAGAATTTAGTGTTAAACACACTAATAGGACCACGATTCTCTTTGTCGATGGCAAAGAGGACTACGAGAAAGTTCTAAATAATGTGAAAACAGAAAAAAAGGCCAATCACATTTATACTGCGTACAACGACAAGTCCCACGCGTTCGTGCTACGAGGCCCAGCCGAGGGAACGAAGATACAAGACATCAAAGACAATCTAGCAGAAGAACACGAAATAGTGGCCAGGGAAGTGTACAAAATGAAGACCAAGGAGCGTCCCCTCTACCTGGTGGTAACTGAATTGGCAATTACTCTTGACTATATTAATAAGAACACCAGAAGAGTCTTGTATACAAGAGTAACCTGGGAAATAAGAAAATCAGTAAAGCAAATCATTCAATGTCATACATGCCAGGAGTGGGGACACGCCACAGCTAATTGTGGAAAGCCGGCTAGATGTGTAAAGTGTGCGGGTGATCACCACATACGCACGTGTATCAAGACAAGGGATACACCTGCAACGTGTGCCAATTGTGGGGGTGATCACCCAGCAAATTATTCCAAATTCATATCATACCTAGAAAGGCTGTTGAGGATGGAAGAGAGGAAACCCTCACAGCAAAGAAAGCTTGTACCAGCACCTTTACCAGTTATCAATCAGTGGGAAGCCAGGAAAAATAACACTCAAAACAATGCGAGAAAAGAAGAAGAATTTCCAGCATTAAAAGCCCGAAATGTAAGGCGAAATTCAGTAGAGGCCCCCAGAGCTGAATCTACCAGAACCAACCACACGAACTCAGCTATGAATGACTTCACAGCCCTAAATAAGGAACTTGCCGAATTAAATAAGCTTATTAACATTGGTGAGTTAACAAGGGCGATAAGAGCGCTTAACGCTGCACTCAAACATTGTATCACAGGACAACAAATTATCGAAACATATAACGCGTTTATGAGCGACGTTGACAATCAATACACACTTAGGAACTGAGCTTCATTCACAGACAAGACAAGACTGAAACAGCCCTCAGCTAACGACAGGACGTGGACTGGGCGCTGCTACTAACTGACTCACAGCAGCGAGAATTACACTGAATAGACAAATCTCGAATCCGGCTAGCTATCGACTCTAGTCGGATGGAAGACTGCACGGTGACGTCACTATTCAATGCAGAAATTGCGGCTAGCGCTCCAATTTCAATGTTGAATGGGGATTTTACAGTGTAGTCTATAGATTTGGCTTTCTCACGTACAAAGACTAACAAGTGACGTACACACATACAAGGACAACCCTGTTTTTTACGTTTTTCAGGGACGACACTCACAATTAAAATCAGACAAAAACTTAACAACTTTACCATTATCGCCCTTGCTTAACCTCATAAATGGCATATAATATTGACTAAATAAGGAGATGCCAAGCTAAATTCTGAATTTTGAAAAGTAGTTGTCAAATACGGCCACAACATCGGGAACATAGTAGGCTATACTTCCAGAAGGACACAATTGGAAGTCCCTCTATATTATATATATTTATACACTGTATTTATTATATATTAAGTATTTGTATACTGCTTATTGTAATTATTGTACATAATGTAAATAAAGAGTTTGAAAGAGAGAGCAAAATAGAGATATTTTTAATAATTTGATAAGTCTTAATTATTTACAATAACAATAATCTTTATAAAATATATTTTGTCTTAATTTTTGTTTTAATTTTATAGATACTTCTAAAAAAAACATCAAATTTAATTATTTAAGTAATTTAATTATTTAAGTATTGCTATTTTTACTCATGTCTTATTTTTACTCTTATTTATTTACTTACATTATTTATTCTGTGTAGTTTTTAATTATTTTTATAAGTACATAAATTTATAGTTATTTTAGAGAATAAATCAATTATTTAAAACATTATTATTTTACGGTACACATTTTATAGATCTCCTGCACACAGGCATGTTAAATGCCTGAGCGGGATATCCATGTTTATTCTTATTCATTCATATGTAATATTGTGATAAAATGTTATATGTATATGTACTATTAGCAATAAATATTATTTCAGTATTTTTATTTCATAATTTTTATTATATTTAAAACATTTTTTATTTGGATACATCTTTTTTATTTATATTTATTATACCATTGATATAAAATGAAAAATATACTTAATTAAGTCTATACTATTATAATATTTGTGAACTCAAAATGATAAATTAAATCAAATTGCCTTTACGCAGTTCACAATGGTGCAAATAAGTAGAACACCCTTTATTTATATACAAAAGATGTACAAACTTTAAAAAATTCATATTCAAACTATTTGAAGTTAAGAAGAAACCATTAGTATCAACATAAAAATAATTAAAATAAAAGTAAGAATTAAAACTTTGACAAATGTAAATTTGAATTATGGGATATAATAATTAAAATTGAAATAAACTCACCTTTATAAGAATATTAAATAGTAGTTGTTATGAAATTACAATTGTTCTTTGTAAATTATTAGTTTAAACGAATGTTTACTATCTAGATAATATCATTGCTTTAAAAATTTATTACTGAAAAAATTGAAAAGGGAGATAGAAGGCAGCCATTTTTGGAAAGGAGGGTAGAAAATCTGTTAAACCCTAAAAAGAATAAAAAACCTGATAAAGAAACAAAAAACACAGATTATCAATATAAAAGTTTCCGATGGTCCCCCTAAACATCAGATAAAACCCTTTCCAATCTTATAATTGAATCGCTTATTGTTAAAAGGAACTAAGTCACATTTTTACGTTTTTGACTTTAAAACATGAAACGAAACTTTAAGGATATTCCTTTCGTTTGGTGTAAGAAGGTACCGATAACTATGGCTAAAATAGTACAGAGGCAACATAGACGGTTCCTTCTTACACCAAACGAAAGGAATATCTTCAAAGTTTCGTTTATTGTTTTAAAGTCATAAACGTAAAAATGTGACTTAGTTCCTTTTAACAATAAGCGATTCAATTAGAAATTCATACTATTTTTACAATATCGTGATTTAGGTTTTCATAGTTTTTTTAAATCATATTCCCCAACTTATACTTGGACTTGTCCATTTACGAGGTTGGAAATAGCAAAATTGACCATATTTTCCTGGAACACAACCAGCCACACAGATCACACACGCGCACATGACAACTTAGGAAAATAACCTATTAAAAGGTCAATATTAAAAAAAATAGAGCACGTCCTCTTTTGCTGCTATTCTACAGTCATAAGTGCCAAACACAGTGCCTAAAAGTTTATCCTAGTATCCCGTATAGCCGTCCACAACGAAACACAAGGTATGAACCAAATATTATAATCGTATTTGTCGGTTAGGTTGGGTATCTGATAAATGCATTAGTTCATTTTTATTTTATTTTTTTGGAAAACCGCTAGTAATATTTAGGGAATTGATTAACAGCTGATACAGGTGTTTCTTGTTCTACCCAATTTCCTTAAAAAACCCGAGTCATTTTCAAGTCAGAGCGACCCTAACTCTAAGCTATTTATTTTTTTTAGAACGTATTTTGTTTCGACGTTCAAATCGGACCATGTAAACTGGTTTTGTACATACAGAGGTTAGTATTCGTAATTTTCACCTGGAACGATCCGTGTATTAGAGGTTCGGAACAATTTAGGAATCTCTTTCGGTTTTTATTGTCTCTGATTCGTGCCGAAGTAGGTGAATGATTCATATTTTTTATTAGGCAGGGAATATACTATATCAACGTTTGATTTATTTCATTTAATTTAAAAAAATGATTGTTGAGAGAAAATTTATTGTCTATTATACAGGGAGTACAGTAATTACCGTTTAATTTGTTTAGCGGTAGCCTAGGTGCCTACGGCGCCACTTTGATTTGCGAGCCAATCTTGTGGTAAACAAGACACAATTTTCGAATACTATGGAAGATCATGTGAATTTATTTGCATGGCTCTCTATAGGATTTGATGGATGACATACTAGCAGAAATTTAATTTGTATTTATATGACGTCCAGAATATAAAAATCGTTATGCTTTAACGTTTTCGATGACGATGGACGAAGTTTTATGGGTTTTCCTTACCTGTAAGTCAAATGACGGAATCAATCATCTTTAAGTCGCCCCGGAGCGCCATGGCAAATAACAATACTTTCTGTCCCTTCCCCTACAGGCTAAGGCGGCTTCAGGGGTTGAAATTCACTCATGAGGGGGTCAATTAGAAAGAGTATTATTATTATTAATTCCTAATTGGAAATTTATTTTCTATTATACCAGGAGTTGCTGGTGGTACAGTATATTTTATTCCAAGCTTTTTCGAGTATTTTTTTATTTTATTATTAAATCCTGTGTTTCTTTTTTTATAACACTCTTAACCTTTTTAGCTTAGGGTACCGTAAGGTACAATGTGTGAGATAGTATATTTTTATTTATATATTTTAGTGGCTACCCAATTAGCGGTGACCTCCTGAGACTACTTTGAGTATACTCTTGTGTACTAGGGAATTGTGCCTGAGATGGCATACTTGATGAGCATAGTCGCTATTTAATGAACATACATTTTGAATTACGCGCCTTTTGTTGCGCCCCCTTAAAGCTACCCGCTCAAACACACTATTGCGTTAATGAGAAGCTGATCAGTTACTTTTGAGTGGCCGAAAGGTACATTTGTATATCCAAAATATTTTAACGTGTCGTTCGCAAATAGTTTGGTGGGTCATGGAAGTTACTTGAAGGTATGTTATTGTAGTTTTCAGATAGATAATTTATTGAAGATTATATCTAGGTTATCAAATATCTAGTTTAAAGTGGTTTTTACCAAAAATTGTGTTATTTTAAAATAGTCGTCACATTTATGAGATGGCATACAGCAATTTTAATAACATGGCATGGTATGCCATCTCAGCAACTCAATTAATAACCGTGGGTATATCGAAAACACTTCTACCGTTCAAAAAGCAGCGTTTATTACTGGTATATCGGTTTATAGAATGAACCAAATTATAAAAAATGGAATTTCCTGCAAAAAAGTTCGTAAAGACAAAAGTGTAAAAAAAATTAGATCCAGCCATTGCCAAATCCATTGTGAATACAGTGTATGAACTTTATAGACAAAATACTATTCCCACTCTTGATATTATACATAAACCCTTAAGTGAAACTTATTTCAATACATATACAAAAAGGTCTGCACTGTATAATTGGCTAAAAAATCGGTTTTAAATACAAAATGATAGATAAAAGAAGTGCATTTATGGAAACAAGACGAATAGTAAACTGGATAAAATCTTATTTACAGAAAATTCGTGAATACAAAAATGAAAGCAGGCCAATTTATTTTCTGCATGAAACGTGGTATGATTCGCATGATACTGCAAAAAAGGGCTGGACAAATGATAATAAATATTGCCAAGCCTTAGGCATCCCTCCAAATAAAGGCACTCGATTGATAATATTAAACTGTGGCTCAGAGAACGGTTGGGTTGACAATGCCTTACTATTAATTGAAAAAAAAAAATGATAGCTGCCAGATTGACTTTGACTACCATTCAAATAAGAATTCCGATATATTTGAAGAATGGTTTGCGAATTCACTGTTGCCTAATTTAAAGCAAAAAAGTGTAATAGTTATGGACAATGCTTCATATCACTGCAGGTTTAAGGAAAATATACCTAATAAAAACTCTAGGAAAGATGAAATTCAAGAATTATTAAATCACGATTTATATTTTGATAAAAACTATAAAAAATATAAACTTTTGGAAGTCCTAGAGACCAAAGATTTTGAAAAAAAGTATATAGTCGAAGAAATTGTAGGTGATAGGGGTCATACAGTTTTAAGGTTGCCACCATATTTTTTGTATTTTTAATCCTAAAGTTACTCTGGAGGCAATTGAAACAAAATATTCAGACAAAAAAATATATTTCCCAAATTTGATTCTCAGGTCGTCAACTTGATCAAAGAACAAATAGATGCGATCGGAAAATCGCAGTTATAAAACATGTATATGAAATAGAAGAGGAATACAGGAACAACAGCGGCAGACACATAAATAATGGAAAACGATTTATCATAAATCACAATGAGGATGACGACGACGACGATGATATAATTGATGATAACGAGGAGAAGGAAGACGAGGAACAGGAATTTGGAAACAATGAAGAAATCTGAGTTAAATCAGCAATATGTAAGTCACATTTTTATTACATAAGTCGGTCCATGTTTAGATTATTTGTACATTTACTTTGTAATTTTAATTTTAAAATGTTTTTTTTTATAACTGAATTAATAAAATGTTGACGCTCGTATTGTTTACAATCGAGAACATGAACATTTGGGAAGTAACCCAACCAGTAGAGATATGTTTGCACTATAACCAATTAAGTCAAATATTTCCTACCTACTTATATCTATAAGAAGGTATGTCATGAAAAATTGATATAAAATAAAAAACCTTCATTTCGAAAGAATTGTAAATGCACTAATTAAAACATTATTTATTCTAGAGGCAGCATTTTATTTGTCTGAAAAAAATTATATATCATTAGTCGGTAATTTCAATAGACACTTTGCAGTTGGTATATATTTATTCAGTTTTTAATTTTGTATCATATACTTGGAACGCAGTACCTATATCTCCACTTGTACGTATTTTGTTCATAATCGAATCCTCAAATTGATTGATTATTAATCTTTTTTCGCTTTGTAAAATTATTTATTACATCTATTTTATATAATGAATTGTAGAAATTAAAATATGTGGTAATAATTAATGTTTAAAATTTTCCAATCAATTAAATTAAATAATAAACTGACGCGACGACACTTTGACTACAATGCTGCACGACGCGATAATCCAGTCTGCCTACACAGGTTATCGGTTCATTTCAGCGACATAGAAAGAAATAATAAACTGGACTACTATAGTCCCATACAGAGTTAAGTTATTAATTTTTAGTATTATAATAAGAGTATTACTATCGTCCAGGGACATAATAATGACATACTCCTGGTATAAACTCCTTTTTAGATGTATTAATACATAATATTTCGTGTTTTTTTTTTTGGAGCATCTTCAAACGAAAGCCGAACTTTTCTTTCCATTATCGGTATTACTTTGTAGTTGACTTATTGTTTGGATGGACTATATCACAATTAATTTCAACTGAACTTTAACAATAACAATGCAACTGATAACATTAACGTGTAACGTTTGTCATAAAACCTAAAACTGACGTCAGGTCGTCGACTTATATAGCTTGCTTCGACCTTCTAAAACCTTCTTGAACAATCTGGACTTTTCTTTGACAAGGAATGACATTTCAAGACATCTCTGGAATATTGTATCTTCTTCATTTACTCGTATTCTTACTTATGACGACAGCAGCATGCTACAGGGTGCTGCGTAACAATATAAACAGTACTGGTAAATGCTTTATTTATTTTATTTATATAATAAAAAAATATTGTAAATTTTCAGCCACTAATAATGAAAATTTAATTTGACGCAAATAGATTACATGCTAAAATTGCAAACCTAAAATTTTGACATTAGAATTCCTTGTCCTTATACCGATTCCTAAATACTATTAAAAAAATTTAGGATGGTTTATCTTTATTGTTGTCTATAATAGTACATAATATGGAAGAGGTATTAGAAATGGCCATTTTTAGGAGATTTAAATGATTATGATATTAAATATTTATTATTGGAAAACTTTAAACAGATACGAATGTTGGCGAGCGTACCCGAAAGCCTATGAAGTCGCCGCTATTTTCTGCCGTTAAACATTCACAATTAAAGACAGGCATTATATTCAATGGTCAATTCTAGAACTTAAACTATTTGCGTATGTCAAAATAAGAGCGGAAATAATAGTGGCTGACCTTATATCAATTTGCATAATGTCTCTAAATAGCTCGAACTGATTTATGTATAATTATCTTTTTTTTTAATAACAAATTACTATTTTGGCACGGCTGCATATATAAAAGACTTATAAAAATTTTAGTTTTAAAAAATATCTACAATATGTATATTATGAACTTGTTTTATATCAAAAATTGTTCTACTTTCTCAAAGTTATATAGTTAGTCGTTTTACGCCACAAAAGCCACGTCGAAGCGTAAAGTTTGTTTCTCAACAATTGATTGTAATGGTAATGACCAGTGTACAGAGAAAAACTTTTCCTCTACTCAATTTTCCGGCAGTAAAAGAAAAAAGTTGCTTCCTGCTTTAAAATGTTATCCGTAGGCTACTTCGTAACTTCCACAAAAATTCACGGAAACTTTTTGAGATTAGACCTTTAAATAATTAACAAAACTGTGGATTTTAATTAATTTGAACTGGGTATCTACTAACATATTTTCATTACGTTTTGATAGTTTTATTGGTGTTTTATTTAATTTTATCATAGAAATATAATTAAGGATTAATTGCGTTGAATAATTAATGGACCTACTTATATATTGTATATATGAAGACTACAGATAAGGAGACGAATAGGCAAACTCAAAATACGGTCCCAAAAAACGCATGCTAATTGTGCTTCTATAATTAACCGCATGGGCGCTGGTACTGCATACGGTGTTTAAAATACATGGTCTCTTATGGGAATTATACATAATTTTGTCAAAATTATAAATATAAACTTGTTTATAGCTAAATAAAGCACATCACATACTGTTGTATTTATTTCTAAATAAGTCTTGCATGTTTAAGTTAATAAATTATTTAATTTTATTTATATAAAATACAAATTAAGTATACATATATATACAAATTATGTATGACCAAATTCGAAACGGTTTCTTAAATCCTGAAATTTGATAAGTACAATTTTGTGGCCAATTTTTTTTGGAATTGTCCAATATATAGTTTTAAGAGTAAAATGAAACACAGTTAACAGATTTTTTATTGTTGTAATACAAGTATAAAGGGAGATTTGGGAATCTACATGGTATTATCTCATTCTTTAATTTAAGCTTTCTCATTTTTATTTTTCTTACAGTACCATCAGTAAAAATAGTCTCATAATATTTGATAATATCTTCTAAAAAGTATAGAACAGCATCATCTCTAGAAAGTGCTTTATCGGCACTAGGAACGATAAATATATGCTGCCACTGTTCTAAACGTTTAGTATCCTATAAAAAACATTCACAATGACACAATTGTAGTACAAAAAAAATAACAGTAGCAATTCATTATCTAACATTAAAACTCTATAAAAAATAAATTTTCTTTTCTAGTAAGTTAAATTTAATGTATAATTATTTTTGTTTGTAAGTCATCATCTGTAACTGTAAAATTTTATATTATAGAAACTTGTAATGAAATAAACTACACTTCGTAAGATACATTTTTTTTTTTGGCTTTAGCTATTGATCCTTTAGCCACACACAATATTTAAATGTTTAATTGAATAATTAACCTAATTAAATGGAAATTTTATTTATTGAGATAAATTCTACTATTAAGTTGTAAATTTATTTATTCTCCGTTGCCAGTAAAACTTGAATGTTGGTGGGAAATTGTAAATTTAACTTGTTTAGTTTGTCCATGAAGTTAGCAGTTCCTGAATTTATTTTACAATTAAAAAACAGGTGATTCAAATCATTATCATGTTGACAAATAGGCGACTCTATTATTATGCAGATGGGCCGGGAAACATCCATGGTTGATCTTAAGTCATGTAATGATAGATGAGTATTTTTTTGAAACATTAAATAGAAATAGGTGGGGAACCGGTTTTGGTAAATCCTTATGGATTAGAAAATAGGGGTTAGTAGAATTTATGGCTATCTCTGACCATTTTTCCTTCCATTTTTTGATTATATTTAGTTTATAACCACAAAATAAATCGCTATAACAAGGAATATTATCAAAATTGGTACAAATTCTTGCTTCTTTGGCTGCCACATCTGCTTTTTCGTTTCCATAAATACCACTGTGGCCCTTTACCCAATATAACTTTGCAGTTCCTTAGTGAAAGCTGATATAGTAAATGTTTTATCTTACAAATGATGAAGTTTTTTGAATTATTCATTGAAAAGTGTTTAATGCTTTCCAATACGGATTTTGAATCTGTAGCTATAATTGTTTCTGCAATACTGTTGTCCAAGCACCAGGAGAGAGCTTTTTCAATTGCATTGGCTTCTGCGCTGAAAATACTACAAACATCCGGAATCCGACATTTAAAAGTTACTTCCCTATTAGAAATCAAAAATGCACTACCTACTCCTTGTTGGTCCTTACTTCCATCTGTGAATATAGTTAATTTAATATTTAAGTTATCTATTGTTGTTAATAATATTTTTTGATTATAGGCGGGTATATCATTGTAATGGGGGAATATAACTAGCGATTTAGAGAAAATTGAGTTGTAATCAAATGTAAATGCTGGTATAGTTACTGAGGGATTTATGTACTTAACAATCTCCTGTGTGTATAGAAAGGCAGATGATAGTAAAGGTGAGTTCTTTTTACGCCAAAATTTGTTGGTTAGATCCTCTGTATTTAATAAATTTATTCGATTAACTAATGACGAGTTATATATTCTCAGTTTAGTTATGTGTTTGTTAGCTAGGTATTGTCGTCTAAGATATAATGGGGGTTCATTAGCTTCCGCCAGAATTACATTGCATGGAGATGATTTCATAGCTCAAATACAAAGTCGTACAGCTTTGTACTCGATTCTATCGACCTTTTTTAGATTTGTATTTGACGAAGACCCGTAAAAAATGCAGCCGTAGTCAATTATGGACCTAATAAACGACTTGTAGAATAAAATTGCAATTGAAGGTGTGGCACCCCACGATTTCTTTGTGACACAACGCAATATATTAATACCTTTTTCGCATTGATTTTTCATATATTCTATATGCTGTGTCCAAAGCAATTTCGGGTCTAGTACCACTCCTAAATACTTATACTTCGCGACTATGGGAATTGACATGTTTGCCAGATTAATATGTGTGTTTAATGTGATACGATGTCTAGTAACTAACTTGAAGCCACTTTAAATCCTACACTTCCTTAAGAAAATAGGATTGCAAGGGTCGTTATAGGCATTGGCGACAGAAGGGGACACAATAGATCTTTAAAGTCGCAGTGTATTAACACCCCATTCTCAACATAACATAAGCATCTCAGAAACGTCAAATCTGCAGCAGATTTACAAAAATTTAACCTGTCTGGTTGGAGGTTAAACAGCAAGCTGATCCTGGAGACAGTCATTATCAGTGCGACGTTGCTAAGTAGTTATTAACTCGAGTAAATCTAAATACATTTTTCGACTCCAGGTTTACAAAAATAGGCTTTGTAGAAACAAAAAAAGATTGAAATAAACATTATATTTTTTGAATAAAAATACGGCTACAGACTTGTTGGTTGTTTTTTACATTTTGCTTTGTTGATATATTTAAAATGCTCTTTTTTGTATATAAAAATTTGGACTCCGTAGCCCCATTATGTACGACTTCATAAATATGCATGCCAAATTTCATAAAAAAGTATTAAAAAATAGGCCTGTAATCTTGGAAAAACTTTTATGTTAATTTTAGCACATAGATAATGCTTTTAATGAATTATCAAAAAGTAATGTTAAAAAAGTTTAATTTTAGTAAGACCTCACCATCATGAATCATGACTATGTTTTAAAACAATCGCTATTTTATTTCTTTATTTTTTTTGTAACTTTGTAACTGTTCTTTCGTATTCTATTAATATTTTTTATGTACTTTCTAATTTTCACAAATAAATATAGACATTATTACTATAAAGAATTTTTTTTTCAAAATGTTTAACAATCAGATATGAGAGAAGGTACTTTTAGCTCAATATTAAATTATTGGTTAAAGGCGCCTATTTTTATTTCTCATAATTTCCTTATTTTAACACGCCATAGTAGGTCATGTTAAATAACCTAAACCACAAGTACAAATTAGATACAATATGAAAGATTTAAGTTAGATAGATCCTCATCATCAAGAGTCGTTTTACTTAGGTTAAGTCAAACAAATCCTGTATAGTGTTCAGAATCCTCATCTCAATATAAGACATTTGTTGTAACATATTTGTTAATATTACCCTAGGAGTAAATCAGAATAAAACATGTACTTGAACAATTTATAAAAATAATTTATTTTCCATCCTCTTTTCTGTTTTTCTTTAAATTATAAATATAAAATTATTAACTAATCTAACATTTTGGTTTTAGCTCTATTCTTTTCGTCAAAATCAATTAAATATTTTCTCCATGGTGTATTTTATATAAAAACATTTTCTTTTCTACTCCAGTTATTATTCAGACATCATTATAAAACAACGACCTTCTATAAAAATATAAGTATGCAAACTCGTATTGAAGTCTAATGACTTTTTAATCACGTACATTATTTGTTCTGTTATTTTCAAACAACTGCTTGCTTTGTATTTCCTGTAATTTGTTTAACCCTTTTTCCTTTAAATTATGTAAATTAGAAGAGTGTAAATAGAATCCGAGTCGTTCATATTTTTTCCAGGAATTTCAACTCTTTACTAAGAAGGTAAATATATATCAATTAGGTAATATGGAAGGGGGATGACATACAGTCTGTTCGCTATACTTACGCGGGTTTCGGACTAAAATATTTATAAGTATTTCCAGGTAAGTACCCGAAAGTTTGACCTGTTTTTTGGGGAAATTTCAACTGGTTAAATGAAATGAAAAATAATGTACAACTTTTTAATTAAATAATAATGGAAAATCTTTTGTATAATTGAGAGCAGAAATAAACTTCTTCATTAATAAAGTCTAATGTGGCTATTATAAACCTATTAATAATTTTATATTACACTTCACAAAGAAAATATGGTCTATGTATAATAAGAGGGTTATTTAGCTCAAATAAAATATTTTCTAACATAAACATTTGTTCCATGTTGAGAATTTTAAATGAGTAATAAAAAATTGAACTTGCCAACAAAAATGTAAATCAGTCATTAACATCCAAAATATCATATTCGTCATCATCATCACTGTCATCACCATTAATTGTTATTATGATTGGACTTATTTCGTTTATTTTATTTTCACGAGTCCATCAATCTTCTATTAGTTTCTCGCACTTGGATATACAGTTCCGCCACATTTCTGGAGTTGCAATTAAAAGTGCTTTTCGCCAACTTTTCCGAACTGTGTCGTCACTATAACCATTAGGCCCAATATGGTTGTCATAATATTGTTTTGCTATTCCCCATATATATTCGATGGGATTAAACTGGCAATCATACGGTGGCAGACGTAAAACTTGATGACCGTAACTTTCAATAATATGATCCACAACAAAGGTTTTTGGTTTTGCGTGTATATTTGCCGAGCGTAATAATTCTGATTTTAATGTATATTGAGGAAATAGTATATGTTTCTTTGTCAATCATTCTTTAATTTTATCAACAGTCCAATAATTCGTTGGACTGTTGTTTAATACTTCAGAATGGTAAGGTGCATTGTCTAAAATAATGTTATGTGAGCCTTTTCATTATACAGTCATGCTCTAACCCTACAAGTCCCTCTCTGTCTTATTTGGCCTTCGAGGCTCAACTTGTCCGATTATTATACATAATTAAACTCCTTAAGACCAAACCTATGGGACGACGACGACTATGGTGGAGACACTTTCGCGAACATTCCAGAGTCAACGAGATACTATTTCTAGAACGTGATAACGTTTCTAGTACATACTGGCAATTTTGGTGGGGGAGCATTCTAGACCACCAATTTGTATATAAATTGGCGGAGGAGAGCCATCAGAATCAGTTGATATATGGACAGTGAAGATAAATAGTAATTAGTAGATAGACAATGGTGAATATAAATAGTGATTAGTTTAATTCGAAGTATATATAAATTAAAATAGTACTGTTTAAAATAATAATAATAATAATAATAATAATAATAATAATAATAATAATAATAATAATAATAATAATAATAATAATAATAATAATAATAATAATAATAATAATAATAATAATAATAATAATAATAATAATAATAATAATAATAATAATAATAATAATAATAATAATAATAATAATAATAATAATAATAATAATAATAATAATAATAATAATAATAATAATAATTAATAATAATAATAATAATAATAATAATAATACTCTCCCTAATTCACCCCCTTACGAGTGAATTTTAACCCCAAAAGCTGAGCTTGTCCGGGGAAAGGGACGGCTATTATTATTATTTGCCGTGGCGCTCCGGGGCGACTTAAAGATGATTGATGGTGCCATTTGACTTACAGGTGAGGAAAACCCGGAAAACCTCACCCACCATCATCGAGACGGTAATGTATGGCGAATTTTTTTAATCTGCATGTCATATCAACAGAAATTGAATTTCTATTAATACGCCACACATCAAATCCTAAACCGAACCATGCAATTTAATTAAAAATCCACATGGTCCGGTCTGGGATTAGAAACCCAGCAGTCTCAGACTCATAAACTTGCCTATAAATGAATATTAGCGCGATAGACCGCTACACCACCGTGCCCGATTATATATAAATAAACTGTTGTTTGAAAATAAACAAACATCACATTGGTGTCGAGAAGTGAGATAGTGTAAATAAATAGTGGACAATAATGGCTAAAAGACAGTGTCATTTAAAAGTGGCCGAATTGCGTCGAGAATTAGAAAATCGTGATCTGAAGACGACAGGGAAGAAAGCAGAACTGGCAGAGAGGCTTAAAGAAGCACTGGAAAGTGAAGGTTTGGATCCGGAAACGTTTTTATTTACGGATGATGCGTCTGCTATAATTTCTTCAATTTCTTCTGACATTTCTTATTTAGAAAATAAAGTTTCTTCAGATGTTTCCTCTATAAAAAATAACATTTCCTCATTAGAAACTAAAGTTTCTTCAAACATTTCTTCCTTAGAAAGTAAAGTTTCTTCTGACATTTCTTCATTAGAAACTAAAGTTTCTTCAGACATTTCATCTTAAGAAAATAAAGTTTTGTCTGATATTTCTTCCTTAGAAGAAAAGGTGTCTTCTGATATGTCTTGCCGTGCCGGTGGCTGTACAGGAAGGAACGGTGTTACCTGAAAGTAGTGAAACCATACGAGTAAGGCGGATGCAAGGAACTGTAGAGAAGGCAACGCCTATCATGGCGGAACCTTCGAACCGCAATAAAGGTGTTGGTCAAGGAACTCTGATTGGAAAGGAGTTGGCCACATCTGTTTAAGAAGTTACAGTACGAAGAACGTCGGTTGTCAGCGATGAGTGGTCCTCTGTCAAACTTAGAGAAGAAAAAGAGAATGATCCTGTCTTAAAGAAGATACGACAATGGAAAGAGGAAAATCGTCGACCTACTTGGCAAGAAGTATCTAATCTCTCTCCAGTACTTAAGTCGTATTTGGCTCAGTGGAACTCCTTGATCCTGGAAGATGGCTTATTAAAGAGAGTACTTGAAAATGATGATGGTTCCGAGAACAGAAGACAGTTGGTCATTCCAAGAAGTAGAGTAGCTAAAGTACTTCGTCATTTACACGACAGTCCATCAGGAGGACATCTCGGTGTTAGGAAAACCCTTCAGAGAGTTCGAGAAAGGTTTTACTGGATGAACAGTTCCGATGATGTAGAGGACTGGTGTAAGAAATGTACCACCAGTGCTATGAGTAATGGACCTCAACGAAAAAGGAAGGCACCCATGAAGCAATACAACGTTGGTGGTCCATTTGAGAGGATCGCCTTAGATATTGCTGGACAATTCCCCGCGATCGAGGATGGTAATAAATACATTTTGGTGGTCATGGATTATTTTACAAAGTGGGTGGAAGTCTATTCCATTCCAAATCAAGAGGCCGCAACTGTTGCAGATCTGTTGATTAAAGAATGCATCTGTCGGTTTGAAGTGCCCTTGGAGATCCACAGTGACCAAGGCAGAAATTTTGAAAGCCAACTCTTCCGTGGAATCTATGACAGGCTAGGCATGAAGAAAACCCGAACCACAGCATTGCACCCACAATCTGATGGAATGGTAGAGCGAATAAATAAAACCATTGGAAAATATCTGTCAAAAGTGGTTTTAAACCATCAGCGAGATTGGGATCAGTATCTTTCGCTCTTTGCAATGGCTTATAGATCCGCTGTCAATGAATCAACAGGCCAAACACCAGCAAAGGTCTTATTTGGGCGTGAGATGAGACTACCGTGCGACCTCGAGTTTGTATGCCGACCTGGAGAAGATGTAGCTGGTGAATATTATTTGATCCAGATACGAAGAAGAATGGACGACATGCATGAATTAGTCCGCTCGCATCTCCAAATCGCCAGCGACAGGATGAAGAAACGGTACAATACTCAAGCAACGGAAGGATGTTTCAAAGAAGGCGACAAAGTCTGGCTCCACAACCAAAAAAGACAAAAGGGTTATTCTCCGAAGCTTTAAAGGTCTAGGGAAGGTCAGTATCTCATCAAAAAAAGAATCAATGATGTCATTTACCGTATAAGTAAGATCCTGAACGGTAAACCAAGGGTAGTGCACCAAAACTGGCTGGCGCCATTTGAGGGTGACCATGAAGAAGAAGTGAACCAGCTCCAAGAAACACCTGACCTTGTCTTTGAAGAGTTTATGGGTGCATATGGAGGTACCGGAAAAGCAAGACATGGTGTTACAACCGAGCAACAACAAGACCTGCTCACGGTTCCAAAAGACTACTCGCTGGTCCATAGCACTTCCGCCAACATCTACGACGCTCTTTTCTATTTAATAACGAAGAACACCTTTCGAGATCGATCCACCTATCAGGATGTATGGGAAGCATTACTTAGTCTAAGGGAGCACTTGCGGGAGTTGAATGTACAGAAACTAGCCATGCCGAAGATAGAAGGAAATCAGCTGGATTGGAGGATCATTAGGAACATGGTGGAAGTAATTTTTCAAAATACCGAAGTTCAGATACTGGTCTGCAGCCATTCGCTCAGTGCCCAGGTTACAGCGAAGACAGTCCCTTGTTACTTCCATGCAACTGGAAATTGTAAAAGAGGATTCAGTTGCAAATACAACCATTCCAGTTTAGTTTCGTAAGAGTTCCAGGAGAAACTATCACTTAAGGAGGGGGCAATGTTATGTGAGCCATTTCATTATTCAGTCATGCTCTAACCTTACAAGTCCCTCTCTGTCTTATTTGGCCTTTGGGGCTCAACTTGTCCGATTATTATACATAATTAAACCCCTTAAGACCAAACCTATGGGACGACTATGGTGGAGACACTTTCGCGAACATTCCAGAGTCAACGAGATACTATTTCTAGAACGTGATAACGTTTCTGGTACATACTGGCAATTTTGGTGGGGGAGCATTCTAGACCACCAATTTTTATATAAATTGGTGGAGGAGAGCCATCAGAATCAGTTGATATAGGGACAGTGAAGATAAATAGTAATTAGTAGATAGTAAATATAAATAGTGATCAGTTTAAAGACATTCGAAGTATATATAAATTAAAATGGTATTGTTTAAAATAAATAAGTGTTTAAATAAATTATTAATAAATAAACTGTTGTTTGAAAATAAACAAACATCACAATAATTACACTGGGCTCACTTAAACCTGGAAGAAGTTTTTCATGCAACCATTTCACAAAAATTTCTGTGTTCATATTATCGTGATACTCACTGGATTTTGATTTAGATGAAAATAATAAATCAGCACCTTCTATAAAACCCGATTTCCCTCCTGCATATAAAATTATGTGTCTCTTCACTTCTTCATCGGTATGTTTGATGGACTTTACGTTTTCATCTTGCCATATGCTCTTGGTTGCACCCCTAGAAAATATCCATGTTTCGTCTAAATATATAAAATTCGCCCCTTCCTCTTTAAATTTAGAATTTTTTCTTAGAAAGGTAATTCTCTTGTACACGACAGAACTTATTTCACAAAGGGCCCTTTTATTACCCTCCTTTTGAAATTTAAAACCCAAGTTATGCATCACTTGCCATAGACTTGTTCTGCCAATGGCGTCAAATTTTCTATCTATTAATTCCGAGAGAATTGTATTTAAGGTTCCTTATTGGCCCTCATTCGATAAATGGTATCACGAATTTCAAATATCTATCCATCTGGAATATCTTTCGTTTTTAATTGTAAGGTATTTTCTCGCCACAGAGAAAACGGTTCCTTACGAATGGCGCTGGTTACGGGCGGTTCTCAAGCGCTAGATTTTTAGTTATGGTTTACTCCACAAACTATCG
This sequence comes from Psylliodes chrysocephalus, assembly GCA_927349885.1. Classification (NCBI taxonomy): domain Eukaryota; kingdom Metazoa; phylum Arthropoda; class Insecta; order Coleoptera; family Chrysomelidae; genus Psylliodes; species Psylliodes chrysocephalus. Next base: position 54,902,616 of record OV651817.1, read on the forward strand.
AAACGGTGTCGAAAGTACTCGGATAGCTACAGATGGAGATGAAAAATGCCAGTGGTCAAAAGTCACTTAGACACAGGTAATAGTAGGCCACAAGTAACGGGCTTTAATCGTTGTTTGGGATCGTACAGAATTTATACCTAGCTGAAATACAAGGGGGAAATAAAGTAAGGAATTATTAACTAGTAATACGGCAAATTAACATTGACATATATATTGTTTTAATCTATTTACAACAACAAAGAAAAAGAAATAAATTAATTAATTAAAACGGCTAGAAATGACTTTCGTATAGCCTCAATCAGACGTAAAAAAAATGAAACCAATAATTGTAGTAATCACGGTCAGAGCAAAAGTTTAATATTAAACTGTCTATTCGGTTGTTGAGCTAAAAATTTAACATGCTATTTTGTTCTGAAGTATTAATTCGGTCGTAGCAAAAATTTACTATTAGACTTTTTTTACGGACGCAGGTAAAATTTAATATATAACAGTTTAATCGTTAAACAAACTAAAAATGCAATTTATTATTTTTCTACCGAAAATAATATTTACGGTCGTAGGAAAAATTAACTGTTGAATTATCTAATCGGTATTTACAATCAAATGTAATTGAATGCTTCGGCAAAGCAAAATTTCATATGCTGTTGCAGAGAATGCGAGGAGATAGGTTCGGGACAGTACTAATTCCAGGGCTTAAACCGGTACTCTATAAGAAGTTTTCTCAAACTAGTGGTTAAAAAGTAAAACCAATTAACAACCGGGATAGTACATTATCTCTGAATGGAATGATCGTAATCACGAGTCGCTTCAGACAGGGAAATAATACTATTTAAGTTCACTTAAAATAACAGAGACTAACGCAAATGAGGATTTCAGACGTAAAATAAACTAATAACCGGCATAGCACATTATCTCTGAATAAAGTGATCGTAATCACGAGCCGCTTCAGACAGGGAAATGATACTATTTTAGTTCTCTTGAAATAACGGAGACTTACGCAAATGAATGTTACAGATGTAAAATAAACTAATAACCGGAATAACACCTTATGATGCCATTTAAATTCTCCCCAAATTTGCGGTTCGGAGGATAAAACAAAAGAAAATGTCTTGTCGCAATTCTATTAAGATAAGCCATCACAATATTAGACAGTTCCGGCCAATTATTTATTGGTTAAAGCTTTAAATGAACTAAACTGAAATTTACGATTTGTTCACGAAAATTTATAGTAGTAGGAAAAAGTAACTACGCGACTATATTTAAGAGGCTTATTGGAACTAATTGTCAATGACTAATTTGCATAATTTTGTTAATCCGAAACCCGCATAAGTATAGCGAACAGACTGTAATATACAATGTAATCAAAACTGGTACCAAAACAGTTTCTTGTGGTAAACCGTAGTTATCTATTTTTTCTTTGCCTTGTCTATTTTTACCACTTGTCTTCGAGTTGTTAAATAATCTGCAAATAATTACAATAATTACAAAAATATAAATAAAAGAGGTAGTTTTTGCAGGGGCGGCTCAAGCACAGCCCTAGGCATACCACTGCTTTAATTTGCGTTTTTTGTACAATAACTACTGAACTACTCTTAGTTCTGTTGATATGTTAGGTCCAGGACGGACGAATTGCTTTAGAATGTCAGTTAAAAATTTGTAAATAACTCGTTAACTAAGAAAGATACAAAGTTCATTTCACTATAAAAGAAATTTAAAAATTCTTCTTGATTTAAAGTTCAATAAAGAAAGTTTCTTTATGTCAAAAAAATACGGGGGGGTTAAAAAGTGTACCCAACCCCCAAACTTTTTTTAAAGGGGTCGCTTAAAATTTTTTTTCACCTTAGAATATTGGGCTATCAAATCTACAGTACTGACAAAAAATCGCAACAGCAAACTTTTAACAAAAAAAAAATGTTTTTCTAAATGTTAATTAAACGCCCTGTAACTTTTTTGGTAGCCAGTTTTTGATATAGGTAAATATAGCCAAATCCATTTATTTTTTGGTAATCTATCTAAAGAAGCATTTATGACATACCTTTTTGAAACACCCTGTAGAACAGGGAATTTTTAAATTTAGTATTATTTTATATTGTGTCATGATGTTGCTTTTCGTTTCCCAAAATTAGATGTTCGTTTCCGTTAGTAATAAAATCCTTGTATTACTGCATATCAGGTTTTGCTACAAGAACATATTATTTGTAAATAAAAAAATATTATTTCGTATAATTAAAGTACTTACTATTTGAGAATAATTTTTTGTTTTTCAAGGTAAAATCCGATTTCTCAGTGTTAAATATTCCTAAAATTCGTTTTCTTTGTGTATTTTCAAATATAGGTATATTTTGTTAACAATTGTCATGTTAAAATTTCGTCTAGTCTCGGCTCTAGGCGCTTTTAATTTTCTTTGCAGGTGTTGTAACGCCAAGAGACGTTCCCTATGGCAAATTTTGAGCTCATTGCGATAAACTTTTCGTTCATGTTCACCTGTTCTATTAATTGAGTCGATGAAGACAGAAATAATTCTTGATACAGTTCATCAAATTTCTAGAGGCTTTCGACGGCTAGACAGAGAAAGCACTACTGACAGGCATCCCGACGGATTTACGCAATGAAAGTACACTCTGCGCATCAAGTATTTCACTATTTTATTCAGACGTAAATGTCAGATGTAAATTTCGCTAAAACATTTCTTTTATTTTCGTTTGTGTTTTTTGCTCATTACAATTTAATAGAACCTAAGTATGGAGTTTAATAGCAAATTAAGAGGCCGCGTGATTAACAGTCAATCTCGCGAAATAATAGCCAATGTTATAGAGTTTATGAGAAGAGAAGGAAACTTTAATTCACCTTCAATACCATTTAAAAATGTAAATGATCGTGTTGCTGCAGCCACAGGAGTATCTAAAAACACTGTCGTCCGCATTTCTGGAGAGAAAAAAAGAATCGATAACCGTGAGATATCGGAATTTTCATCACCAAGAAAAACCATTAAAAAACCAAAAACAGTTAATGATATAGATGAAGCTGCACAAGAATCAAATTTTATTTTTTTATTATTAGATAGCTATTTTTGTTTCTGAGTTGTGTTCATTTACAGGCTCAATTTTTTTCCGTTTCTCCTTTTTGATTTTATATGGGGTTTCAAGTTGTTTTTGACTTATTTCGACGTAAATCACAACAACACACTTTTTTAATAAAGCAAACAAGTGTTAAGAGGTATATGTACGTGTAAACTACAATTACAAAAAATTGATATGAAACCCATGAAACCACCAACAAAAATGTAAAGCTAGCTTCCGTACTAGAACATGGTGTCATTCGTCGAGATAATTTATCGTTTTGTTTAATAGATCAAGTAATGTAAATATTCCCCTGTTATTTTTTATAAAATTATAAGAGAAATAATTTTTTTTTCTAAATAGTATAGTTTATTATTTTGTAGAAAAACAAAATTTCGAAAATTTTAGTAATGTTTCAGAAACAACCGTTATTAATAATAGGTACCATTTTCCTTAATAAGGTAGAAATAAAATATAAACTATTTCCACGATTTACAAAGGCCTACAAAAAAATTATAGGTATTTTCCGCTATCCTATAAAATTTATATTTTCTGACTCAATTTCAAAAGGTTGAAGGAATTCCAAAACACCTTTTATGGCATAATAATTATTTTCAATTCTACATACTATCTTTAGCTGCTTTTAAAAACGTTCTAAGAAAGTCCAATCAGACCAATTTAATCCCTAAACTATTCCACACTTTTAAAATTTAATTACCTAAAAATATTAAAAACTATTTAAAATAACTTGTTTAGCAGACTGTACAATAGCTATCTTAGTCACACGTAGCGCGTTCTCTGTCTGGGCGTCGAACACCTCTAGAAATTTGATGAACTGTAGACACGTATCTGGAATATCGTTATACTTCAGTTCATACTGTCATTTGGATAAGCGCCGTTGCCAAATTTACCATTTAGAAGATAATTTAGGGAGTCAATAAAGTCATGGGTTTATTAGCTTAACAAGAGATTTTACCAATCGTTTTTGCAAACGGCTGTTAATTTGGTAAATCAAATGCTTTCATGTATTATAGATATTGTTATAAATTTAAGTTGGCTTAATTAAATTAGCAAAGAACTTAACAATCGTATTGGTGTTGCGTTTATTTGTCACTGGGAATTTAAAGACGTAACACTTATTAACTTAGAAATTTTATAATATGATCGCCAACCAAACGGTGTCGTGTACATTTCAAGTTTAATTCCAAATCTATACTGGTCACTCTACGTAGAGTGCGCATGAGAGATCGGATCGTATCGGGTCGTTCCGTTGTGACATTTAGGTGGTACATTTAAACTACTGGTGAGATTTAAAGTTAAACACATCTCGCCAATTTTTATTTAGTAGAACAATATAAGGCATTAACAAAAAAAAATAGAAACAATTACAGAAAAGAATGGTTTTGAATTTTTTACTAATTCAAATTTGAGGCTTATAAAGTCAAGGTTAAACATTTTGGTGTCATGAAAAAAATTAGGAAATACGATTAAATATTTACATCAAGATTAACTTAAAGTGATGTAATTAATGAGTTTTAAGTTGTTAGCAAATTCCTCTTTTTCTTTTACCCAGTAGGTGTGCCTGATGATGAAGTGAACAAACTTTGAAACCGGTCGCCGTTCAAATTCGAGAGATGCTAAAATGGTGCTTCCCACCTTATCGAGACTGAGGCCCACAAGGGTAAACTCGTAGCGTAACAAAAACGTGAAATGATTTAACTTGGAACGAAATACCGAAAGCGGATAGTAGTATTAGCACGTTGAATTTTTTGGTTTGTGAAGCATTGGCATTACTTAGGTTAAACCATGTGATGATTTTCACAAGCCTTGATTTTTAAAACCATTCTATATCGCCTTTTGATTAGGGTTTAAAAACTTGTTCGAGCAATTTATCCAATAATAATTGGCTCCTTTACCTCTTAAGCCTGCTCAGGTAAAATATTTGGGCTTCTTACTTCGCCTATTTATATTCTATTAATAAAGGACAGAAGGATGAGTATTGCAACTATGTTAAAAGAAATAAATTGGCTTTTAGTTCAGAATTATGTTCAGTACGTGACTGATATTTATTTATAAAATAAAAATGACATAGTACCATCGCATCAGATCTATTAGAAAAAATTCAATATAATTCGCAATATCACGACTATAATACAAGAAACCAATCTGACTTTCATGTACGGCAAGCCATCACTAAAAGTTCCTAAAATACAATTTTTATTAAAGGTTAAAAAAATTTAATAGACTGTCTACAGAAATTAAAAAAAAAACAATAAATGTATTCAAAAGTAACCTCAAACAATACTTGATAAATAAACAGAACGGATATACTTTTTTGCGATAATACTCTTTAAACCTGCCCTCCCTTTTTAGGTATTTCCCTTAATTTATTGTTATTTTACCCCTCGTTTTATCCGTATTTATCATAGAATATTTGTTTTGAGATCATGTACTTTATTTTAAAAAATTACTTGTTTAAAAAATTACTTGATGTTATATTAATACCACTTACTATGTTTAAATTATTAATAGTTTTGTGAAGATAGGTTATAGCAACTTATAGCCACAAAAATAATTTTGTGTTAAAGTAGATCCATAGAAAGCAATGTTATTTACAAAGGCCTTCTTTCAACATACAAATAAATGACAACTTTATAATTAAAACGAAAAACACAACAAAATACCTTGGTATCATAAATGATCCAAATTTGAAATGGGCATTATATCCTACCTCTCTTTTGTATAATAAAAAAGTGCTTTGTACAAGAACATTATATTATCTGTCTTGCTGTACTTTTATTTATGGAAAGCCTGAATTGAGATATTTATTATTTGCAATAAATATCAAAAGAAGTATATATTTTTAAATAATTTGACATTTAAGAGCCATTCACATATCACAGTTGACATCTTGATACTTGACAGGCACAGCCAAGCATTATTTTGATTTTTGCCAAATAAAATACCCGGTTAATTATTCTATGGGGTTGCGACAGAGATATTTGATGAAGGTGTTTTGTGGGTAGGGGCGAAATAGTAGTACGCTTAAGAGCACCACCATAAAAAGTCATTTTTAAGAAACTTCTTATATATTTTTCATAAATTGGCAGGCTTGGCGACTAATTTCGAATGAAAATAGCCTTCAAAATGATTGCAAGTATGAAGGTTGTAACCCGCCTTAGAAATTTCACCTTTACTATCAACAGCTGTTGTTTGACAGGTCGTTAGAGAATGTTTGCAATTTATGAAATGTAAAGAATGTTGGGAATTTTGACGTCAGAAATAATTGAAATTCCTAAAATTGTTCACATAAGGAATGCATAGGCGGATTTTAAGAAAATTGATATTAAAGTAGTTAGGATAAACCGAAATTTCTGAAAAGCAATAAGGTTCTAAGTTAGAAGTAATTATTCAAGAAAATCAAAACCGCAAGTCAATTAGAAGTTTCGTTCTAGAGTTATCGTGCCGGCATACATACATACAGACGACCAGACGAAAAATTTTTTTTTGGATTTTCGGATTCAGAATGATCAGAAACATGAAAAAAAGTTTTAAAAAATGTGGGTCAGAAAATTTATTCGTCTGCACGAATGCAATACTGAGGCCCCATAGGAAGGGCCTCAGTAATACAAATTTCTTTGTGAGATATAAAGGACCTGTTTTCTTTCTTTTCCCACCTTTAATACCTTGACTCACACATGGCTACCATAAGTTTAAATCTATTTAGTACGGCCATACTCATTGTTATGACCACCTGTGACAGGTCCTTCCTGATATTATGTTATTTTGATCTACATCAGATCTGCTGCAACAAACACGTAGAGCATATATAACACCATGTTTTTTTATTAAAATAGGAAAAAAAAAATGAATAAAACGAGCCACTGAAAAACACTATAATATAATGCAAAAAAATAAATTAATCAAATGACAAATGTGTAATATTAATGACGTCATAGCATTTTCCTTCTTCACTACCTCAATAATCATATTTGCATACATGTTTTGTTAAAGTATTTGTTTTTACTTACACTTGGTATATTGTTTACAGACTTTATTAAAAAAATCAAATCAAACATTTATACACAAACATCATTATGGTTAATTTTATTTGTTTTTCTACTAAAATGTATTGAGCCTATTGTATCGCTGTCAGCATATCATTTTTGTTTTACTAATGATGTTATGAAAACATTTGACGTAATACACCAGAAAGTCATTTGATGTTGGAATAATTGGCAACATTTTCTACTATCGGTCGACAACAAAAATACAGAGGGTGTTTTAAAAGAAATGGTAAACATTTTATCCATTAGCTTCGAACTTCAAAATACTTATATTCTGCTAAATGACATTAGATCGAATAATTCTATCTACTATTTTATATTTAGTTATACCAGGTGTTTCAATTAAAATGTTACAGCTAAATATCGCCTTTTATATATAAAAAAAAACGTTTCAGACGAAAGTTTTATAGTTTTGTGGGGAAAAAATTTTGGCTAAAATCGTTTTTTATAGCTAACCATAATATGGCCAACTTTTTTTATTTGCCCAGCAAAATTTTCAAGTAGCTGTTACTCAAAGAGAACAAGTTTGTGCATTTTGCGAACATTTTTTTAAAACATTGCACATTGGCGATATTGTCTCAGGGAGGTTAGCATTAACGCCACATAATATTATTCGTACAAAATGTTGTTTTTATCGGAAATTTTGCAAGGAAAGTCTTTTTCTATATTAACATTTATTCAAATAAAAAAAAAAAAAACATAAACATAAGTAGTAATAAACAAGCAAAACATTTTTAGGAATAATATGAACAAATGTAACCCAAAAATGTATCCTTCTTGGTTAGTCCCAAGCAGTCATGGTGTAAATAGCTGTTACAAACTACGCAGAGATGCATGTCTGCGATTTTGTCCATTTTGCATGCTTTGCAATACCAACTTTCTTTACTGGTCGCTTTCTTCGGGCCGAAGGACTTTTTCCCTGGTGCAGATTTCTTAGACTTGGGAGTAGAAGTGTTGTCTGTAAGATCAGACTTGGCAAAAAGGTGTTTGGTAACAACTTGTGCTCTGGTATTGATTGCTGGTTTTCTTGGCCTGGTGTCATAATATTTTTGTGCCATTTCAGGTGTGGTAAGAATATCAGAAAATGACATATGTTAATTTTCTTCTCTCTCGTCCTGTTCGTCTTCTTTGGCGTCACTATCTGTATTATCGTCTAAGCATTCGGGCAGCAGGGATTCACTCTCTTCAGAATCACTTATGTTGTGTAACTGAATTGGTTGACGTTTTCCAGCAGCTGTCGAGAGATCTAGAAGTGGTGTACGTGAAATAATGGGTCGACTGTTGGAAGGACCTGGAGGGGGTGTCATGACTCTATGTTGCGTAGGTGGTTGTTGGCAGGGATTTTCCTGTTCAGTTACACTGCTTGGAGCATATGCTTCATGTGGTAAAATGTCTGGATTAAACGGATAAATTCCAGTTTTTGCGAAGCCAGATTGTTATAGCACGATCCCTATATGTTGACCAGTATTTAAAAACTTCGTCATCCCAATAGTGTTCAAATAAGCGAAACACAGACCTATTCATAGGCTGTAGGTCGTGCGTTGTATTGTTTGGCAAGCAATATAACGTTATACCCAAATCTTTTACGACCGTGACAATAGAATAATCCAGATGATACTTAGCACCATCGAAAATTAAAAGAGATTGACCAGCAACTTTGTATTTGGCAAAATGATGCAGCCATTGTATAACAGCATCAATGGTCACAATACCTTTCGGAGTCATTAACACCATACTAGACGCCGGAAGTATATCTGCCCATTCAGGCTGCATCCCTTTTTCTTTAAATAAAATTAAAGGAGAAATAGCAGAACCCAGGGCATTGCCACAAGGTACTATTCTGACGTTCTGTCCTTGCGCATTTGCCACAAGGTACACTCGCTTTGCTCCTTTGTTTGCAAGGACTGTTTGTTGGTGTTGTAATGCTAACCGACAGCATTTCTCATCAATGTTGTAGATATTCTCAGGCTTGTCCATGATGTCCATTTTGGCAAGAATTTCGCCCAATTTTTCAAAATGGTCACTTACAAGAAACCTATTTAGTTTGTGAGTTCTTGCGGGATTCATGCTTTGAGCTTTCCGATTCCTAATATTCGGATCCCTGTTGAGAAAACTTCTTAGTCAGTATCGGCCCGCCAATTTTGTAACTTTATTGAACGGATTTTAAATTTGGTTGATCTCACAAAAATTGAACACGCATCGCCGTAAAACTTTCGAAGTTGAGAGATAGCCTACTTTCGCCAAACTAATTATTCTTCCATACAAATCTTCCTCTTGTTCTAAATTGCGACCCATGGCAGATTTTGTTGTTTGAAGGTTACGTAAGTAGTCTCTCAGGGTCCTACAAGGAACCGAAATTTCCTTACTTGCTGAATTCATAGACATATTTTCTTTCGACCATTTCCCTCTGATATCGCGGTTTCTTGCTTTATTCATAACGATTCTGTAAAATAGACTGTTGATGTTTGCCGTTATGGTCGATGAAGTGGATGCTCCTTGAGGAATTTTATTATTATCTGGATTTGAAGTAGACGATTGGGGATCTTTGGTATGTTTTGTAGCAGTCTTGCAATTCGTTTTTTGACTTCAATTGATTTCTCTATGTAGCCCTCAGCCACTGCAGAACTCTTCCACTCTCCATGGCGTTTTAAAGATAGAATATCGCCCCCGCCTTCTGCCAATATAGTTGCAGATGTCCTTCTTAAAGTGTGACCAGTAAAAGTATTTATATATTTTAGTTTTAACAACTTGGCTACCTCTTTAGGAACAAAACTTATAGTGTTGTGACCCATATTTTGTTTAGTGGCTTTTAGGTTTCTTATATCAATATTTGGCGTAGGTCTGAGTGATAAATATTGTTTTACAATTTGAATCCATAAGGAATCCATCATAACTAATTTCCTCGACAAACCATTTTTACTTTTCCTAATATTAAATATAATTAAATCATTTCGTATATCTACATCTTCATATTTAATATTTAAAAGTTCATCTGTTCTACATGCCCCCGCAATTCCAATTAGAACAGCCTAAAAATTAAATGGTGGTTATATAACCACCTTCATTAGATGGAGGCAGGCGAGGTTCAAGATTAAACAATATCCAACCTCGAATGAGGGAGGCAGTACGTGCCAATTTGTATAATTTTTATTTTTACAATTTAAAATTTTAATTCAACATTTAATTTTTTCTGTGGACACATAGTGGTAAGACACCTAGCATTTCTATAAAAAACGTTTTGTTATCCTAAATTATTATTGCAGATTGTACCTACCTACCTACTCACTTTCAAAAAATTTTTGCCTGATGATGACCTTTTAGGTCGAAAGCGCTTGCAACCCAACCTAATAAATTTATGTGGTCGACAGACTTTGAGCCTTTTACTTCCCTTTACTCATTTTTTTTTAATTTTGTGACTAACTCGACCACCAGCAAAAAAAATTTCATTTAATTCTACGTATAAACTGTAAATTCTATAGGTACTAAACTGACGTTTGTGTTTTACATTTAATTGTCACAAGCATGGATGATTTGATTTGAAAAAAAGTTTGAAATCGTTTTTATTAGTTTTAAAAACTTAATTTTTTTTTTAATTAAAATGCTAGTAGTAAAAAAAATAGTATATGAGCCACGGTAGAAAAGTGAGTTATTTTGTCTCGGATCCATTAATGGACCTCGACAAAATAACTCACTTCTCTACCTTGGCGCATAATATACTATTATGTTTTTATTAATAAATTATTAAGGGGTTAAGTAACATATTTTATTATATTTTTCCGTAAGGCTGCTAGAACAAAATAGAGAGGACCCTTTTAGCAATATTTATAATGAGAGTAGAACATTGATAAATCAATTGTTATTGTTGATATCCAAATTAAAGTTGATAGATTTACATTGCTTTTATTTATTTTGTGAAAAATTAGTGAAAAATCAGGTAGATTTAAAATTTGTTAAAACATTATGTTTTCAAAAAGTTATTGAAATTTAAATGAATTAAGTATTTACAATTAACCCGTAACACAGTTAAAAAAATAATCATAGTATGAGTGGTAAATAAACTATTTCACACCCTGTAGCTAGTTGTAAAACTAATACGCTGAAACGTCTTGAACATGTCCCCCTGGAGCTGGCGATGATTGAAAGGGGATTTCTTAAGTCAGATTGGCAGGTTCTTTGCGAACCGTTAAGCTGGATTACACTCCGTCTGAAAGGTGATTTATTAAAGGCGCTTCGGGGAATTTTGTCATATAATATAAGATAAATTAATTGAATCTTAGGTTCAGTAAGCAGAACGTTTAGTCTACAAAGCCTTTTTCGACGATCAAAATGATTGAACGAACTGAATAATTCAGAGATCAGTAGTTACTATTTATTACAGGGTAGTTAAAAGATTATTCTTTACCATAGATTAATATTTGATTTTAAAACTGGTACAAGTGCATTGAGATTCATATTTATAGGAGAAATAAAAACAAATGATGAAAACGTATATAAGCAGACTTAATTCGTGTATTTTCTTATTTGTAAAATTAAGAAAACATATTGAAAAAAGATTCACCATGTATAATAAATTTAGGAATAAAAATAACCCAAAGAAGAAACTAATAATAATATACACCTACATTTTTTTTTTTTTTTTGTTAGAATATTGTTACTAGTCATTACTGACTAACCTACAATTTTAATCTAAAAATCTTACAAACTAATTACTTATCTAAGAAGTCCCCATTGGGCTGTCTTAATTGTTTCTATAGGAAAGTATCACAAGTTGGCGTGAAGGTTTATTACACTGTTTTACACTAGCACTAACATTAACGTTCACTGCACTAGCTCAAATGGCTTCTTCCTTTTGAGCCTTCTGTTGAGTGTAGAGTTGTCCAGTAATTGCAGCGCTTCTTCGTTGACGTGGGAGTGGAGTCGACCCTCATGTTTCGCAGCAAACCTCTTTATTTCTTCTTCAATTGTTGGCATCTTCAGGTCTCTATGAAGATAATCGTTTCGGTAGAACCAAGGTGCATCAACAATACATCTTAGGACTTTATTTTGGAAAACTTGAATCATATTGATATTACTCTTGCTGGCACATCCCCATAGCTGTATGCGATAAATCCAGATTGGTTTTAGGATTTGTTTATAAATCAGCAGTTTGTTGTGCACTGTCAATTTGAATTTTCTTCCTAGGAGCCAATACATTTTTTTGAATTAAAGTTCAAGTTCTTTATGCTTTTTTTATGTGCTCTTTCCATTTAAGTTTTACATCTAGGTTCATCCCTAGGTATTTGGCCGAATCGTGATGCGGAATAACGTCATTGTTTATTCTTATTTGTTTTTGTTCATTTGGTCGAAGAGTAAAATCAACATGCACTGATTTAGTTTGATTTATTTTTATTTTCCATTTTTTGTCCATCGATTAATTCTGTTGCAGGTTTCCTGAAGTTTTTCTGAGGTCTCTGTATTAGTTCCGCCAACTGTCAATATTGCAGTGTCATCTGCAAATGTTGCTATTTTAACATATTGTTGTTGAGGGATATCGCTGGTGTATAATAAATAAAGAACCGGTCCTAGCACACTGCCTTGTGGGACACCTGCTGTAATTTATTTCATTTCGGAGTATGCCTCGTCTTGCTTTACTGTAAACATTCTTCCCGTTAAATATGATTGTAGAATGTCGACATATTGTCTAGGGAGCATTTTTCAAGTTTCTGTATTAGGCCAGCGTGCCAGACCTTGTCAAATGCTTGGGCTACGTCAAAAAATATAGCTGAGCATATAAATTTTTCTTCGTAAGCTTTTTCGATGATATCGGCTATCCTGTGTACTTGATCTATTGTCGAGTGTTTGTTTCTAAAACCAAATTGGTGCGAAGGGATCAGATTTTTATTTTCAATTATTGGTTTTAGTCGTTTTAGTAAGTTTTTCAAATAACTTAGATATTATCGGTAACAATGATATAGGTCTATATGACGACACTTCATTCAGAGGTTTTCCTGGCTTAGGAATTTGGATAACTACAGTCATTTTCCACGCATCAGGTATATATTTAAGGTGAAATGCTGCACTTATGAGGTATGTCAATTTAACAATAGCCTTCCGCGGTAGTTTCTTTAATATTTCTCCAGTAATAAGGTCATATCCTGGGGCTTTCTGTGAGTTGATGTTTGTCTGAATTTCTTTCGTAACTTCATTGGGAGTAACTAGCTTAATTTCAAGTTGTTCCATATTATGGATGGTCTCATTAGGAGTGTCTTTATTTTCATTTAATTGGAACGTCTTTTGTAGGTGGTCAGCGAAAATATCAGCTTTTTGTTGATTGTCTCTTGCCCATTTGTTATCTGCTATTCTGATAGGAGGACAGTATTTACACGGATTTTTCATCTTTTTAGTTGCCTTCCAGAGTGAATAATCAGTTTTTTTATCATCTGTTAGCCCTACTAGGTATCTGTTGAAGGATTCTTCTTTGTGATTTAGAATTTCTCTTCTCAGTCTTTGGGTAGCTCTATTTAATATATTTTTATCTTCTGGTGATCTTGTCATCTGCCATTTCTTTCTTAGTTTTCTTTTTTCTGCTACTAGTTCTCTTATCTCGACAGGATAGTTTTTTGCAGCTGTTAGTCTTCTTACTTTTGGTGTGTTCCTCCATGCAGCTTGCTGGATTTCAACTATAAACCAGTTCTTCATCTAGCTGATTTTTCGTTTTTAGTGTTATGGTCAGTTGAATAGTATTTGTTAAGTCCTCTTGAAAACCTTCCCAATTAGTTTTCCGATTTGCTAAGGTCGGTTTGGCTTCTCTTTGAATAACATTATCACTTAGAGTAAGGATTACTGCAGAATGGTCTAAATCCATATCAAAGTTTTCTTCTACTTGTGTATAGTTTGGTGAAATTTTCCTCAGAATAAAGAAATCCAAAAGGTCTGGAATCTTATTTAAGTCGGTGGGCCAATAGGTGGGTTTTTCATAAGATTGGTATGTACAACCAAGTTCTGATGCAGCTTGGTGCAATTCTATTCCTTTGACTGTGGTTAATCTTGAACCCCAGTTAGTGTGTTTGGAGTTGTAATCTCCACCGATTATAAATTTGTTACCTAGTTTTTTGAGTACATTGAGATAATTTTCTTTTTTCTGGGGCAATAGATTGCAGCTATTGTAATCATGCCCCCCTTAATGTTAATGGTGCTAATAGTTACCTGATTTTCTGGTTCTTGGGTGCCTGGTTCTTCATAGTGGGAAATGTTATTTTTAATAATTAACGCACTTCCTCCTCTTGCTGCATTTGATGGATGCATAGTGTGATAGAAGCTATGTCCTCTGAATTTAATGTATGACTCTGTTGTAAGGTGGGTCTCAGAAATCAGACATATATCTATTTTTTGTACGTCCAAGAAAACTTGGATATCAGTTTGTTTTCGGGGAATACCATTGGCATTTCAAGTGGCTATTCTAATATCTCTTTTGTCCATTGGTGGTTTTGTTATATGTTTGGGGTTTATTTAATTCTTCTAGCTTCTGGATCCTGTCAGAGAGTGAATCTATTCTGGTTATTAAGGATAATAATAATTCATGAGTAGTACTTTCTGCTAAGCTGGTTGACTGTGAAGTATGCTGCGCAATTTGTGGCGTGGGATTCATGGTTTGTTGTGATCTTTGAATTGGTTGCTCCTGTGAGTTTGTTACCTGAGAATATGTTATTTCTGACAATAGGAAAAGCGTTTATAAATATACTTACATGAACCATCATCCAAAGTAGATCTGAAAAGGTCGAGGTGGGGAAGCAGCATGGCCCACAATCCTAACTGAAATTACAAGGACCATTAATACAATTTAAAAGGAGTTTGAATGGCCTGTAAATGGATGGAGATATAGAACAAAGAACGGAGAACCATTTAGAAAAATCCAAGGTTTGACGTTTTTAATATTTTATAAATAATTTTAAAATAACTGTAATAACTATCAAAAAAAAATATATATGTGCAGTATGTCCCCCTAAGTTGGAATCATATGGAAAACTTTTTTATTATTAATTTAAGGAGAAAAAGGTATTCTTCATAAAAAGTTTTGCATTATCTAAAACCTAGAATACAGTCAAATTTTTTCAGTGGTATACAAGGTTTGTCAAAAAATATCAGTTTTACTGAAGAGTAAAGTACCTATACGACTGATAAAATTTGATATCTGATGGTAATTTATGTTTTAGAATATGCTCGACTTTGTAGACAGTTGGTGGCATACGAAAGCATTTTTATTACTTATTTTAGAAAAAAAGTTGTTTTCAATAAACGTTAGTAATGTAAGAAAAATATAATAGACAAAAACAGATTAGATCAGTGCACTATACTTAATATTTAACAATTTTTAAATAATTTTTGAATCGACTCATAGGCACTTTATAGAATTTTTGGTATTTATGAAACTGTTGTTTTTTCTTTATTAGTATGTAAAAATGGATACCTTTTATTAGAGGCCAAATTAAATACAAATTGGGCCCCTCTATATAACTCGTGGTTACCGCTAAGAGTGGACCTTAGGGTCAGTCAAAAAGGCCTATAATCCCACTCTTAACATTATTATCTATAATGTTTGCTTTTTGTCAATTTTTTCGAGAAATTTGACAAAATGTCCAAAATTCTGATTTTTTAAAAAATTGTTAAACTAAAAGTTGTTAACGATATCGATCTCTATAATTTTTGTTTATACATGATTTTTCTAAAATGAACCGTAATAGAAAAATTTGGGGAAAAGTTCCTAAGATTATTTTAACAGGCACGCACAAATTGATTTATTTACTTAAATTTAATTAAAACTTACCGGCTTTTCACATATTTCCTTCATTAATGAAGACATTGTTAACAGCTAACTTATAAACACCAACCTGTAGAGTAGCTGTACTGAACAATACGGGGTATTTGTGAAGAATATGTAAGCAACACGTTACGGGATATTACATTTATTAAAATTTGGCGCGTTATAGTAAACTTACGATACTGGGAATTTTCAGACGCGTGGGGGACACCAGTGGCGAAATCTCTAGAGAAAAAACCGAATTTTGATTTTTTTGCAGATACGGGGTGTTAGCATTAAGCCATCGATATACGTTCTTGCTGTTTTTAGTTTATTTCTAAATATTGTTTACAGGTCATAAAAATAGTTGAAAGGTATGTAAATTGGTAACTAAACGATTTTGTATTTGATGCATGTTATCTACTTACTTTAGGAATATATTTATACAAGTGAAAAAACGATATAATTTAGGTAAACACAACGAACAAAACGCACTCAAAAAATCTACTGTCACTTTAATTATCAGTGGAACCCACTGATCTGAATAATACAGATCAGTGGTGGAACCATAATTACATCATCACTGAACCACAGAACCAGCGCATAGAAGGAGCACAGCATAAAAAACAATCGGCAGGCTCACTCTCCGCTGATCGCATACAAACATTGTACTAAGAAAATTTGACCTTGACGACGCCATTCGGGGGTCTTAGTCTGGGTCGGATTAAAGCGTATTTAAAGATTTTGTAATAAAATAAGGTATTGATAGGCAGGATTGTATTAAAACAAAAAAGCTTCACAGATTGCGCCAAATAATTAGCTTGTTTTTATTGATGGTCTTAAAATTTCTATTAATATTTTTAAAGCGAAATATATGAGCAGCCTTAAATATAACTTAGGACCGATTCCACCCTTGTGTTAAACGAAGTTTAAAATTACATTTTTACATTAACAATGTCATTTTAATCTCCGTTTAACACAACGGTGAAATCGACCCTTAATAACATATATTCCCTTAATAACATATATTTATGGAAATCGGGGACAAGGAGCGTCAAATGTTATCTCGGAATTAATTAAATTTAAAAAAAAATTACAAACGCCGGATTTAGTGATAAATAATTCAAAATTGTGATGAAAAATTATTTCAATTTTTGTTATTAAACATACAAAACTATTATTTGACATTTTTAAATTGCCAAAAATATCTTTATTTGCTTTTTTTGTATGCTTTATAATAACAATACATGGAGCTTATATCCAAGTCTTCGTGTGTTAAGGCAACGTTGAATTTTAAGACATTTTTTTTATTAAAAACCGCATATATAATAAAATTTTCTTAAAAAATATTAATATTTTGGGCATGCAATTCATAATTATGCTTGTTTATATTTACATTTTCGACAATATTGCCACCATTACACGCGATTTTGGAAAATGGCTCATCCTTACTAGTCCTACGAATTTCATGAAGCCTTACAAGTAAAGCAGTTTTCAGTTCCAGAATGTAATAAATTTAACATTTAGGAAAATGTATATATTTAGTTTATCCTCTAAACATTTATGGAGGTGCTGCAATAGGTTGTACAAAATAACCGAAAAAGCTTGTAATAACTAGATAGGAAAGTCATGTGTTAGACACATCAGATTTTTATAGAAAGAAAAACTAAGAGGTACGTCAATAAAAGAAATTGGAGGAAAGACGGAACAGGCTACTCCTGCTGCTTCTGAAACTTCTTAGGCAAAAGAAACACCTACTGAGGTAGGAGAAAACATACCAGAGGAGAATCAGTCCTTGGTCGTAGAACCACAAGAAAGTGGGGCTACAGAACAAGAGACTGACGCTCCAATGGAAATAGGAGACTTGAAATTCACAGCACGCTAGCTAGGTGAAGACGAGGAGAGGACTCTTTTAGGGGACTCGCCGCTGTCTGACCCGGTTGACGTGCCGGAGGAGGAAGAAGACCCTACATCAAGAAGTAGGGGGGTACCTTAAAAAAAATTAAGGTAATCCAAGCAAATATACATCACTGTTGGGCGGCAACAGCTGTCCTACAACGATGTATAATAAGACAAGACATTGATCTTGCTCTAATCCAAGAATCTCTTATATACAAGGGGCGAATTAGATTGTTGCATATATCAGGGGACTATGACATGATTTATTCAGCGTCTGGACACCCAAGAACCTGCATTATTGCAAATAAAAGCTTGAAGGTGTTTCCACTATGGGAATTTTGTACAAATAACCTAGTGACAATATCCCTAAAGCTAGACGGACGAACTAATCTGATTGTTGGATCCGTATATCTACCATATGACCAACCTGGGCTCCCCCCCACCAAGGAGGTGAGAGTCATTGTAAAAAAAAAAAAACAAAATCGAACTTCTTCTAGGGTGTGATGCCAATGCTTACCATATAGTATGGGGGAGCACTGACATTATTAACCGAGGAGAAGCTCTTCTGGAATTTATTGCTTCCAATAAACTAAAAGTTGCAAACGTTGGAAATAAACAAACCTTCGTAACATCTGTGCGAAGGGAGGTAATTGATATAACTTTAGATACACAACGGGCATGTTTATTGGTAGGGAAGTGGCACGTCTCACAAGAAACGTCACTTTCCGACCATAGACATATCCTGTTTGAGCTGGGTACTAAAACCTCGGGTAAGAAGACATATCGGAATCCTAGGACCTGTAACTGGGGAGTTTTCAAGAAAGAACTCAAACAGGGCCTGAAGGACTGTCCTCCGATACCGAAGAATTTAGTGGAAGTTGAATTTATGTCAGAGTTTCTGACACGAACCCTAACCAACACGTTTGAAAAAAACTTACGGTCCTTTAAAAATTAGGAAAGAGGATCGAGACGCTGTATGATGGAATCGAGACCTTTCCAAAAAAAAGAGCAGAAGTTCGTAAACTCTTCAACCTGTCTAAAAGGTTGGGGAACTGGGAAGCCTATAAGGCGTACTAGAGAGAATATGGCTATGCCATTAGGAAAGCGAAAGAAAAATCCTGGAAGAAATTCTGTGACGGCATTGAAAGCCTTCCAGAATGTGCCAGACTCAGAAAAATTCTACAGAGAGATAAGCAATGACATGGGATCTCTAAAAAATCAACAAGGAGAACTCACAAAAACAGAGGAGGAGACCTTAGATATACTACTGAAGTAACACTTTCCTGGATGTAAGATTATTCTTGACCAAGAGAACAGGAGTACTGAGACACTAATTTCTAGGGCCTCAAAAATAAACTGGTCTCTTGCAAACTCAATAGTAATTAGAACAAAACTTGTGTGGGCGATAAATTCCTTTAAACCATACAAAACAGTTGGACCTGGTGGAATAATCCCGGCACTTCTACAAAAGGGCCAAGAAGTACTGGAGGGACTACTGTGTAAACTATTCCGGGATAGCATAGCCCTCGGATATGTTTCACAAAGCTAAAGGTGTGCAAGAGTGGTCTTCATTCCCAAAACCGGGAAAGCGTCGTACGAGGAGACCAAATCTTTCAGACGAATCAGTCTAACATCATTTCTCCTAAAAATATTGTGGAAATTGATCGATAGATATATACGGGACAATGTTCTACAAGATAAAGCGATACATCGATACCAGTTTGCCTACCAATCTGGAAAGTTTTGGGATGCAGCCATACATAGGCTAACTCAAAAGGCAGAACAAACATTGGAAAGCAAAAAAATAGCACTAGTAGAAGTCTTCCTAGATTAAAAGGAGCCTTCGACTAGGCTCCTCCTCCTCCTCCTCCTCCTCCTCCTCCCTCCTCCTCCTCCTCCTCCTCCTCCTCCTCCTCCTCCTCCTCCTCCTCCTCCTCCTCCTCCTCCTCCTCCTCCTCCTCCTCCTCCTCCTCCTCCTCCTCCTCCTCCTCCTCCTCCTCCTCCTCCTCCTCCTCCTCCTCCTCCTCCTCCTCCTCCTCCTCCTCCTCCTCCTCCTCCTCCTCCTCCTCCTCCTCCTCCTCCTCCTCCTCCTCCTCCTCCTCCTCCTCCTCCTCCTCCTCCTCCTCCTCCTCCTCCTCCTCCTCCTCCTCCTCCTCCTCCTCCTCCTCCTCCTCCTCCTCCTCCTCCTCCTCCTCCTCCTCCTCCTCCTCCTCCTCCTCCTCCTCCTCCTCCTCCTCCTCCTCCTCCTCCTCCTCCTCCTCCTCCTCCTCCTCCTCCTCCTCCTCCTCCTCCTCCTCCTCCTCCTCCTCCTCCTCCTCCTCCTCCTCCTCCTCCTCCTCCTCCTCCTCCTCCTCCTCCTCCTCCTCCTCCTCCTCCTCCTCCTCCTCCTCCTCCTCCTCCTCCTCCTCCTCCTCCTCCTCCTCCTCCTCCTTCTCCTCCTCCTCCTCCTCCTCCTCCTCCTCCTCCTCCTCCTCCTCCTCCTCCTTCTCCTCCTTCTCCTCCTCCTCCTCCTCCTCCTCCTCCTCCTCCTCCTCCTCCTCCTCCTCCTCCTCCTCCTCCCCCTCCTCCTAAGTGCATTATTATAATACGGGTGTAGAAAAATAACTTTTTGATTAAGAAAACTTATGCTAAACGATAAATAAAACGCTGGACATACATGCCATTTTAAAAACCTGTCTATTATGATTCCCAGATATCTACAATTGTTTGTTTCATGTATTTCTAATTTATTATAATTTTGAGTTAAAGTTACCTTTTTAAAATTTTGTTTGCTTTTTTGTTACATGAAAAGGAAATATAATTTGTTGTTCCGAAATTAATTGTTAAGGACATTAAGTCAAACCAATTTTTAATATTAACTGGGTCTTGCTCGTCTTTTTCTTTTACCAGTTTCCAAGATTTATCCGAATATTGTATAACGGTATCATCAGCAAAAGACGATATGGTACCATTGCTTCTTATCTCTAAAAGACCAATAATAAATATAGAGAATAAAATGGGCCCCAGTACTCTTCCTTGTGGAACACTATATGTTACAATACATGGATCACTTATCTTATCTTTATTTTTGACATATTGGACTTTGTTAGCTATTTAAGATTTTATTATATTTGCAGTTACTTCTCTGAAACCAAGGTCAACTGGTACATAGATCAATATTTTAGGATGGACAGTATCGAAATTCTTGGCTAAGTCTAAAAATACACACAGGTTTCTTATAAATCTTATTAGTCAAAAATGTTATAGAATTTTCTGCTGACATACCTTGCTTGAAACCAAATTATCTCTCCGATATATAATTTGGCAGCAAAAAAGGCGAGTGGCAACTATATTTTCGATTCCATGTCATATTTGGTGTTGTAATTTTTTCTACATTAGCAAAATATTCATTTAAATAGTTTGCTACCTCTTTTTTTTTAGTTATTTTTCAACGTAGTTATTCACGGATTTCTATAGAGTTTTACTATCTTTACTGCCTCTTATTTTGAATTTATTAAAATAATTAATTTGGATAGTTCCATTTGTTATTGAGTCATTTATTTTGTTAATAAGCATGTCTGTTTTTTGATCAATATTTTCAGTTTTGTAAAAATTTTCCCAGTTTCCGTTTTTATTAGAATTTAGAAATTTAATTCTGTTTTTTCTTTGTTTAAGATGATGGTTAGTGTCGGCCCACCCCCGGTGCCCCCTTTCTTTAATTTGTTCGTTATTTTGTTTTACTCTCTTTGAAATGTTATTATTTATCTCACAAGTTTATTTTATTTTAAATTCTATACTTACTGTTTTTGGCCTTTTTTCTCTAGTAGTAAAAGTGATCGTCCAGTTAATTAAATGATAATTTATATACCCACGTTGTGATAATGTTAATTAATGTAAACCAGAATTCGATGCAAAGTTTGGTGCAAATTGATAAATAAAACATACAAACTCAGATTTAAACTCTTTTTTATTTTTCATACTTTAAATCTGATGCAATAATTAGCAAATTATATTACAATTGTAACTATTTACTGAGATCTCACTTGAGTTCCGTTCAAACGCAGACCATATTCATTTGCTATCAATATATATTTTACTTAGGTTGATGACCAACAGAGTTAACGAACAGCGGCAATTCGCCAGTTGATTAACTATAGTGTTGTTGTTTATATTCTGATTTAGGTTAATGACCAACGAAGTTAACGAACAGCGTCAATTCGCCAGTTGGTTAACTATAGTGTTGTTTATATTCTTATCTAAGTTGATGACCAATGAAGTTAACGAACAGCGCTAATTCGCCAGTTGGTTAACTAGTTGATGTTGATTTGATTTTGTTCTAGATAACTTACTATGTTGATTTTACATATACTTTGTTTCAAACCTAGTAGAACGGGTTGCTTAGCGTATAGGTGTCCCCCCTTGAGCTAACGAACAGCGTATTCGCCAGTTGGTTAACCTATTATTAAATTTTACCATCTTGGTTTGTACAATTTATCCAAGATAGCACATTCCTGTATATCCCTAAAATATTTTTTAATTTCTAATTAAAAGACTTAATACAACCCTATATATGTTTTAATATTGATTATTATAATTTCTATAGAAATAACTTAATACAACACTTTATATTTCTTTATAGTGATTTCTATAATTTCATCCATCGAAACAGATGTTTACCCTTACTGTCTTTCGGGGTGCATGACCTAAAGGCCATGTGGTTTATTGGTTAAATTAATAATATTTTGTAGCAAATGTCAAGCCGCCCTTAAACGAAACCCCAGTGGTATCTCAAAGAAGTTACATAAATCTTTTGACTCACCATTTAAAATACAAACATTAGATTATGTACTAATTTCATCTAGCGTTGTGACGGCATCGATTTACGTACGTCGCAGCGTTGAGCGTCGAGGCGCCTAGCGTCGAGGTGTCTAGCGTCGTAGTGAAAGGGAGTGTATTTAATACGGTACTGTATTGGGACAGATATACGGTAGAATTATGTAGGTGGTGCGGGACGTCATATTATGAAGGACATATTTAGGGACGGCAAGCGTTGGAAATAAGGCGTAAGATGTTGAGCGACGAAATGAGTGTACGGTAGGAAATACTTAGATAATGAGGAATGTAACAGCGTTTAAGACGTAGGGAGTAGGACGGCAGGACGTTGGGCGTCGAGACGTTGACACCTTCGGGGTTAGGAGGTATTGTAGGATAGACGTCGTTTAGGAAAGGTACTGACTACTGAACTTGAAATATAACTGGATACAAATAATAAATGAATGCTTGCACATTAAGTAATAAAATTAAATGTATGCACATTAAATAATTAAAAATAAATGAATCAGAGCTCATTTGGGTCTGACTTTTTATAGTAAAGTTTTAATGGCTTTTGTGACGTCTCAATGTCTTTAGTTCTCATCGAAATACGGTGAGTGCAGGGGGTGGCTTATTTACTACTTGCTTTAAAAGCTTTGTGTATCAAAATATTGTTTAAATTGGTCTTAACATCGAAAGTAGAAAGATAAGCGAGTTAAGTGTTTTAATGATAATTACTTCGTGAAACGAAATATGTTTTATAATCTACGTTCTTAGAGACACGTGCACGAAATTTGGATATTTTACGGACGTGGTTATAGATATTATTTATTAGGTTTCGTAAATAAGATTTAATTTGCTGGGAGATTTTTCGTTAAATGAAGGATTTTGAATTTAATAAGAATGCAATATTGTATTTACTTAATGGAATTAATAAATTATTAATGTACCTGGGTGCGGTAGGTTACAGTAAGCAGTTTTGTTTTAATTCGTTAATTAATATTATGGGAAAGTGATCTGCAGTATCGTTTCTAAGAATGAACATTTTATGTTTTAAATTTTCTAGCCTGCTATAAAAAAAATGATAAATGCAAGATTTTGAACCCTGTTGAATACGTGTTTCATTTAATGCAATACATTTAAAGCAATACAACTTTTTGTGTTTGAACTTATTTTAAAAACAATGCAGAATATTTTCAGAAAAACTGTAACCTAACAAATGAACTTGGTGATTCCACCAAAATTTTTAAACTTAAAAAAAAATTATTAAAGTATTAACTACAATTAAAAATGTTGTCTACTACGGTTGTTCCGGTGTCAACCTTCGGGCCTTCGACGTCGCTCAGACGGCAGCTAGGGGGTGGATAGCTTACAAAAATTCCGGAAATAGTAGACAAATAAATAGGCGCCAACTGGGTCTATATAGTGGCCAAACTATGATCCTATTTTTTCTCAGCGGTTGAGTGCCAACTGAGCGCGTCTCCAGGTGGTGGATGGGAGGACGGCCAGGATTTCTTGGTTAGTGGTAGATATAAGTAGAGTGAGAGAGCCTAAAAACTCTCAAAATCTTTTGCGAAGTCTACCGCCAATCTAAGGTGTAAGGCAACGTGCCGATGGATGAATTGTCGCAGGGGTATATGCGGCATCGAACGTTCCCTTGGGGCAACACCCCCAAGCAACTTGCCTTCTCCTGATAATGCGGTGCTCTGTCAGGAGTGACGAATCTTTCCCTAGCTACTCGTGGGACTTATATGGAAAATAAGGACAACAACAAAAAATACAAAAAAAAATCCGGAGCTTTCAGGCGAAAGCAGAAGAAGCTCCGACAAAACACCGGCACTAGCGGGACCTTAGAGCAGGAGGGACAGGGCGGCGCATCCTCCGCATCATTAGATGTGGGGAGTGAGGCTGGACCTAGTTCCTCCTACACAGGGCGGACCACTATGCCAGTGAATGCTGGACCAGGGGTACGGGGGCAAGCATATGGCTCTATCTCTACGGAGATGAGACGGAAGGCGAGTCCTAGTACCTCAGGGATGGCAAAACAAAAAAACATCCGACCAACGAATGCTAGACCAGGGGAACGGGGGCAAGCGTCTCGTCCTTTCTCTACGGAGATGGAACAAAACGCGAGTCCTAGTGCCTCAGGGATGGCAAAACAAAAAAACATAGCTAAGGCTGTGTCCAGCGAGCAGGGGCGAACCGGGGCTCAAAAGAGAAACCGGTCCGATACCAGCACGCCGGAAAAAGGAAAAACCAAAAGGGCTAAGGATGCGAGAGCTGCGGGTTCGGGACCAACTGGTACCACATCAAATGTGGGGCCAGATGGGACTGAGCTGGTAGCATCGTGTTCTTACGCCTCTAAAGTAAGCAGTATTGGGGTAGCCATTGTACCAATAGACTATCCCAGTAATACACTAACAACGGAGCAGGGAGACCTAATAAGGACTGCACTGCTCGACAGACTCGAAGAACTAGACGAAGGAGGACTTTCACCCAGGTTCTCCGAAGCTAGGATAAGAAACGGGAGTTTGAACCTTTCCTGCGTTGATCAAGCAACGAGAGATTGGGTTGAGCAGACCGTCAAAAGCATGGTACCTTGGGATGGTGCTAAACTCAAAGTCATAGACTCTGGGGAAGTAATCAAACCCAAGTTTACCATGACATGGATACCGGGACCCGCAGTGGAACCGGAAAGAATAATGAAAAGACTGAGAATCCAAAATTCGGGGCTTCAAACGGGGAACTGGAGGGTTACTGGAAGGAAGTTGGACCCCAGGGGACAGCAACTTTTCATAACCATGGATTCCGTCTCTTGGGAGAAGATAAAGGAGAAGCAGGGAATACTGTTCCTGAATTTCTCCAATATCTCCATAAAAGAAATTGGAGGAAAGGCGGAACGGGCTACTCCTGCTGCTCCTGAAACTTCTCAGGGAAAAGAAACACCTACTGAGGTAGGAGATAACATACCAGAAGAGAATTAATCCTTGGTCGTATAACCACAAGAAAGTGGGGCTACAGAACAAGAGACTGAGGCTCCAATGGAAATAGGGGACTTGGAATCCGCAGCACGCGAGCTAGGTGAAGACGAGGAGAGGACTCTTTTAGGGGACTCACCGCTGTCTAACCCGGCTGACGTGCCGGAGGAGGAAGAGGACCCTACATCAAGGAATAGGGGGTACCTTTAAAAAAAAAAAAAAAAAAAAAAATATGAAGGTAATCCAAGCAAATATACATCACTGTTGGGCGGCAACAGCTGTCCTACAACGATGTATAATAAAACAAGACATTGATCTTGCTCTAATCCAAGAACCACTTATATACAAGGGGCAAATTAGAGGGTTGCATATATCAGGGGACTATGACCTGATTTATTCAGCGTCTGGATACCCAAGAACCTGCATTATTGCAAATAAAAGCTTGAAGGTGTTTCCACTATGGGAATTTTGTACAAATGACCTAGTGACAATATCCCTAAAGCTAGACGGAGGAACTAATCTGATTGTTGGATCCGTATATCTACCATACCTACAAAAGGGCCAGGAAATACTGGAGGGACCACTGTGTAAACTATTCCGAGCTAGCATAGCCCTCGGATATGTTCCACAAAGCTGGAGGTGTGCAAGAGTGGTCTTCATTCCCAAACCCGGGAAAGCTTCCTACGAGGAGACGAAATCTTTCAGACCAATCAGCCTAACGTCATTTCTCCTAAAAACATTGGAGAAATTGATCGATAGATATATACGGGATGATGTTCTACGGGATAAACCGATACATCGATACCAGTTTGCCTACCAATCTGGAAAGTCTTGCGATGCAGCCATACATAGGCTAACTCAACGGGCTGAACAAGCATTGGAAAGCAAAGAAATAGCACAAGGAGTCTTCCTAGATATAGAAGGAGCCTTTGACTCGGCTTCATACAATTCAATATTGGGATCTATGCAAAGGCGTGGAGTAGCCCACTGCATTACGAAGTGGGTAGAGTTCATGCTTAATCATAGGACCATTACCAGTAATCTCCTTAACACAACAAGAGAGGTCTCAGTTAACAAGGGATGCCCGCAGGGAGGAGTGCTATCTCCTCTTATGTGGACCTTGGTGGTTGATGACCTCTTATGGGAGTTAGAGAGAGAAAACTTATACACGCAAGCATTTGCAGACGACATAAGCATCGTAGTAAACGGTAAATTTGGGACTGTTGTATCCGAAAGGATGCAGCGGGCACTAAATATCGTCGAAAGATGGTGCCTAAAAGAGGGACTGTCCACAAACCCGACAAAAACCTCTGTTGTTGCATTCACAAGAAAAAGGAACCTTCAAGGAATGAAGGAGCTTTATATGTGGGGACAACATCTAAAAATGGCAAAGGAGGTTAAATATCTTGGAATCACTCTCAATGACAAGCTTAGCTTCTGTAGCCATATAGAAAAAACAACAGAAAAAGCTGTAAGAATACTATGGGCCTGTAGACGGATGGTAGGGAATGCTTGGGGGCTTAAACCAAGTATGATGCACTGGCTTTACACTATGGTTGTAGTACCGGTCATAACTTACTCATCAGTCATATGGTGGCACAAGACTAAAAGCATAACAGCTAACAGAAAATTAGACAAGGTACAAAGACTAGCCTGCCTAATAATAACAGGGGCATTTAGAACTACGCCCACAGCAGCAATGGAGCTACTGCTAGGTCTTCCTCCACTTCACCTTGTGGTGAAGAAGGAGGCTATGGCGGCGGCATACAGGCTGTTTACTAATGGATTTGGATGGGAACTTTCGAGAAAAGGACACCACACAATGATATTAGAGAAATTAAAAAAAAATCCGGTACTAAGAATGCCATCGGATAGAACGCCCATTATTCACGACTTCAAGAAACTTTTTGATATTCAAATACCAGAAAGGACCAAAAGCCGGGAAAAAAGGGAAAAACAAAACGAATCAATCTGGTATACAGACGGTTCGAAAATGAAAAACAGCACAGGAGCTGGGATCTACCATGAGAACTCAGGGAGGACAATTAGTTTGAACCTGGGGTCACTGACAACAGTCTTCCAGGCTGAAGTAGCAGCAATAAATGCCTGCGCCAAAGTCATGCTAAATGACTCTCTTAGAGATAAGAGAATCGTTATCATGACAGACAGTCAGGCAGCCCTTAAAGCACTAAAAAGGGTAGAAGTACAATCTAAATCAATATTTAATTGCCAACAATCCCTCCAGGCTCTGGCAGAACATAACAAGATTACCCTTGAATGGGTGCCAGGACATGAGGGAGTGTTTGGAAACGAGAAAGCAGACCTCCTAGCAAGGAAGGGAGCGGAAAAAACTCTTATTGGACCAGAACCCACATGTGGTATCTCATACCAACATGTTAAATGGGTGTTAAAGGAACAAATAAAAAGAGAACACCATAGGCTCTGGATAGAACTTCCTGGACTTAGACAGTCCAAAAGATTCATAGAGGGGCCATCCACGAGCAGACAACATCAACTGCTAAACCTTAGCAGAAGCGAACTCAAGGCCGTAATAGGACTCCTTACGGGACACTGCGGCCTTAGAAGACACCTAAATCTCTTAGGGATATCTGATGACTCCCTATGCAGAATATGTGAAGAGGAGGACGAAACTCCTATTCACATACTATGCCACTGCCGGAACCTTAAATGGGAACGGGAATGGTACTTCGGGGTACAATATCCGGAACCTGAAGAAATCGCGAAAGCGCCCATCAGACATATTCTTGAATTCATCAAGAAAATCAATCTGATGGGATAGAAACTGTGAGGGGTACAATAAGCCTAGAGCTTCAGTACAAGTGGGCTTTGAACCACGCCCTAATTCAGATGATGATGATGATGATGATCCTATTTCCCCAAAAACCCAGTAAATGAGGAAAGAAATAAAAGACAAACCTCAACTATGTTCCTTTATAAAGAAAAAAATATTTACTAAATATACAGACTAATTACCTAATGGCTTAGGTAATCAAAAAAAAAT
This sequence comes from Psylliodes chrysocephalus, assembly GCA_927349885.1. Classification (NCBI taxonomy): domain Eukaryota; kingdom Metazoa; phylum Arthropoda; class Insecta; order Coleoptera; family Chrysomelidae; genus Psylliodes; species Psylliodes chrysocephalus. The sequence goes on from OV651817.1 coordinate 54,931,208, forward strand.
TTGGAGGAAATTAAAGAGAAAATTTACACTGTATATGTATATGCATAACCCAAAATAAATTATTAAATCAAAATATGGCACGGTTCGTCGTTAGCTTGGTACCAGGCATGACGCTTGCGCAAAATATTAATTTCCACCTTACATAAAATATAAAATATTAGTTAACTTAAATATTGTGCATAACCGCACCTATACTACATCATATATTATAAACTAAACAGTAAACTTATAATCCTTATAAGCTTATAACCCTCTCCAAATTGGAAGGCGATATTTGCTTAACTTTTGGTTAAGACCAAACTACCCAAAAGAAAATTATTAAACCATGAAATTTTATAATTAAGTATAATTCATAGAACTAAATAAAAATATAAAAAAAAAATAAAAATACAAAGATACACAAAGGACTTCAGACACAGAGGTTATTTACTTAAACTCCCAGGTTGGAAGAGGTTACTTAATCTCTGCCCCCACACGGGTCTTCTGAGATTGCTTAACTTAATCGTTAAGTCTGGTCCATTTAATAATGAATAAATTGAATAAAGTAAAATTATGGCAGTAGCCCTTAATAACTGAAGAATTACAACTTAAACGTGGAAGCAGTCCAAGTGTTCTGCGACCCGAAGGATTACTACATCAGCATTAAGTGCTTAAATTAAGTAAAACTTTAAAATATTAATCAATTAAACGATGTAACATTTGATAATACTTAAGTTATGAGTGAAAGAACCCTAGAACATTCTGTGCTCAAAAGTATAAATAATGTTGAGAATACCTTGACAACATTCGGTTGAAAGTGAATGTATAGTTTAACAATGCACGCATGAAACCTTCAATATAACGTATAAGAAAAACCTGTTAGTAGGGTGTCTTCTTTCACAGCATTCCCATCTTCCTATCCAGAACGAGAATCATCATTGTAAATCTAGCTACAAGTAAGCTAGGCGGCTAGCATACCAATGTTCTGTGTTCCCTCGATGAAACCGTTGAACTCCGGACGATATAACCCTCTGTGTACAACTGTTGAAATCCTGGGTCAACAACCCCCTGGGTGAAACTGTCGTCTAATCCTGGGCTAACAACCCCCTGTGTTAAACTGTCGTCGAATCCTGGGTTAACAACCCCCTGGGTGAAAATTGTCGACGAATCTTGGGCTAACAACCCCCTGGGTGAAACCCTTAAAATATTACAAAGAAAAATGTCAATACACATTGACTCAAGTATCCCGAACTATAGGATTACCCAAAAAATGTACATAAACTAGAAACTATTCAGCATCTAGAATGAAGAAAAATTACATTGGCTCAACAGTGAGTCATAAACAGTATTATGAGCTCAAATAATTAAAATTCTGTTACACCATGCCATAACATAAAAGAAATTGACAGCCACATGGTGCGTAACATAACCAAATATATACAAAACATACCTTTTTCGTAAAGGGTTAACTTGGTAGCCTTCCAAGGATGAGAAACACGTGAGATGATCCACAGCACAACAATATTCCACACTCCAAATGCTGTGACCTTCCAATTATTGCGTTAAAATCCTATACTAGATATGGGCTGGACCAATGACCATAGGAATTTACCAATACATTAAAATTCCTCTCAAAATACGAAATGTCCATTTACCCACAATTAACCATGAAGTAGAATCTAAAATCCCCTTTAATTAGGGTAAGCCGATGGGGCTAAATATATAGAAAATTCTATTTCGACACAAAAATCGTCTTTCACGTGACTCAACACCCACTGACAGAAACAATACGTCAGCCGTCCAAAATGGCCGAAATCCCTTTCCGATAAATGTCAAGTGGGTTCAGAAATTCATCCTCAAGAACTCCCCACTATATAACTTAAGAGACCATTTACGAAAGGTACCCTAAAAACTATATTTATATACAGTATAACTACATTTGGGAAACTGTTCCCGACACAAATTAATACAACAGCGATCGCAAAAAAAAATCCCTCACGACTTAAAATCGCTCATTGTGAAACTACCTTACCTCGGGTTCTGAGCCCGATATTGGAACGTCCCACCAACATGACACTTGTCGGTGTTCTGTCGTCAAATGACGTTTATGTCATTCACTGTCATAATTAAAAAACATTATCCTAACACTGACAGCCATAAACAAAAATAAACAAAGAAAATCCTAAAGAATGGTATCGTAAATAATTAATTACCCAAAGGTGAGACTATAATACATAATATGTATAAATTTACAACGAAACTTGGTCTATTTTTAGGAGAACTACTATCCTTTTACTTAGTGGTGAGATGAAATTAATTGTAATAATGATGTCCGAAAGTTAGAATACAGGTGAAATTAGTTAATGACAAAAATAATAGTGATATCATCAATACGATTTTACCCTTTTTTTTTCGTATGATTAACGAGGTAAGCCAAAACAATTTTATTAATTCGTGGGGCCAAAAATGAACGTTACAAAACAATATCTTAGATATCATCTTTTAAAATTCTTAATCTTCTTACATATAGAAAATTAAAATTTTTACAATTATGTATTTTCGAAGAACTAAATTTTTAAAACTATAATCATATCGGTTATTTGAAAAAGAGCATATTTACTTAACACACAATTTTAGGGATTAAAAAAATCCATATATAAATAAAATTGCGTGCACATAATAGCTATGTACACATTTTTATAATAATAATTACACTTATTTTTCATGTAAATATGTTTGATATAAAAGATATGGTTGCTATTTACTGTCAGCAAAATTTTAATGGGCGTGTTGCGAAACGAGAATATTTGAGAAGATATCCAAACAGGCAGCAACCTAATCATCAAACATTGAAAAATCTATTTAGGAATTTAGGAGAATGTGGTTCGTTTCGTCCTAAGCGTGATAATTTAGGCTGACCAAGAATAATTATGCCTAATAAAAATGACGAAATAATGGTTCGCATTGAAAATGATCCTCAAGTTAATACACGGCGTTTATCTGCTGCTTTAGAAATCAGTAAAACTTCTATTTTAAAAAGACTGCACCTCAAGAAGTATCACTCATACCATTTTACTCCGGTACAAAATTTATTGCCAGCAGATCTACCGTTAAGATACCAATTTGCAAGTGCTATCCGAAACAAGCAAAATCTTAATCACACTATCTTCGACAGAATATTATTTACCGACGAAGCTACCTTTATCCGCCATGGTGTTTTTAATTTAAGGAACAATCATCTTTGGGATATTGAAAATCCACATGGTAAACGAGAAATGCATTTCCAATATGAATTCAAAATAAACGTATGGTGTGGTATCATTGGTAACACTTTTTTAGGACCATACGAGTTACCCCGTAATTTGAATTGTGAGAACTACTTACAATTTTGGCAAAATGATTTCATTAATCTATTGAAAGAATTGCCACTGAATATAAGACAAAATATGTGGTTCATGCAAGATGATGCACTACCGCATAATACGAGAGCAGTCAAAACATATTTAAATAACAACATTTCTGAACGCTGGATTGATCGTGGTAGTCATTTCCGTTGGTCAGCACGTAGTCCAGACTTGAATCCTCTCGATTTCGGTGTATAAGGTGCAATGAAACAACTTGTTTATAAGGATTCCATAAATATCAGCGACCAACTTTGGGAAGAAATAAATAAAGCAGCGGGTTTTTTGATCCAATGAAGTTATTTAATATGAGACGAGCTTTTATGAAATGTGTAAATAAATGCATCGACGAGAATGGAGGACGTATCGAATATTTAATGTGACATAATTAAAGTTATAATGTTAATTAGCTTATTTTTTTTAAATTTGTTTTCTAAATGTTTTCTATAATAATCATGCAGCTGATCCCTTAAATGCGAGTATATCGTAAACCGTTTAGTTTTAAGGTTAATAACAAGTATACTTTCCTTTTATTAAATTACCGTGGCTTTAATATTCTTTTACAAAAATACCGCTAACTTAAACAGCAAAAAAAATTAGGGCACATTTAAGCTACAAATGTAGGATATGTAGCGCCCTCTAAAAGTGGATCGTAGTAGGTACCAGATTATGATTATTCGTGCCGCCCAAAAACCTTTAATTCTAAATTTTTATGTATACATATCCAAAAACGTTAAAGTTATAGCAAAAAAGGAATCTTAAAATTTAACCTTTAACACCCTGTATATTCCTTATTAGCAACATTTTATTGAAGCAAGTTGGTTTAAATCGTAATATTTTAAGGTGGGGAATCTACCATAATTATACGTGCAATTACTTAAGGACCACCCGGTATATTATAAAAATATTTTTTTTCTTTCTACTGTAAAATTGTGTGTTAAGTAAATGTGCCCTTTTCCAAATAATCGATTCAATTTAATAAACCGCTTACCAGAGTTAGGTTGGTTTTATAAAAATATAATGCAATAGATAAGAAGTTACATATCGCTCCCTAAATGGAAGAAGGTCATAACTCAAAATTCAATACTTTCTTATACTAATTTAACAATGCAGAATAATTAAACCTTTTTATTATGGTTTAGTGCTTCTAAGTACCGTAAGTGGTAATAATGAGATTTACTCTTGGTTGATAAAATTATGATTGTCTTTCTTCTCTAAAAAATATGACTTTTTATTCTGTTTTTTTGAAGTTTTCGTCATATATTAGAGTGTGACGTTCTTTTAAAAAAATATTTAAATTGTTTTAATAATGACACTAAAATAAAGTCGACATAATCAAAAAAAAATGACATTTTTGTTCTGTTTTTATTAAGAAAGAACAAAAAATATTAAGAACAAGATACAAACAGTAAATAGCACTTACAGGTTATTGTAAAAATCTGCATAACTTGAGGGAATGCCTGCATTTTTTAGTTAATCTTGAAGATCTGACCGCTTACGTTCACTAATTTTTATTTTAGATTTGTATGCTGGTTCCAGTGTCAATGCTATGTTACTCCTGCCGCGAACTGTTTTCACAGTAATTTCTGAAAAGTCTACCTGAGAGTACGACGTTTTATAAAAAACTGTAAATGGATAATTTTTTCAATTTTTATAATCCTGATATTGCTTAAATTTTCAATCTTTGAATTTAAAAGTGTTAGATCGAAAAAATCCTTAAAGGTTGGCTCCTTTACTTGAAATGGTATTGCCAGTTTTTTTTTTTTTTTCACCTCGAATTAAAGTTGTGTACTCGCTAGGTAGGTATATGGTGCTTGATTTTAAGTAATTTATGGCATCGATTTAATATTGGGATACTTTTTTAGTGCATACAGCGCAATTATCTGAGAAAAAAACGAATTCAAGATCATCGTCAGGTCTATTTGTGCATGTTTGCTCTATATAGCTCAGCAAGCAGGATCCAATCTCATTTGTCCTTCGATTGCCAGATGTCTCATTCCAGACATAGCAGAAACATTCGTCTAATTTTGTGTTTACTTTCATTTCATAGATTGTAAAATTAAAAAATTTAATTTAGACTTGTAATAGAAAAGTGACACATTTCCCATAGGGCATGGCAGAACAGCCTGTAAATCAAATACAGCGACTATGTAGTTGTTGCTAATTCTTATTTTATCGTTGTTTTTTCCAAACGAGACAAATCCTTTTCCATGATGTGATTTTCATATTCAGTCATTAGTTCTCCTTTTTGAGTGTCTGAGGCATTTTCATAGGAAACACACAACGCATATTGGTCCTTTTAAGGGGTAAAAAAAGAAATGTTAAAGTTGTTGCGAAAAACATGGTAATAAATAAGATATTTTCCATAAGGGATATTCTTTTGATCCGAGGAATGCTATTTATGTGACGTATCATTTCTTCCCTGTTTTCATCAAGTTTTGGGTGGCTTTGATGTGACCATGATGGTTTGCTGAACCATGAACTCATCGATCCAATACCGAACTGTTCTTTTAACACTGGAAGCAATGATCCAATAACAAGCGAAAGTAATGATAAAAGTTAGTATATTCTAAATCTAATAAACTTATTTTTTATAAAATATTATTGCTCATTTATTTTTTTAGGGGACGTAAATCCATCATCCTCTAATTTAAACCACGATACCAACGATGATAGTTCAGGTAGTAGCTCTTTGTCAACAATTTCAGAAGATGTTACGACTGGTGACTTCAATTATAGTCCTTCAGAAAGTGACGCTGAAGAAAGTGACGCTGAATCATCAACATCATCTGAATCGCAAGTTCCCTCATCATCCGAACCGCAAGTTCCCTCATCATCCCTTCCTAACGATACATTAATTCAAGAAAAAGAAGCTCTACGATCATTTTTTAATATTCCAACTTCCGAGCGCTTTTCTACAACTGTACGAATTGGTCTGTCTCTGATAGCCAATGTAGATTTAAAAAATGTTTTGCAGACTCGAATTCTAGTTTCATTTAACGTGAAATAAAATGCATTATTATGGCGCCGCTTAACTTCATGGACATGGTACTGATATCTTTGTTTTATTGCAACCATACAGGAGGATATAAAGTCGCGCTGTTTATTAGCATCACCTAGACCCCAGATTTCTTGAAAAATCTGTTCTTTTGTTTTATTTGGTATATTTAAGTAGCATTTAAGCCTACATATATTGTTGCAAGGGGATTTCATCTTTCGTTCATTGGTTTATTAAATGTAGACGATACGTATGCTTTTCCCTGATCTTTTAACTTTTTCGCCAAATTTTTCTTCCATGTTGATTTATCAGCTTTACGTTTTCTTGATTTTTTATCCTCATTAATTTCCATGGCATCTTCTTTGTCTTGAATTAATTTATCGTTAGGAAGGGATACTGAGGTAACTTGCGGTTCGGATGGTGAAGGAACTAGCGATTCAGATGGTGTTGATGATTCATCGTCACTTTTTCAGCGTCACTTTCTGATGGACTATAATTGGAGTCACCAGTCGTAACATCTTCTGAAATTGTTGATGAAAAGCTACTACCTGAATTATCATCGTTGGTATCATGGTTCAAATTAGAGGATGATGGATTTACGTCGCCTAAAAAAATAAATAAGCAATAATATTTTATAAAAAGTAAGTTTTTTCAATTTTTTTAAAACTCAAAACCATGATTTTTTCTGTAAAAGAGACAAAGATACTAATTTTTATCATTGCTTTCACTCGTTATTGGATCATTGCTTCCAGTGTTAGAAGAACAGCTCGGTATTGGATCAATGAGTTCATGGTTCAGCGGACTATCATGGTCATTCCCTCTATTACCAGAACAGCTTGCTATTGACTCGCTACATTCTCCTCCAAGTTCAACTGTTCTCCAGGTATCGCCTCCTGCATTTTTATCTAATGCAATTTGTAGCATTAACTTGCCACGCTCCCCCATCTTTGTTTCTAGAATCGAATTTTACAATTATAATAATTATTATAACGAGGGTTTTAAGATATTCGACAAAAAATATTTTGCCATTTTTTACAAATTATCCTGTATTTCAGAAACTAACAGAAATTTGACAACACTGTAAACAGAGCATAAAAAAGAATAAAGAAAAGGCAGCTTTTTTCTAATATAAACGACCTTGTAACTTTTACCAATCCCAAAATAGCAATAGTGGTCAATTAAATAGAATATACCCTGTATATAAACTTTAATTACAAATCCCTAGCAGGCTTTTAGTTTAATTCGGAATAGTAAAAATAATTAATAGGTGTTATACGTGAAATAAAGTAATATTTTTGAAAAAAAGAAATCGGAAATTTGACACAATTTATTAAAAACACAACTGTGTTTATAAAGAAAAACGACAAAACACAAATTAATTCACGGTAACCATAAAATTATAACCAAAAACTATAAGTATTTTTGTGAAAATTAGACACATATTATCAATATGACGTTCTTACCTCAAATTACAGCACGCAAATATCACCTTTTCTTGTTCTCAGACGACACAGTCATTTTTATGACGTACTTCCACAAAATCATTTTCTTTCTTTTCGACACTTTTCCGTTTTATGACTATCTTCCATAAAATTAGGACTAAAACAACAGTCTCCTTCGCGAATTAAATTAGAACTGACGTTCTTTCACATAATGGATCATATGATTTCCGATAAGTGCCATACGACACTAGCGTCTTCTATCGCTAACGATGTGAGATACAAGTTGTGACGGTCTTACACATAAAATTTGGTTATATTATTTGTTGTTTTTACGTGTTATCTAAAAAATGCAAATTTTTGAGATATGACCTTCTTCTATAAAGGGAGCGATATGAAAAATTATAATTGAGGAGCAACTATCCAAAATGCATTAAATCCATAATATGTTGTTTTGAGTAAAACTTAAAAAACTAGAAAAACTACAATTTTTATCTAATGCAGAATGATATAAATAACAGTTTTAAAGAGAAATATTTTAAGTTTTAGTTCAAATTTAGGATTTTTTCCACAATATGTGTATTTTTTTAATGGATTTACTTCGTTTTGCTCAACTAGAATATGGATATATGCCATTTTGCCTAGTTAGTGTGGATTTATTTCTTTTTGCTTAATTCATATTTGGATACATTGCGTTTTGCTTAAAGTGATTAATTTTACATTATTTACAAAGCGAATAAAATCTAAAACTTTAGTGAAAAACTGATTTTATTAACGAAAATGAAGAAATAAAATCATTTTCGGCCTCGCCTTGTTCTTCCTCTATTTCATCTTCACTAGTTTGTAAAATAGTTTTGTACCATACTAGATTATCTTCACCATACTTTTGGGCTAATAAGTGCTTCAATCATTTTTTCTTTTTCTCCTTAAGTGGTCTTCTAAGTTTAAAAGCTTCCCTTTTTAACTCGGAATCTTTTTTTACCTTTTTTAAAAAGGGTTTTTGGAGTCTCAGCTGTGCTTTCTTAAATCTTTCTCCACTCGACGAAATACCCTATCGGCGGGTAAGAAACTATGTCCTCTTACTTGAAAGGTAATATTAATCTCAGCTAAGCTCTCAGGCGATTGTTTTTTTAAGTAGTAATGAATTACATGAGAAATATTTTTTATGGATTTATTGCGCTTTGCTTAAACACGACTGGATTAAATGCGTTTTGCTTCACTGAAAAATGGATCTAATGCGTTTTTCTTAGTTAAGTGATCTCATTATGCCTATTTCTATTGGATTTAAAGCACTTTAATAGAATTGGATTATCATGATGATAGATTGACTAAAATACACTACATTCTTTCATTTACCTAAAAAGTAATAAAAAATGGATTTAACGCATTTTGGATAGTTGCTCCTCAATTATGATATGTAGTATATATTTTTAAATTGTAATTCGCTTCGCCCTAGATCTATATGTTTAAAAAAATTATATATTTTTTTAAATTTTATAGTTCTTCTCCAGTTAGCTGTGGAAAAAATAAAATGTTTAACTAGAGAAGATTGTCTATATCACACTCAGATAATTAAATTCTCTGCCTACGGCGTCTTGCTCAAATTTCGTCTTCATGCGCTATGGCTATGTTATATCCACTCTTAATGCAGAAACTAATATATCAAGAATCACATTTATTGTTCCAAAACTGATGTTAATAAGTTAATGTTAATAGGTTGATGTCATTAATTTATAAATCAAATAATTATAGCCTTTATTCATGATACAAATATAATTATATACAATTTTTATATTAGTCACTCATTTTCTATATAATATATTTTCTTCATATTCTGCAGTGACTATGTAATCATAACTGTTTTCAATATTTTCTTTTATATTTAAATTTGCTGGTTCTTCCTCTTTTCTTGACAGATTCAAATATATTTTATTAATACTTCCTTGACAGAAACATTTCCAAATATTCTTCTTGGCCCTCCTAAGCGCAAAAAAGTTTAAACACACGTTAACCAAATATATAAAAAGGAAACAGAACGTAGAAAATATAAGTAGCATGATGATCCAGTAAATATAATCGAATTTTTCTTTCAGGATTTCTATTTCGATTTGAAGTTTATTTTCATCTTTTGTTATTTTTTTAGTCTCTATTAACTGTGTTTTAATTTCGTCTCTTAATCTGGTTTCAACTATTTCTAAAGACTTTTTGAATTTGTCTTCAGTTTCCTTAATCCTCGATTCAAAATATTTTGGTTGAATACTGTCAGGTTTAATACTATTCTTTCGGTATGCTTCCAATTTACTATCAGTTTCTTTCAAATGTTCTTTTACAGCTTCAATAGAATTGTAGAGTTTTTTAAGAAATTTCTCCATTGAATCATCTTCATCATCATCTTGCTGACAAACATTTTTCAAAAAACACCAGGGACGAAATGCTGCATTAGCTTGGCCAAAAATAAGTAAAATTAAAAGTAGAAGAAAGGTAGAGGTTTTCATTCTGTAATAAAAAATATTAAATAACTTTTTTGGTTTATTTATTTAGAAATTTTTACATCAACACTATAACATAATTATATAAAATTATACCAATGGTTTATAAAATTATCAACGGGGGTGTCATAGCCCCATAGTGAGCGCTAAAGCCTTCTGTGGAAACGATAACGAATCCACAGGTCCTTTATTAAAAACAAAATGTTTTAAAATTATTTAATTAAATGTTATTAAAATATTTTGAATTCTGATATAATAATAAAATAATAATAACGTATGGTCCTAAAGTTTTTGGAAAATGTTTAAATTATTTATTTTTGTACCCAATGTTGTTTAATCAAGTTGCCATTGAAACTAAAACGTCACACGTAATCAAGTTTGATTATGACAGTTTAGTTTTGGAAATCGATTGTAGCAAAATGTCTTACAAATTAGATATTCGTAAGGGCATTTACAATCTAGTTGGACGAATACCCAAGCATGATATTGTTGTAATCTACCAAGAGCAAAATATAAGTAAGTCAACCATTTACAACACAAAGGAATTGTGAAGAGGGTATACCATGCATTAATTTACCCAAAAGCGGTAGACCAAGAATTTTGAGTGTAAGAAAAGAAAGAAGACTGATGGAAGCTGCTAAAGACAAAGTTGGAGTTTCTCAGAGAAAATTAGCCCGGAGATTTGGTATTTCGAAAACCACTGTATTAAGAAAAATTGATCGCACAAACTTAGTGTTTAGGAAAAGAATAAAGGCACCAAAATACACCGCAGACCAGCTAGAAAGAATTTCGCGTTGTTGCCGCGCATTAAGGCGTATCCACTTTGCCAATAAATTGATTGTAATGGATGATGAAAAATATTTTACCTTATCCCAATCAGAGATTAAAGAAAACGATGGGTTTTATACCGATAACATAGAAAATACACCAGACAATGTTAAATTTAAAGGTAAATCGAAATTTGAGGATAAAATTTTAGTGTGGTGTGCCATTTCTGAAGCAGGATTTATCTCACAGTCGTATGTTGGTGGTGTTCGGGGAGAAGCCTTAAATGCAGAACTTTATATTCAAAGATGTCTTACTAAATTACTTAATTTTTTAAATACACATCATCTCAACGATAATATAATGTTTTGGCCTGATCTAGCTTCATGCCATTATGCTAGAATTACCAGACAGTGGGTAAGTGAAAATAACATTGACTTTGTACCTAAGTTGGACAATCCTCCTAATGTACCTCAGGCTAGGCCATTTTTGGTTTTTGGTCAATACTATCGAGGAAAGTGTACGATAAAGGATGGGAAGCTACAAATGAAGATCAATTGCGGCGTCGCATCTTCCAAAAGATTAGAGAAATAGAACCTGCTCTTGTCCAAAGGAAGATGGGACAAGTCCGAAGAAAATTACGACTCATTGAGGATAACGGGCCACTATCCATAATGTAATTAGTAATTATTTAAAAACGATATAAAATATCAAAACTCAAATGTAATAGTAGCAAAATGAAATATTATTATAATAATAAGGACGAAACCGGTCCAAGAATGATGTTCTCCTTGGTGAGCAAAATCAAAGTAGAGAGTGTTGAAAATTAATTTCTATCTCTGCTGTTTTTCCTTCGGATGTAATTCAATGCCTGTTGTGGTATTAGCCAAAGGAGTAGTTGTTTTTCTGAAGGGGAAACGGTCGTTGTATTTTATGTGATATTCGGCTTTGAGCTAAATTCATTATTTCATAGTAATTATTTTTCGTTATTAGTGTTGTTAATTGTTGCCACATGTGCTTTTAAAATTAAAAAAATTTGGAAAAATTTATTAGCATTTAAAAATTTTCCAAAAACTTTAGGACCATACGTTTATAATAAACGACTTTATTGTTTTCATAATTAATTTTTGATACAGTAAAAAAAATAGATTAATTGAATCGCTTATTTGAGAAACCCAATAAGTCTCAAAATCATGTTTTGAGAAAATTGAAAGAAACTGTTTATTTACCTCAAATTTTAAAACTGAGTTGAGTAATGTTATAGTATCGTTTTAGACTCCCTTTAAAGTTGTACTTATGTTTATTAATCAAATTTAAATAAAAACTAATTGTTATTTTTCCAAAAAAATAAAATGGACATGTTGCGTTTCTCAATTAAAATAGTAACTATCGGGAAAATAAATAAACATATTGAGTTTAGAACTGTATATTATCAAAAATAAGAGAACATTAAATTAAAAAACTAAACAGAAATATCTAAACATCATCCGCTTCAGGTTCACCATTATTCACTGGCCAGGAAAATATCTCCTCGTAAAATCTTTCGATTTCTTGATAATCCATCTGTAGGCAAGGTCGAAATTTCTTAATGTTGTCCAGATTCCTCTTTTTAATCGGAATTTTCATGTCTGGATAAGCAGGAATAGCTGCTATTTCAGTCAGCCGGGCTCTTCGGGATAATATGGGAAAACAGTGGGATACCAATGCATCGATAAAAGGCCTTGCTACCACACATCCTGGTCGCCCTCTGCTATGTGTGAAATACATTAATGAAGCAATGCCAAGCGGTACTTTATTAGAATTTATATCGTTAGAATTTGTTATAGCAAAGCGCAATTTTTCTTGTAGTAGCTTGGACACCACAGTTTAAAGTCTCTTATTATGCTGTTGTCTTCCATTAGAAATACGGTAAACTTATGTTGGTGATTGGATGTTATAATAAGTTCGACATACTCTTTCAGGGTGTAAATACTGTCGGTGTTTTTGATGTTGCGCTTGATTACAGCAAAATCCCTATCGCAGGGCATATAAGAGTGTCCTCTTATAGGAAAATATTGATTGACTGATTCGAACCGACCGGTGTCCACAAGAGCGGCACACATTCTTATGAGGCAATGGTTCTTGTTTTGGCCTCCACATCCATCCGAAAAAATCTGCAAATGTCTGACGTTCTTTGATATGTTGGTTTTAACATAGTTCATAATGAAGGAACAAACTTCGTTCGGTCCTTTTTTTTCCAGACCTTCATGATATACGTACAAAACTGCCTTACCAGTTTTCAAATCATGTATATCAAACACATTGACCGTAAGTTGGTGCAAATAAAACGTTTCTTGAACTGGTATCTGTGGAAGAAATAAGTTTTGCATGTAGTCTATACAAATGGAGGCAGTAGTGGGATCATTTTGCACCTTTTCTTTAATTTCTTTCACTTTACCGAACAACTTTTTGGCTCGTCTTAGATGCACCATTTTCTCTACAACTGCAACTCTTTTAGCAGTGTCGTTTAACGTATTTGATTTAATTTTTACTTCTAACTCCTCACATTTACATCAGGTGTTAACTTGCGGCTTTCCAAAGGATAGACTAAATTTTTCTTTAAAAATTTTGTAGTAAAAAGAATATTTCACCTTTATATTTGGATAGAGTTCTTCAAACATTCTGTGCATTTTATAAATATTTAGTTTCTCATCCAGGTATTGTTTCTCTTCTGTTGCATAATGCGTATTTTTGGTGGGAAAGGACTTAATGTGATCGGTTATTAGGGTAACAATCTTTATGGACGTAGAGTTTCCAGGAGCTTGCCTGCCTCTCATATCTTGTGGTGATTTTCCAACAGATAAAAGAAGACATAAACGATACACCCTGTCATTCGTTTAGGGTACTAACACAGAGAACGCTGGTTGATTATCAGCGCTTATAAGCGCTGGCAATTTACAATTATTTTAAATGTCCTCGCACACAGACAAAGGAGGTCCTCGCTGATTGGCTCACTTTGTCATTTACATTTAAACTAGTTGAGAGAGAATAGAAGCGAAAACCAGCGCTGACAAAACCAGCATTCGCCAGCGTTCTCTGTGTTTGTACCCTTATAGCATGTAAGCTTAGAAATGCTTGCTTACACACTTCTGTTTTTTTTTATGCTCGTTGAAACGGAATATTTATAAACTGTGCTATGCGGTTTTTTAGAAACAACGTCTCTTGCTCTTGAACGTTTACGTTGAACAGGAATTAAATGTATAAGAGCTTAAAAGTAAGCGTCCTTCATTTTTTGTACTAAACGAATAGAATTTTACAAAAATTTTATTTCTTTCCTCATCTGTAAGCTGATCAAAGCATTTCTTTTTGCATATGAAGTATAAAAAAGCAAATTAGTTACATGAAAAGATAAAAGTAAGGTTAGAAAAACTTACTTGCAAGGCTGTCCAATTTCTTTTTTGGCTATTGACTTTCCTTTATAATTTATATATTGCAGTCCCTCCACTCTTCCTTTTTTTATTTTTTCGCACTTGTATGTTACCTGTTTAAGGCCTTTTTTACGTTTTGGATTCACTACTAGTACATTTTCACAAATTACTGTCGCCTTGTTTATTTAACTAGGTATTTACTTTGAAACAATATAACGACATAATTTACCAAATTATATTTGAGAAACCCAATAGATCCAGTACTTATAGGGTTTCTCAAATAAACGTAATATTTAAATGCTTAAAACACCGTACAAACGACTGATATATGTTGGGTTTATAAATTAAAAAGATGAAATATGACACAAACATTTGATTTCTGTCAAAATGTCAAAATTGATATTTTGGACATATTGGGTTTCTCAAATAAGCGATTCAATTAACAAAACAAAAGGCAAAGTTCAATTTTTAGATTGGGTGAAACCCTCCCAAAACTGGTTCTTCCACTTAACCTTAAAAATATCGCATATTCTCTATAATAATCAAACTACTATTTTTCATTTAAACCCTATTTCCGTAACAATGCTTATTTAGAAAAATGTAAATTTTTATTTGCGACCTTAAACCTTGACATACTTGACAAGTGTACCTTTATGTCTAATAATAATAGTATGCACATTTGTCCTGAAAGTTTTTTTTTATGCAAATAAGTGGGAGCTTTATTATGATTTTATGAAAAAGAACTAACACATGTAAGAGTCTTCTACTAGCCATATTCAACAATTTATTTTCATTTAGTTTCTGCGAAATATGTTCTCTTTGGCGAATTCCATATATAAAGCGTAAACAAGAGGTTTGGACTTTTTGAATTTTTTGTTGATACAGACTAGATAAAAAAAGACCGTAAAGAGTATCGCCGAAATTAAATGTAGAAGAATAAGCGACTCGCATAGCATTGATTTAATATGTGTAGGTAGAGACTGCCTATGTCCATATAAAGCTATGAGTGTAGCGTATTCATTTTTTAAAAGTTGATTAATGTGTTTTTCAAATTTTAAGTTTGATTCCAATAATACTCCCAACCTTTTAGCCTCACTTTTCTGTAAATTTTCGTTTTTTATAACAATATGTATAGTCCGTACAAACAATAAGTCAACTACAAAGAAATATCAATAATGGAAAAAAAAGTTCGGCTTCCGTTTGAAGATGCTTCAAAAAAAATTCACTAAATATTATGCATGAATACATCTAAAAAGGAGGCTCTACCAGGAGTATGTCATTATTATGCCCCTGGACGATAGTAATACACTTATTTTAATACTAAAAATTATTAACTCAACTCCGCATTGGAATATAGTAGTCCAGTTTATTATTTCTTTTTGGAGTGAGGGTAGCCATATGTGAGTAGTAGGGATTAAATGTAAGGGATTAAAGAAAAGGACCTTTATTTCTCACAAGTCAAAACTTGTGAGACTTGTGAGAAATAAAGGACCTTTTCTTTAACCCCTTACACTTAATTTATTATTTCTCTCTACGTCGCTGAAATGAACCGATAACCTGTGTAGAGAGACTGGAATATCGTGTCATGCGGCATAGTAGTCAACAAAATTATCGGCAAAGTAAGAAGAAACCAGTGTCGTCGCATCGTTAAGTCAGTTTATTATTTAATTTAATTGGTTGGAGTATTTTAAATATTAATTATTACCACATATTTCAATTTCTACGATTTATTATATAAAATAGATATAATAAATAATTTTACAAAGCGAAAAATAGATTAATAATCAATCAATTTGAGGATTCGATTATGAACAATATACCTACAAGTAGAAATATAGGTACTGCGTTCCAAGTATATGATAATGAAAATTAAAAACTGATATAAATATATACCAAATGCAAAGTGTCTATTGAAATTATCGACTGTCGGTTATATAATTTTTTTCAGAAAAATAAAATGCCGTCTCTGGAATAAATATTTTAATTAGTGCATTTCCAATTCTTTCGAAATAAAGGTGTCTTATTATGATTAAGATATTTCCAATTTATAAAGAGTGGTGAAATGATATCATAAAAAATGCTTTGTTGGACAGAGATAATTGGTTCAAAAAATATTTAACTAATAGAAGTAATGAAAACTGGGAAGCCTATAAACAAAAAAGAAACACTGCTTTAGGAGTCTTAAGAACTGAAAAAACAAAATATTATGAAAGTAAAATTGATCGTTACAAGAGCAATGCTGTTGAAATATGGAAAGTATTAAAAACTAGAGTAAATAGTTTAAATGTATCTTGACAAGTATGATTTTTATATCTTTTGTAATTTTGTTTAGAGTAAAACATTATATCGCCCATTATAAACTACATGCTGCTAGACTTTCATCCGTGAGCATTGAGGATCTTAAGTCAAATTGAATTTACGATTACTAAAGTTCAGATTAAAGTGTTCCCTGGGCGACACTAGAATTTAAAAATAAAAATTCAGAAGAAGAGTTATAAGAGCACTACCTATCTTACACAGTTGTTAAAATATGAGAGTCAAACCAGAAAAAGAATTTAATAAAATACCTACCTTAAGTTTATATTCAGAATGATGTATATTGTGGTTAAACTAAATATTTTATCGCTAACCGTCAATGAAGCCATTTGTTACCATTGCGCAAGCACCCAGAGCAGTTTTAAACTGGGTGCGGAGCACCCTTAGCACAACGTGGACAAAAAGTGCCAATAAGTGAAATGAAGCTGTCGTGGCGCAAGTTCGTAGAGCGACAGGATGCCTCAATGCGGCATCAGTTTTTCATTGGCTGTCAGAGTTGTGTGCTGAGACGTTACTCGTTGCGATAATCCTAATGCAAAATATTAAAGCTTTCTTTTTAAGACCCTACTTAATATTTTTTTAGGTTAGAAGACAATTTTTCATTCGAAGTAATTCAAGACGTCACCTAAATTTCTATCTCTTAATTTTAATAAATACGTAACACGATAAGTTTAATAAAACGTATGTTTCGAATTAGTACGGTTGCAAATTGGTTTCACTTTATCGACAGTACATTTTTATATCTTAACAAAAGTTTCCTTGAATAATTAGGACACAAATAAAAGCGTGTATTTTGCGTTTTAGCATTTAAATACTATAAAAAATGGTGGAAAATTCATAACTTTTAAATATTTGTTAAATATTAAATAAAACAAACAATATACTTTCCACCATTCTTTACCGTACTCTGAACCCATTTTAAAAACAATTTCTGAAATTATTACTGTTCGGAGCTGCATTTTTTGTGATAAAAAAGTCGCCGTCAGTTGTCATTGACAACGCGTTGAACTTGGACTTAAAGGTTTATTATTCTTGTTGTATAAAACCCTATGACTTTAAAAAAGAACGACTAATTAACAAGGCAAGGGTTCCGTACATATTCTATCGAGCAAATGATTGAGAGGAGAAGGGAGACCATTTGAAAGTTGCATCGTGATTAAGATTAAGCATCGTTAAAAAGGAACGTTCATTTAGAGTCAGAAACAGCTCTCTAGTAGTGCTCACGAGTAACATTTTTTGTTAGTTTTACCCCCTAAATGGAAAACCTCTAGCAGGGATGAGACTTAACCCTAAAATTTTAAATGCAAAGAGAGGTCGAATGATATTTTATTTTAAAGGTATTTTTACCTAGATTATGACTCTATCTACGTAGCTCATACAGTGGCTAACCAAAAGTACAAAACCGGTTTAACTTAATTCTTTGGGTGCGTAAAGTAGTAAAGTAGTTTATTTCGTTATAGAGTCGGCATAAAAGTGGCATATCAGTGATAATGGTTTACTTAATTTCTCAGTTTCAGTTTAACAATCAAAATCGACAAGTCCATCGCAAGTATATTTTGGAATTAGTCCAAACATTTTGGGAAACAAGGTCAGTAACTAACAAATAACGTGAAATAGAAAATGCTGTAGTAAATAGTACAGAAGTGGCGATTTTAGGGCATGTTGTTCAAGAACCACATTGAGCACAAGACAGTTGGCGATAACATCTGGTATTAAGAGAAGTAGCATTCAGAAGATATTGAAAAAATACAAGTATCATTCCTAAACAAAAATACATCTGGTACAAGAACTTAATATTAATATTATAATAATAATTTATTCACTTTAAAAATCGAATTACAACTTTAACTTATATTTAACAAAAAAAATTTTGTCTATGTGAATAAATAGTGGTTCCACTAAAAGCGAACCTTGTGCGTGGGATACTTTGAGAAATATATTCTACATAGCATTTTTTTTTACTATTTCGTGTTTTATTTATTATAAAGACAAATTATCTACAGCACTGAATATTTTATAAATAATTATTGTATACATAAATAATTGGATAATAACTTAACTAAGACGATTCTGATAGGCGATTACAATTTTGTGAAATTATGACTGAACGAGCAATAAATGATCAGCAATTTCTTTTTAACGTGTGTTTTTCTGAAGAATACACTTTTTTCCTAAATAGTACAGTAAATCTTCATAATTGTCGTTATTGATCCGGTTCAAATCCCAGAATATTTCATGAACTTCATACGCAACATCCGGAAAAACAATGTTTGAACTGGAAATTTCGGGAACCGTATAATTGGCCCCTTTTTTTATCTGGAACTCTAACCGCAGAAATGTATATGGAATTATTAGAAAACGACATTCATTCAGCATTACTAAAGTTGATTGAGAATGACGATCAATGTATAGCAAACAACTTAATATTTCAGCAAGGCGGTGCGCCACCCAATTTTGCACTGACTGTTCGTCAGTATTTGGATCAAACATTTCCAGTTCAATGGATCAGAAGAAGAGAAAGTATTGAGAGGCCCCCACGGTCTCCGGATCTAAACCCGTTAGATTTGTATGGAGCCACTCAAAACTTAAAATTTATGCCACTCAGCCAACATCACTGGAAAATCTGCGGCAACGGATAATTGATGACACTAGCGATTGAAAATTCGGGGGTTATAATGTAGGTAAAAATACCTACAAAATAAGATTTTAGGGGCAAGTTCACCCCCGCTAAACAGTTTTTGTTCAGGGGGTGAAACTAACAAACAAATATTTCACCCTAAAATAAAAAATTGACAAGTCCTGAGGTGCCTTAAATTGGCTCTGTTTCGTTTTCAAATGGCCACGCTGTATATATATAAAATACTCCATTATGTGTATATTAATAAATCATCAAAAATCTTCTAAATTCATGATAGTTAATAAATGTTTTATATTGTGTTTCTACTTAATTCATTGGTACTCTAGCACCTCAGAACCATTGAATACTGATGGCTACACCAAACATATAGGGTTGCCAGAGGCCAGATATTCCGATTAAGGTGAGAGCCTCAAGCAAACCGATTGTTGATACTCCCGTCTGCCGCTTCAATCCTCAAAACTTCTGAAATTCGACATTGGACAATACCTTTTTTTTAAAAAAAATTTTCATAAAGTCAACGCTATAAAATGGCTTTTAAAGTGCTTTTAAAAACCGGTGGTGACCTTAAGTGTTGTGTGAAGGGGGGAAAGAGCTCCTATTTCCCTTATAGAGGCCGGGCACTCAAAGCAATTTTTGAGTTCCGGCGCTTATGTTTGTAACTTATTTGTTTTGTATTCGTTGTTTAATATGTCATAATAAAACGTGATGTTATAATATCTTCTTTTTTATCAATTATATTTATTTACGGTTGGCGATAAAAGTTTGTATGGACTACATCAGCAAAGTTTCCTAATCGAACTCGTCTGTTACTCGCCTCGCTCGACTTATAATCACAGACTAGTTCGATAAAGAATCACTTTGTTAACTTGATACATAAATAAGTATTAAAGTATGAGTTTATGTCAGCTATATACTTGCATATAAAATTGTTTTTTTACGATCACTAATTAAAGTAGGCTTTTGTGCTTCGAAATTCAACCGCAAAGATTACGTTTTTCACGAACTGTCATTTAAGCTTTGGTTTCTGTGAACACTCCGTCGCGGTGAGCGGACAGTCCGTCGACCGCTGAGGACAGCAATTTTCGTCCGAGGTGGTTTGTTAAAAAATATAGAAAATGATACTTTCTCTAGGTCTGTACGTGCTGTTTATGTATTATGAGTGTAAACGAAAGGTACTAAAATAGATGCAAATAAATTGTTTGCGTTATTATTATTGTTGGAAGAGGAAGAACAAGAGGAACTGGCAATTGCAACCGTCAAAGTTTCCAATAAGCCAGTGGATGAGTTGTTTTTGTGTCGCGATACAGAAGGTGCCTTTAATATCACTGTGCAGCGGAGGCTTTTTGGAAATGAAACCAAATTTAGGGAGTATGTTAGACTTTCTACAGATCTTTTTGAATTCGCGTTGAGTTTTATAGAGGACATAATTTCCAAGAAACCTAAAAATAAAGTCATGATGTCATCTGTATGTGTGAATTTGTCACTCATTGTTTTAAAATTAATAACAATATAGTCTCCGCACACGCCGACGATTCCGCTGATATCAAACTCGACAGATATCAACCGACTCTTCGCGACAAATCAGCGGCACGACGCCGTCCTGCTCAGCTAAGCGGATTCAAGAAAACCATTCCCATTTAAATACGCTGGTTGGATAAAATCGTCAAAACGCGACGGTTGACGGACTGTCCGCTCACCGCGATGAAGTGTTCAAAGAAACCAAGGCTTAAGTAAGAGCTTTGTCGGTCGTGGAGCGGAAAACTTGACAGCTCAAGAATAACTATTTCTACCTAGTTCTTTCTTATGCTTATGCTTCATACATCTTTCCTTCTATATCCCAAATATGTATAACTATTCGTTTTTTTTTTTAATTTAACGTGCTTTTCTTTTACAAGCTGTGTGTAATTAAACAATATTTAAAAATTTCCTGTTATAAAAAATCGGTCATGTGTTCTCTTTTCTGGTACAGGGACACGCGCCTGGTAGCGCTAGTTTGAATATAAAATATATACTATAGAGGGTGATCAACTTATACTCCGGAGTTTTGAGGGATACGAACAAAAGTTTTAAATACAAATTATAAATAGAGTCCAGTTCCATATTTTAAAATTATTTCGTAACATACAGGGTGTTTCATAAAGTAACAGCATACCAAAGTTGTTTTTTTGGTGGAACACCCTATTTGTTATCTCGAATTTGAATTTTGCTTATTTTCCCAATTCCGGAAACATAGGGTTCTTTTAAATAAATGGCCACTTTTATGTAAAAATCTTAATGAAATCGTCACCCTGTATTATTTTGAATCAACAATTGAGGGTTAATATCTCAAGGCTAGAATAATTTCGGAGTAGTAAGGTTTTGTTGCAACTTATCATGTTTTTGATAGCTTTCGTTTTGTATACAGGGTAACCCAAAACTCACGACTCGGTTATTTCAAATGAAATCTTATATCATTTTCATAAACTACTTACAAAATACTTTTACTTTTGTTAAGCATTCCCTATACCTAATTGTTACAGTCGTTAGAGTTTTTTAGATTTTTAATAATAAAACGATATTTTTGCCAAAAACTAAAAGAATGCCGTATTTTTGACAGAAGGTATTAATTAATGTTATGTTTGTTAACTAATTGTAAATTAATATTTGAGTTTTGATTTGGTTCTTCTTGTTGTTTGTGTATACAATTGGAAATAGCGAATGATGAATTTTTTCAATGAGGACTTAGTCAATATGATTTGGATACTAGGAGAATGTCATAAAAATAGCTTGCTGGCAGTAAGGGTGTATCATGAAAGATTCCCAAAGCGCCGATTACCTAAAAAAAGAAATTTCGAGAAAGTCATGGATCGATTTAATCGTATAGCTAATGTAGCGTATAAAAACAAAGGAAAAAACGAAAACCGTTATTACTGAGGAAAATTAAATCAATGTATTATTAGCAGTTACGGATAATCCAAATACAAGTATACGAGTTATTTCCAGGAAACAAGAAATAAACTATGGAAGTGTGTAAAAAAATACTATAAAACAATAAAATGCACCCATATCACATTCAGTTACATCAGGAATTATTAAATAATCATTTTTAGCGAAGAACAAACTTTTGTAATTGGGCACAAAGAAAAATTCATGATCAAAGAGATTTTATATACTTTTCGAAGAAGAGTCGACATTCCATGAAAATGGTTTATTAAATAGACATAATTTTCACTATTATGCCAGAGAAAACCTTATGAGATAGTTACTACTTCTCAAACAAAATGGTCTTTAAATGTTTGGGGTGTTATTGTTGGTGATTATGTAATTGGATCACATTTTTTTGAAGAAACAATTAAAAGTGAAGTTTATATAGACTTTTTGGAGAATCAGTTGCCTATACTTCTTGAAAATGTTCCTCTTCGTATACGTCAGCACATTTTCTTTATAACATTTGTTTTTCAGATGAATGCAGTTTTTACGTTAAGGGGACTGTCAATCGACATAATTGTCAATACTGTTCAGATTCCAATCCAAGAGTATTTCATGAAACGCATACTCAACACCCAGAAAAGTTAAACGTTTGGGCTGGAATATTTGGCGATCGTATTGTTGGTCCATTATTTTTACCAGATACTTTAACTGGGGATATGTATTTGGAATTACTCGAAAACACCGTTGATCCACTGTTAACAGACATAATAGAAAACGCTAACCGATACCTTAAAGATCACCTAATATTTCAACAGGACGGGGCTCCTTCACATTTTGCTGCAGCGGTTTGTCAGTACTTAAATAAAAACTTTCCTAGACATTGGATTGGATGAAGAGGATTTATTGAATGGTCCCCCACGATCTCCTGATCTGTCCCCCTTAGATTATTTTTTATGGGGATATATGAAAGTAAAACATACGCCACTCAGCCAGGTTCCTTAGAAGAGTTACGTGAACGTATTATTACCCAATGTCGTCAAATAACTCCAGAAATGCTCCAAAACGTCAGACAAAGATTTAAGAATAATTTATATTCGTGTATGGATGTTAATGGACAACACTTTGAGCATTTACTTTGAAGTAATTTAGTTCTTAAATATGGGAGTTGTCCTAAATTTTTCAATTCAATTTTTATGTTTACTTTTCTATTATTTTTTTAATTTTATTATGAATTGTCTATTAAATGAGTTTTACTTTTAAATGAAGTATCAATATTTAAAATACGGAAGCTTTTCCCGCAAGATGGCGCCAAAATCAAAAGTTACGTAATAAACTGTCACATAGTCAAATTCCTTATAAACTTACTTTTTCAATGATGTGTCACACTTAGTACTTTCCCTATTTCAATTTCATTGGTAATAGTGACAGAGGGGTGGGGAGGGATGTAGGATAGTTGAGGATATGATCGAAAGATGTCCCCTTTGAAATAAAAATCGACATTTTTTGCATTTTCTCAAAAAAAAAATGAATGTATCTTCAAGAAATGCGATCTGTTTTGTTTTCGGTGCCGCACCCTGTATATAGCGTGGTCAAACGATTCCAGTATTTAATTTAAAGAAAATGAAACCAAAAAGATTGTTTATTTGTTAGTAGGTAGGTAACTAATTTCTGCTAGGTGGAAACATGACAATAAGTTCTGGACACAAGAAAATAATGAGTTGCGATATAGTATTTGTATTACATTTTCCCGTTAGGACAAAGTTGATTATTTTTTATCTTAAATATGAGGCCTGTTCCGTTACAATTAGCAAAATAATTTAAAAAATGTTTAAACGGCAAAATGGCGCTGCATATCGTACATCAAAAAAAGAGTTTACAATGGTTTAATAATAATATTCCACTATTTTTATGGAAGCAACACATAGAGATATTATGGCATAAAATGAAAAAGCAGTGAAGTGCAGTACTTGCAAGATCAGTGCCAGAATTATAAGCAACTATTTGAGAAATATGGTATAGATTTATTCACAAGATTCTCAAGACCTTCTGAATACAATGTCCTAAATAATTATTGCCGTTATCAAAGTTAAAAGTAATGTAATATAGTGATGAAATTTTGCAAATATCTAACAAAAATCTACCGAACTTGTTTGTGTTAAATATTTCTGATATATAATTATTATTATTGGTTTATAAACTAATTTAAATTGTTAACAAAACAATTGACAAAAAATAAAAAACTGATAATTTATTCTCGTAAATTGTTAGTCCCTAAAAATTTGAGAAGTGTACCAATTATACTTTTGTCACTAGGAAACGTCTATTTTCTGACTATAAATAAATTTGTTCATAAGTTATGATGACTTAAAGAAAATGGATAAAATAACTGGTACCTTCGTTGTAATTATTTAAAACTGCCTCTGTCACGTTTATCATCTACCCTTGACCACTGCTCATTTTTCAATAAAACACCCCATCATAAAATACTAATACCAAAATTGGAAAAACTAAGCAAAACTATGAATTTAAAAACCTACTTACATGTGTCACAATTATCATAACTTTACTGAACAAATCATCAATTTATCAACGGGAAATACATGGTTTGGAATTTTTGCGGTCACCTACTTTTTTTTACCTATACCAAGAATCGAATTCACTACATTATTATACTCTTCAAACAGTAGTCCGTCCGTCAGTAAGACCGATACCTCGTTTATTGTCCGCAAGATAAGTCAAAACGAAATACGATAATAATTTAAAAATTTCATAGAAATCAAGCTCTACAACAGACGCCTGTTGATTTTATAGAAAATCTAAATAAAAATGAGGGGTTAAGGGTAGTTGATATATTTAAAAAATTCCTAACTCAAAAACAAAAATCTGATGTGTCCAACACATGACTTTCCTATCTAGTTCTTATAGGCTTTTTCCGGTTATTTTGTACAACCTATTGCAGCATCTCTATAAATGTTTAGAGGGGAAACTAAATATATACATTGTCCACATACATCTACCTCGAAACATTTTTCTATAGATATTCATTAAAAAAATACTGAAAAATTTAAATTTAGCACTTTTCCTACAATTTTTCCATTACGGTCCATTTTAGAAAAATCATGTATTAGCAAAAATCACATAGATCGATATCGCAAACAACATTTAGTTCAACAATTTTCATAAAAATCAGAATTTTGCACATTTTGTCAAATTTCTCGAATACGGACCATTTCAGGAAATTTTGACATAAGGCAAAAATTATAGATAATAATATTAGAAGTAACTTTTATTTGAACAATTTTCTTCTCTAAACATAAATAATAGATATATTCCATAAAATATAAAAACGGCCTCCCATACAGTACCCCCCCCCCAGATGTTCCGACTTTGTCCAAAATCTAATCAGTTCACGTCAGGCCGAAATAAACCTTAAGTTTAAAATTTAATGTTTTTTTCTTTATCCGTTTTTGAGTTTTCTTTGAAATTCGAAATTTACACATTTTCTCAAATATCTCGAATACGGTCCAATTTAGAGAAATTATGTATAGAATAAAAATTATAGAGAATTATATTACAAACAACTTTTATTTAAACAATTTTTATAAAAAATTATTTTTTTTTTACATTTTGTCAAATTTCTCGAATACGGACTATTTTAGGAAAATTTTGTAAAGAACAAAAATTATAGATAATTATATAAAAAGTTACTTTTATTTAAAGAATTTTCTTCTCTAAACGTAAATATCAGATATATTCCATAAAATATAAAAATGACAAAATGACAAAATCTAATCAGTTCATTAGACGCTGGAAAAAAGTTTAAGTTTAAAATTTGGTGTTTTTCTGTGTATCAGTTCATGAGTTATGCGACATACACACACACGCGCACACACGCGCGCGCACACACACACACACACACACACACACACACACACGACGCACACACACACACATAATCGCGAAAATAGTCAAAACGGTTTCATGGGACCTCAAAACGTATAAATCCGTCGAAAACTCAAGGTCGAAAAAAATCATGATTCCTGTACTTTCCTTATATCTGTATACAGATAAGAAAGTAAAAAGGGAGCAAATATTTTTACGTTAGTGGAGAAGAAGAGAAAAACTATTCTAATATGGGCAGAAATAAGAAACAAAGGGGCCAAATATTTATATATGAAATGGTTCCTAAAAACAAGGACCAGAAATATGAAGAACCCTTACCTTTGCATAAGTAACGCTGATGCTTCCCAAAGCTAAACATTAAACTTCTCAATGCCTCTCGTCGTCTTTCGGTATTTCGTTGAAAATTAAATTGTTTTAAGTTTCTCTTATGCTAGGAGTTTGCCCGTTGAAGAATCAATTCATATTCTATGGGAACCACTAATTTAGAGACCCACGGATATTAAAATAAAAAACAATGTCCATATATCAAATTCGGATAACAATTATTATTGATACAGGTAAAGTGGACAGTTAAGATAGAATAATGATATGTTTCTAAACAAAAGTCTGCAGATTTTGATTTGCAGTGTAATTTAACTCAGTTTTGGCTTAAGAGTCTATCAACGAAATAATATATCTTTTTTTAGTTTTAAATTTAAAAATAAAATATCACAGTGATACAAAAATGAATCAAAGTTATATTTTTAAACGAGTTTAATAACAAACATTTTACAACGAATTTGTTATTTGTGACATACTGGACGTTTTTTTCCCTACATTTTTCTTCGTCTTTCCAATATTTGCTTTGTTGTGTTATTTTTTTAATTAATAAGTTTACAGTTTTTTTTTATGCTTCAATGTTGAAAAACGTCGAGTGATTGTAAATTGCAATTAATTTTAAATTCTTAATATTTTTAATTCCGATATGGTAGACCCATTTAAAATATCGTGCAATTGACATACAACACAATTTTAAATTAGTTTCTGAATTAATCTTGGTGTTATCAAATTTAATTTTTTATTCGAGGAAATGGTATAATGGCAGGTCGTTTATACTAACAATTGTACTTAAGTAGTCGTCTAAGTTTGTAAGTATTTATTGGTAATAATAAAGGATCTAAACAAGCAAACGATTTTAAAACAAAATTATACATTGATCTTAAAAAGAAATTATTAAAATGACAAAATATAGGTATTATAGAAACTATTGTTAATAACAAGAATTATTCAAAAAATATGTTTTAATAATAATAATTAATTTATTATTGACCAAAGAAAATAAATCAAGTACAAATTCTAATAATGGATTTAATAATTTCCTTATTAATATTGACGAGCCGCCTTCTAATGTTCAAGATCATTTTTCCTAGCACGTGTAACAGAACCTGAAATTATTGAATTTACAATATCTTTAAAGTCTAAAAAAGCTGCAGGGGTTGATAGTATTTGTTATTGCCTTTTTTTCTAGTTTATTTAATTATTTCAATATTTACAAATTCTTGTATCCCTCAAAAGTTTAAAACTGCCCTAGTAACACTAATTCAAAAATAAAGTAGAAAAGCAAATATTTTATATTACCGACCAATAACAGTAATAACCTGCTTTCCTTAAGTTTTTGAAAAATCACTGGAAACTCAATGCCAAATTTACTAAAAGCAATAAAGTTATATGGAACAACCAGTTTGGATTCAAAGGGGGGGAACTCGACAATATATGATGCTATCTCGTAATTGTTACAGAAAGTTACAAACTCCCTACTAACTAATAAACCTACCGTGTGCGTGTTTCTTGATTTGGCTAAGGCTTTTAATACAGTTTCTCACACGCTTTTGTGGGAGGCTCTGGATGATAGAGGAATGCGAGACGAATATTAAATAGAGAAAACAGTAATATTCAAAAAAATATTAAGTGTAAGAAATAAACTTGGTGAACCAACCCTTTCGGACCTCTTAATCACATATGAGTACATTCTTATTTTTCGTTTCATTTGACGAAATGAAATCCATTTTATGTATAAAATCTATTCGGTCGCATTTGTGAATATCTTTTAAATTTAAATCTGATTAAAGATAACAAAATAACTAATACTAAGAAGGCAAAGAAGAAACCCAAGGAAAAATGCAAGTTAGACAATTCAGAACAAAAACCGAATAATAAAAAAAAGGTAGAGAAAAAATGGGGAAAGAGAAGATTTAAAAATGTAGATGTAACATGGGTTACGATGAACAATAACCATACTAACGACCTATATATATATATATATATATATATATATATATATATATATATATATATATATATAATAATAATAATTATTTATTCACATAAAAACAATAAATACATACTTATAAAACTTGTGATACAAAAGAAAATTAATGGTACCTATGTGAATAAAAGAAAACTTACGAGACATAAAATGTCTGTGTGTAAGCATGCTTTTGCATAATAAAATAAAATAAAATAAACAGACATATATAGATTAATGATTAAAAACATATTAAAACTAAAACTAAAAACTAAAATTAAAATCAAATTAAAAACAATTTAAAAATTAATTAAAACAAATCAAAAACAATTGTAAGAAATATACTATTTGTTGGATGATTTCTTTAATTTTTTTTGCGTTTTTTTTTATACGTTTAGATTGTTGTTTTTTTTTTATTTTTTGTGTTTTTGTTTTTTTCCTATTTTATTCCTAATCTAACATTTTTTTTATTTCTTGTCGCGGTAGTTGCATCAGAACTTGTTGAATTTTTTTTTTCAAGTTTTTTGTATTTACATTATCTGTATTTTTAGAAACAAATTTAAAACTTTAGGACCCAGATAATTAAAACTTCTTTCTCCTATAGACTTGAACATAAAAGGCAAGATAATGTCCTCCCTTTGTCTTGTGCCGTACTTATGTGTTCCAGTTTTGAGGGAATGTTTCGTCATAAACTGAGTATTGCATGCTTGAAGAAAGAATAGCTGACGACAGTCTAATATATTTGTATCTTTATATAGTTGATCACTTGCACACAAAGCCTCTCTATTTAAAATAATACGTAAAAATCTTCTTTGAAGAATTTCCAAAGAATTTAGGTGAGTTCTAGTAACACCGCCCCATCCTAAAATACCATATCTAATATGCGGTTCAACTATACTTTGGTATACTATAATTTTTTGTTTAATATCCAGTATCTCTGAGATCTGTTTGTACCTATATAGAATTGATCTAAGTTTCTTTTCTAAAAAATCAATATGTACGTTCCATTTTAGCATACTATCAATGAAAATACCTAGATATTTTATTTGGTTTGAAGGTTGAATTTGAATTGTGTTTTGGACTGTTAACTTAAAATTTGGAAGAGATGAGTCTAGAGAACTAAAAGGTACATACAAAGTTTTTTTGAAATTCATTGAAAGTAGTCTGTGATCGAACCAATTTTTAATTTCGGATAAATGGACCTCAGCCTTTTGTTTTAGTTCAAACCAATTTTCAGCTGTATAAAATATTACCGTGTCGTCTGCAAAGCTAATTATTTTGTCAAACAATACCTACCAGTGGGAAGGTCTCGTATATCTAAGGGGGTAGCGATATAGTCTTGCATCTTGGACGCTAATTTTATTCGAAATATCAGTCGCCAATCCTGCCAGTTTTTAAAAAAATGTACAAGCAGTTTTTTTAATTAATATTTTTATAGTGTTTGATATAAAATATTTAAATGTAATCCATTAATTCATGATTTTACGTATTGTAGATAGAATACATCGTATGTCGCAACCGTCAGATCTACCAAACCTGCCCACTGGCAATTCATTTGTTTGGAATGCCTAATTAATACGCGTTCAATTTTAACTATACTCTATTTTTAAACTAAGAGGAGCGATTTGAATTTAAGTTGGCAATTCTGTAGCCTTCTGATTGGTCAGATTACAGTCAGTTTTACACATTACTTTTTAGCATGAACATCAGCTAATAATTGATATTGTTGACAGTTCTGACATTTTATAATTTGATATCTCATCCATTACTTAGTTTTTTACTTTATTTCGTAAATAATAGTTCTTCAGTAAGCAATTGTATTGAAAATCTACAATTATGGATCCTCCTACACTGAGTACTATTAAAGGTAGCAATTCCTGAAAAGCCTTACAAGAAAGGGAAGACCCCTTATTATTTTACATGCTGATTCTGAAGGTTTTGTAGAAAATGCATTAGTGGTTTTTGAAGGTAAAAAGATGGGACATTACCATGAAGATAAATTCCGAAGTATTTAAGAAAAAAATAATTTTATTACTGATTTTTTAAAACTAAAAATTGATGAATTTCTAACCAAAATTATTAAAATGTAACTAAATATTCTAGCAAATTTTATTTATTAGAATAGATTAAAACTATTTACAAAATTGTTCAAACGCCATCTACTACTTTAGGGATAATCTTAATTTGGCACAATGAGTTAACATTATTTTCACAAAAAATATTTTAAAAAATTAATACATAGGTATGTATGAATAGTTCACTTTAAAAAATATATGTTGATATGTAGTGTTATGAAAATGTTGGTTCCAGTTTTCAAAACAAATTCTGACTCATAGGCCTGTAAACTTTTGAATGCCCTTATTTGCCCTCTAGCGCATTAACCATGGATTAACACTAAATAAGCCATAATATCCACATTACTCATAGAAGAGATACCAGTTACTGTGTGATCCACTTGTCATTCACTGATTAACTTTTACTTTTTATACCTATAACAAATATATCCTTAAAAATGTAAACAGATCTTTATATTTTATACTAATCTGGCTACATCTGGATATTCCATTAACAATTTCCTTAAATATTTAATATCCATTTTAAAAAGATCATAGTTATTTTTAAAAAGTCGATTTCAAAAGCAAGAAAAAAGTATTTCTGACATTAATCAACAACCATATTGACTTGACAGTGACATTTCGTTTTAGACACACATTTCAGATCACAATAATGTAAAATTTGCGACCGTTGCCTAGGAGACCAATTTAAAAATTACTTTTATGACATTTATTCGTTTCTTAACCGCTCATTGGCCATTCACCGACTAAGGCTGATAAAGATAATTATTTCATAAATTTTGAACACGACTATATTTCGAAACTCGCTCTTAGTAACAAATCTAGTTACTTTTTCCTGTGTAAATGCGTCTTTTCAATTCGCTCCTCCTAGTTTAAAAACAGAGTATAGTAGCGCTGATTTGATGGTCCTTACTAAAGATCAGAATTTTGACATACTAGCCGTAACAGAAACATGTCTTTCTGATTAAATACCTGACTCTGATGTCAACATTCCTGAGTTCTCATTCTTTCTAAAGAACAGGAATCGTCATGGCGGAAAAGAGGGTATATCTATTAGGACTTGCTTCTAAAGCAAGATTGTAATTTTTGATGACTGTTTCTATACCTCTTGTTTAGAGCACATTTGGATCACTTTTAAACTAGATAATATTTGTGTTGGTGCTATGTACAGACCACCAGATGCTATTCAACATTTAGATAACTTATTGCCAACAATTGTTACTACTTGTGATAATATTTTATTCGTAGGTGATGTAAATGTGAATTTAGTCAATACTAACAAGTCAATGTATGAATGGTTTTGGACTTGCCTTGGTCACTGACGCGCATACACATATTACAGACCATTTAGAAACGCTAATTCACGTATTTTTTTTAAATACACTAAATATATGTACCAATCATGGCATACTTAATATAGATCACTTCACAAATCATCGAGTGGTATATTGACCTTTTAATATTAATTTGAATTCAGAGAAGCCAAAATTCAGAACCTACAGAGACTACAACAAGTTTTACCCTATAGCCTTTTCACTAGATCTACACAGTATTCCTTGGATTAATATATTGTTACGCAGCACCCTGCAGTAGCCTGCGGCTATCATAGGAAACGTACAGATAGAAAATGAAAGTGGAATGTTACTCATCACTCTACAGTGTAATGCGGTCGTCATAAGTAAAAGTACAATTAATAGAATATTCCAAAAATGTCCAGAAATGTCCAGAAATGTCATTATCCGTCAAGAACATTCAAGATGACAGGTCGAGAAGGTTCTAGAAGGTCAAGAAAGCTATATAAGTCGACGACCTGACGTCAGAGTTTTAGTTTATGATAGACGTTATACGTGAATGTTATCAGTTGTAAAGTTATTGTCAAAGTTGAATTATAGTTATTGTAAAGTTCAGTTGAAATAAATTGTGATACCAAAAACCAGCGTAACAGTATTATATTTTCAAGATATTGATAGCAAGATAAATTATCTAACGGATTCACTAATTACATTGTTTAATAGTCATTGCTCTCTCAGAACAGCAATATTAGCAAACCCAAATCACTTTGGTTAACTCCAACTATTAGATTAATATTTAAAAAACGTGATAGAGCTCTAACGAGGTACAAACTACATAAAATTTCTAAAAATTGGAATAATTATAAAATACTCATAAATTAGCATGCATATGTTAAAATGATGCTGTGTACCTTCTACATATAATTAATTTTTACTTTACTGATCGATGTTCCAATTTTAGGAACATGCATAGCACTTTCAATATCACAAGAGTGGATATAAGGGCCATATCAAAGACGACATTTATTAAAGTCGTTGTTTTATTTAAACTTAATTTTAAATACAATTCACAATTAAAATTGTATCATATTGATTTTTAGAATTTGACAGCTTGATTGGAAAGTTGGTTGGAAAGGTTAAGAAGTTAGAATATGTGTTGGAAACTATCCAACACAATGCAAATCTAGGGAATTATTTAATTTACCATTGACAATTAGAACTAGTGATAGGCTAGTAACTTATTTCCTGCTAGTCACATATTTCCGGTTAGTGACGTTATTCATATTTTCCGCCATGTTCAACTACATCAAGTAACAAAAAACGAGGCAGGTAGAATTGTCATTAATTATGTCATTAATTTATATATCTGAAAGCTTTGTAAATCAGAACACTATTTGTAAATAAACCATTTAAAATTCAAACCATTTTATTTATGTAGTGTTATCTACAATATGAAGTAGGTAGATACTATGAAGACTAGATATAAGGAGACGAGTCGGCATACTCAAAATACGGTCCCAAAAAACGCATGCTAATTGAGCTTCTATAATTAACCGCATGGGCGCTGGTACTGCATACGGTGTTCAAAATACATGGCTTTTTATGGGAATTTTGTTAAAATAATAAAAATAAACTTGTTTATAGCTAAATAAAGCACAGAACATACTGTTGTATTAATTTCTAAATAAGTCTTGCATGTTTTAATTTTATCTATATAAAATACAAATTAGGTATGAATGACCAAATTCGAAAAGGTTTTTTAAATGCTGAAATTTGATAGAAAAATATTGTGGCAACATTTTTTTGATTTGAACCAATATATAGTTTTAAGAGTAAAATAAAACACGGTTAACATATTTTTTATTGTAATAGAAGTATAAAGGCAGATGTGGAAATGTACATGGTATTAACTCATTCTTTAATTTTAGCTTTCTCCTTTTTATTTTGCTTACAGTACTATTAGTAGAAATAGTCTCATAATATTTGATAATTTCTTCTAAAAAATATAGAACAGCATTTTCTCTAGAAAGTGCTTTGTCGGCACTAGGAACGATATATATGCTGCCACTGTTCTAAACGATTAGTATCCTATAAAAAACATTTACCATGACACAATTGAAAAAAATAACAGTAGTAACTCTTTATCTAACATTAAAACTATATAAAAAATAAATTTTCTTTTCTAGTAAGTCAAATTTAATGCATAATTATTGTTGTTTATAGAAACTTGTAATAAAATAAACTACATTTCGTAAGATACATATTGTGACAATAAATATTATATTTAGAGATGAATATATTATTTTACTTACATTAGAAGCTTTAAAAAGACATTGAATTTATTTCTTCTTGTGTTTTCTTTAGTTTTACATTTGATTTTTATCCTGTTTTACAATCTGGATCTTGCTTTGATGTTTTTGTCGCTCATGTAACTTGTACTCAGGTAATTTTTTCCACATTATTTTGATTATTTTCACCTTTTTTTTTTAAAATCACTTCATTTTACATTGACTTACATATAAAATTGACACCGCTGTCATTAGACATGCCAACTACAGTCAATTTCGCAAACTTTATAAAAAGAAGGACGGAAATTTGAAATTTGACCATTGCCGATTCGCCTCCTTCTCTTCTAGTCTTCATAGTAGATACGGAATAAGAATTATTTTGTTATATGACCAGTGAAGGCACTTTGAGTCATATTTTGATTAATTTTAAGTTAATAATTTTATATTTGTAGAGCGATGGAATGTAAATGTTTTTATATCATTTAAATTAAGCTATTTTAAAAACATGGCAATTATTATTACCAAAACTAACTAGCTCGAGTTTGACATATGTCGTAAAAGAGTAATAAAAAAGTACAGACAGGTTTAGTACCGTCATTGGTTCTCTATATTTATGATTTAAAAGACTGGTATGCACCGCCCTACTTTGTGACGTCACGGTGTGCATTGCGCAAATTAAGCTGATTTTAGTTAAAGATTTTCAAGAACGCCTCTCAATCCCGCGGGCTCACTTAAAAAAAGGCGCCACGAAAACACGAGTAGCCAGAGCGCAGTGGCGTACCCAAAAATAGATATTAACAGGGATTGCTCAAAAGTCTGAGTGCGATCTAGACAATCCACTCGAGTTGTACAGTATATTTTTTCTACGACCCAGAAATCTACAAATTAAAAAAATATTTTAGGTTATTAAGACAAAATAACTAATTTCAAAATCATTTATGAATTGTACCGATTTTTAAAATAAAATAAATATAAAAAAAAGTCGTCAGCCGAGAATTGATTCCCGGCTTTTCACGTGGAAGTCAAATACTCTGGCTCTGCCTCTAGAGCCACTTTTATGATTTTGATTTTAATACGTAAATACTTTAATAATTAAAATAGTTGCATATAGTTTAAATAAAATTTAATGTTTGCTTCAAAACTTAATTTAAATAAAAATAGAAATTCTATTATTTATGATTATTTATCGATTTTACTTAAAAATAAATCATTTTAATGTATATTCAATCTTAATAATTAAAAAAATATACGTACAATTAGTTTGACAGGATTAAAAATAATAGTAGTTGGGTGTCGAAAATATGAACGGTGATTAATGGATTTCATTTTTTTGCATTGTTCTCACTAAGAATGGATATGAAATATGTTCGTCCAGTTGAAGGCAATAGCATACTTTTTCATTTTGTATTATGTGCGAAGATTGGCTGATATACAATCATGTGGGTGCAGAAAAAATATTATTTTTGAAACATCGTCTTTGTATACTCCAACTCTGGGTCATACAATTGTATTTTTATTAAACGTTTTAAAATAAAAAATGTTGAAACCTTATAAATTATTAACCAGTGTTCAACAATTTCAACTCGAATATTTTCCAATAGAAACTGAATTTTCAGACTACATCCGAAAGTGTAAAATATTTATTGTTAATACGACCAAATTTAGTAATGCTGGATTTTTCAATTCCAGAAACAGTCATGTTTGGAATGAAAAAAATACGCACGGGATTTGGTCAACAGGGATTTCTTCTAGTAGATAGACAGTTGCGAGGGTGGGCAGATTGAAACTTACATACCTGACTGACTAAGTGACTGAATGTTCTGTAAACGCGAAAGACAGTGCTCTAAAGTTACTTGCAAATTATTTCAATAAATATGATTGTTTTTTAATTTTGAATTTAGATACGATTTTATTATTGAATTTTTAAATGCGATTACTAACCATATATTTTAAAGTTTCTAAATTATTCGCAGCATATTAGAATTTAATATGGGTAACTATTTTACACTAAAAGGGAAAACGTAAAACCAGTGACAGAACAAAATGTCCAAAATTGTAAAGAACATTTTTGTAAACTTGCTAAAAAAACAAGTCCAGGAGGACGAAGAACTGGTGGAAGATTACAAATTCGAAAAACTTGTACTACAGAATAAAGTAAAGGAAATAAGAACTGACAAACTTCTAGCTAGTACAATGGACTTTGTGAAACAATACGAAAATAAAAAAAAATCAATTAAATAGAAAAGAAATGAAGACCTAAAACCAAACACAAATAACGAGTGCAATTCTAAAAAGCTGCTAATAGATGCTATGCCAAGAAATGTGTTTAAAATCCTATCCACCTAATTAGAGACAAAAAGTTGGATAGCACTTGAAAACAGGCAGATCAAATACCTCGAATACAATACATCATAAATTGCAAATAAGCAAACCCTAAAAGACTGACGAATAATTCTGTGCCTCAGTGACGGGGAACACAAAATTACTATAATATAAAAAATAGTAATTTGTCCTACATTTATTTTTATAAAAATAGTATACTAAAAATAACAATTTATTTATTCACAAATAAATAGTATGCAATTTACATTATTACAA
Source organism: Psylliodes chrysocephalus (assembly GCA_927349885.1). Taxonomy (NCBI): domain Eukaryota; kingdom Metazoa; phylum Arthropoda; class Insecta; order Coleoptera; family Chrysomelidae; genus Psylliodes; species Psylliodes chrysocephalus. The sequence continues at coordinate 54,967,990 of OV651817.1, forward strand.
AATACAAAAAAAGTGAATAAATAACAATGAACCTACGAAACACGAAAGTGTTTGTTTATAGGTATATATACAAGAAATTAATTAAGAATATAAACAAGATATACATATAAATTCCACAGTAGATATAAATATAAAAAATACAAAAATATATAAATATATATGCGACTAGTAACGCTATTTTAAAACATGTTTATATACATAGAAAAACAGAACAATACAAAATTCTTATATCTACAATACGGAGTCAGGAACAGCATCAGATCAATTTTATGTGACAGTATATTATAAAAAGAACAAAAAAATTAAAAATATTAATAATGTTAAATATATATTATTATAAATTATTATGAATAATTATGAATAAGCAGGCAGAATAGAGTTTTTTTTTACAATTATATATTATTATCTATTAAATCATGTATTAAAAGTCTAGGAAATTCCAGTAAATGTTTTTTTAAAAGTACTTTAAATATTTTAAATCTATTTTCTTCTTTTATGTTAATAGGCAAATAATTGAAAATTTTTGGTCCTAAGAAACTGTAGCTTCTTTGGCCGACAGATTTATGCATAAACGGAACTAGGTATTGACTATGTCCTCTAATATCATATGGGTAATATTTATGTTAATTTATGTTTATTTTTGAACTGTGTTGTGGCAATACTTAAAAATAATAATTGCTTAACGTCAAAAACCTTTGTTTCAGAATAAAGTAAGTGTGTAGAATACCGGGGCTCTTTTTTATAAATTATTTTTAATAGTCGTTTTTGTATAATTTCTATTTTTTGAGGTATGTATTCGCTCCACTTCCCCAAGCAATAATGCCATAGGTAAGGTGAGGCTCAAAAAGAGTATGGTACAACATCCGCAAATGTTGCTCTTCGAGTATATAAGAAACCTGTTTTAATTTGTATACTACACATCTTAGCTTTTTAAGAAGATTGACTATATGGTGATCCCATCTGAGATGATTATCGATTATAATGCCTAAATATTTTATAGTACTTGTGAATTTAATTTTAAGATCACCTTGAATTGATAATTCATCAAAGTCTGGAAGATGTGAGCTATAACTGCAGAAGGGCAAGAAAAAGGTTTTCTTAAAGTTAATAGATAACAGCTTATTATCGAACCACTCTTTAATTCGGGGAAGGTCAGATTCAATTTTTGCTTTTATATCGGACCATGTTGCATCTTCGTAAAAAATTACAGTATTATCTGCAAAGCTAATAATATCACCTTTGGACTTGACCAGAAAAATATTATTTTAATATATCGTAAAAAGAATTGGCCCCAACACTGTACCTTGAGGTACACCACATGTAATTACTTGTTTATCGCTAAAAGAGTCCTCTATTTTAACTTGTTGAGTTCTATTTAAAAGATATGACTTAAAAAGATTTTGTGCGGTACCTCTTATACCCATGTCTTCAAGCGTCTTTAATGGTGATCGACGGTATCAAAGGCTTTTGCTAAGTCTAGAAATACACCTATACATGACCTTTTACTATCTACTGCCTTATATATTTTTTGTGTCAATTTTAGAATGGCATCTTGGGTGCTCTTCCCCTCCTGAAAACCGAACTGACATTCGGACTTTATTTTTTCCTTATTTATAAAACCAGTTAATCTGTTTTTTATAATTTTTTCGAGAATTTTACTAAAATTAGATATTAGTGCTATTGGACGGTAATTTGTCATTTCTCTATTAACTCCATTTTTATAAATCGGTATAATCGTTGACCTTTTAAACAGTGTAGGAAATTCACCCTCATTTAGAGATTTATTGATGATATATGTTAGAGGTTTTATAATAAACGGTATTATGAGTTTTATTAATTCTAATTTTATACCATCGGGGCCAGGAGATTTTTTATTTTTAAGATCTGATATGACGTTGATTACTTCAATTTCTTCAGCGGGAAAAAGAAAAATTGAATTTTGGTTGGTAATAATATTTTCTTTATAATTTGTTAGGAGGTTGTGCTGAGTGTATTATTGCTCCTAACAGTTTTACCTCGACTAGTTCTGAACTTTAAAATAACGTCGGAGAGAGGGTCGTGGAATGACAAAATAAGCGGTATTCCAGGAAACTGAGGTGGTTTAATGTCGGTTACTGTGTATTTACAGCAATTAAAGAAATTTAAAGCAACTAGTGATAACTTAAATATAAAGAAATGCTTTAAAATTCATGCACAATATGATTATTATTCTTCCAATTGGTACCAATCGTTTACAGACTATAAATTATAATATTTACACATGCGTCTTAAGAATAGAATAGCAGCCTTTTTAATTATAAAGCAAAACAAAATAATAGTATATACATGCAAAGCGTTCGGAGCACAATAGTGGTACTTCCTTTGTAAATAAGCAAAGCCCAAAGCCTCAAGTTAGGTAACCGAAGAGTGAAGAAGAGTGTAGAATAAAGAGCGAAGAATGAAGAGAATATGAGCAGTATTAAGTTAAATAAGAACCGTCTTACTTGTGTCCCAGAGGTCCATTCAGAATGGTGGTGATAGTATACACCCTGAGGTGAATGTACCTTATGGAACCAATGCAGCGATTAGGTAAGCAGGTCTATCTTAGGTTAGTTTATTCCAATATAAAAGAGTGTATGGCCAATTTTTAGGTAACAAATTACCAGCCCAAGATAAGGTGGCCTACAAGAGATAACATATAGTATAAATAAAAGCCCTAGACAAAACAAAATGGATGACAGAAGCCATAGCTGACTTACCATGTGGTGTTGGTTGGCCTTTAAGATAATATAAGTAGGTAAGGAAATAAATTTACTAATCCACAGAATGTGATTTCAGACTTCTGAATCTATTTTATTTCCTTAGAGAGATGATTCATTTGCTTTGTTGAGTGCAAAAATCCGAAGTAATAGACGAAAATAATAGCACATGCTACAAGTTGCTAACCCAAAAGCAGAATGACCAGAAGCTTGAAGGACAAAAACCAGGCTGACCACTGGTCAGTGATGTATTCCTGTCATTTTAAATATTTGTCACTACTAAAACAGACCTTAACTAAAAGAAGAATTAGTTGGTGATCTAAACAGGCTTGTCAGTAGAGGCCTAACCGAAGAAGAAGAAATAGAAAAAACTAGAAAGAAATTATTTGGAATATAAACAAATAAAATAATGGACCTTTATATTAACTATTTAATTGGTTGCTAATGTGTTTTATTATATATGAGAAGTAAGTGATGCATTTTTAATTATCGCTTCTAATAATCATCAGTAATAATCAGTAAATTATAATAGAAAAATAAATAAATATACTAATAAATTAGAACCCGTAACAAATTTTTATCTAGATTGATGTTTTCTGACAGACTTTTACCTATATTTATAAAAAAATCATTAAAATTTTGAGCAATCTTAAATGGATCACTAATTAAATCATTTTCAAGTTTTATTTGCGAAATATGAGAAGTTTTTGATGATTTCAGAATTTCATTAATAGTTTTCCATGTATTTTTTGAATCACTATTTTTCTGTAATCGGTTTTTATAGTAATTTTCTTTAGCATTTTGTATCAGTTTCCGTAGTATATTTTTATAACGAGCATATTCCTCTTTTAACATTTCGTTGTTTTTGTTAGTTTTTAGATTTTTATACATTTTATTTTTTTTATTGACCGATTTTACAAGTGATCCCGTTATCCAGTCTTGCTTTCTTAAGTTTTTGTTATTTACTGATATATGTTTTCCAGACAATTTAAGCGCATCTTGAATAATATTCATGAATTTGGATACTGCTATGTCAAGTTTGTCGCTAGAAAAAATATCAGACCAATTTGCCATACTAATTATATTTTTAAATTTTGCTTTATCTATTTGCGTTATTATTTTAGATTTGCTTGGAATTTGACTTTTTTTATTTGGAAGGACAATTTGTAATGCAGTTGTGTAATGATCTGTAATGCAGGTTTCTATAGTAGTAGATAATATTGTGTCATAATCATTACTTTTACAATTTATAAAAATATGATCTATGCATGTTCCTAATGAGGGCCGTGTTACAGTGTTTATTGCAGAAAGCAAACCATATTCATTAAGAACGGTTAAATAATTTTGAGAATCATTGTCAATTTTTAGGAGATCTATATTCATGTCTCCAATTAACAAATTATAATTATATTTTTCTATATTATGTTTAAGTACATTTTCAAGATCTTCTAGAAACTTATCTATGTTTCGAGATGATGGTGATCTATATACTGCATTAATGATTACGGTTTGATTGTTTATTACTGACTTTATTTAAATCAATTTACTATCACTAATTTCGTAAATTTTATGTAAGAGATATATTTCAGGTTTTATAAATACTACGACACCATCATTTCGATTTAATGTTCCAAAATTATAAAGCGAAATATATCATGGCATTTTGAAAGTTGAAATATCGAGTATCTGTAATGTCTCCGTTAGGACAATACAGTCGATGTTAGAATCTAGTTCAAATAAGAAAATTTTATGTATATTAGATATTAGGTTAGGCCATTTCCTTAAAATTTAATAATAAATATACACACAACCAAATATATATGATATACTAAAAAATCTTTATAAACAAAAATAATTTCTTATAAAACACTAATATTTCGTTTTTAGAAATACGGGGTGATTCCACATAAATTTGTTTGTTTGTATTTCGGATACTAGCGTCATATAATTTTATTATAATTAATATTAATATAGAGTTACCTACATACCTATATAAATAAGTCTTTATCTCCAGAATTTCTCTTCTATGACATGTCTTATAGCGTTTTGCCAATAATTGTCCGGTGAAATTTTTGATATGGAGTCACATAATAGTTGTCATCGCTGAGGAGCGTTAGCCTGGAACGAACAAATACATTGTCGTTCTCGGAATTAAGTGAACGGGTCTGTAGCCCAGATCGAAAGGAGGAGGAATTAATCCTTCACCGTGATATATACCTTTCTGAAGAAGTCTTAAGTATTTTGGGATCGGATCCCGAGAAAGCTAAAAATCAAAGTGTTTCACTGCATGATGAACTTATACCAAGATGGCGAAATAATGTCGTACATGGGCTCCCAAGAGATAAAGCAACCGCATTGCTTCAGAAATATTTGGTCTCCTTCAACTTGCTTAATTTGACACCGCCGTCATTGAATCCAGAAATTGTGGCAATTTTGGGAAAAACTAATTTAATCAGGAACGGGTCCTAAAAGGAGTCTCAGTCTCAGTTAGGGAAAGGTGTATGTGCGTTAGGTCTAGGGCTTAACGTCATATTAAAGGACAAAAAATATATATTTCTTCTGAAATCGAGGAGGAACTTCTGACACATCTATCCGATGCGGGAAGAATATTCACCAATTTATTCCATAGACTGACAATGTCGAGGAGGAACTGCATTCTTCCTTAACTGAGCTAAAATATAAAGGAGGTTGTAGAGAAGTCCCATCCTACAGACCTGTTATTTAAAGATAATCTCTCTGAACATGTTAAATTTGCAAAACAAATTGCAACTTTAAGCAAGCACTACTGTTAGGAAATTTCAAAAGAAGGAGGGGAGAACACAACCTATTATACCAATACTCCCAGTAGTAATTTAAACTTGACACGCCCATCCTTTCGCACGGGGGCAATGGGGCCTCAGAAAGGGCGCATCTCGAAACATTACCTAGAGGAGCGGAGGGGCAAGGACAGGGGATCACGTCGCTAACGCTATCTCCGGTGAGTAATTCAGACTATGCATGTCACCTAAGATTTTTTCGTAAGGAATGGCATTATATTACAATTAATCTAATTATTCGCACCTGTCTGCACGGCTACAATATTCCTTTCACTACAATTCCACTTCAAACTTCTTCTTCAAAACATTTAAATTTTTACGTGGATGCACCTTATTTTAAAATTGAGGATACTAGGACTGCAATAAGACTGGTTCAAAAGGGATGTTATTTGGCTACGCTTGACTTAAAAGATGCATATTACTTGCTTTCAATCAGCAAAAATCATAGAAAATTTTTACGCTTTTCCTTTCAGGGTTCGTTTTACCAGTTTTGTTGCCTTCCATTTGGCCTGTCCTCTACTCCATATACGTTCACAAAACTAATGAAAACTATCATTAAACGCTTACTCTCAAGCAAAGTTTCGTGCATAAATTACTTGGATAATTTTTTAATCATTGGAGACTCCTTGCAGGATTGCTCAAACGATATAATAATAATAATAATAATAATAATAATAATTTATTCATCCAAAATATACATTACAGTTAAGTAAATTAAAATACAATAAAAACTAATAAGTTTGGTATGAATAAGGTAATCGATAAGTGATAAATCACTTGTTTCAAGAAGAAAATAAAAGTTATTAAAATAATTAGTTTGTGACTAAAATAGTCACAACTTATTTTACTAGAACTATCAAGCAAAATTTACTATATTTTACACTCTAAAAGTGGGAGATTATAAGTACAATAATTATAAACATATACATAAAGATATACACACTAAAATAGAATATAATAAAGTAAAACCAATTAAATAGCAATAATAATAACAGACGTGCAGTGTAGGAAAAATTTAATTAAATTATTGACTTCATTGGAAAAATTAACAAAGCCGGACATCATCTACCTATATTTTTTATCACATGAAAATTATACTCATATATCTTTATACAGCCTATAAGTATAAATTTACAATTTTACGGTAAGTATTTTTAATTCTATTAAATCATTTATTATTTGACGGGAAGTATTAAACAATAGATTTTTAATTTGTATTTTAAATGTAGATTTGTGAATAAGATTTTTAATGGATTCGGGTAATTGGTTGTACATTTTAGGTGCAAGGTAAACAAAGGATCGTTGAGTAAGTGATTTACCAACCTGAGGAAGATGATGAAGATTTCTGTTCCGAGTATTATAATAATGGAATGGTAGATTAGGTTCTTTCGTGGTGAACTTGTATTTTTAAACCGAACAGTAAAAGTATAGTTGCCTAAGGTCCAGAATTTTGCCTTCCGAATACAATAGGTTACTAGGATAACGAAAATCTCGCGAAAAAATTATTTTTAAAAACCTTTTTTGTATTGTTTCTAATGCTTTCAAGTTACACCTAAGTGCACTTCCCCAAATAACAATGCCATATCTTAAATGACTTTCTACCAAGGCGTAATATAATGTTATTAGATTTTGTACAGGTAGATGTTTTTTTAAGTATTTAAATTTGTATAAAATACCCTGTAATTTTTTAATAGTATAATTTATATGGTATTCCCATTTCAGATGATTATCTTTATATACACCAAGGTATTTTATTTCAGCAACAGATTCCAGTGCGTAGTGGTGTCCACGTGTCTCTATGGTTAGTTGGTTGTACAAAGGGAGACAACAAGCATTGCAAGTAAATGGCATGTATTTTGTTTTATCCATGTTTATAGTGAGTGACATGTTATCTAGCCATCCCTTTACTTTCAGAAAGTCGCTTTCTGCAATATATTTTAGTTCATGCCAATTATTTGCCTCATAAAAAATTGCAGTATCGTCTGCAAATCCCAAAATTCTACCTCGACTATCAATTGAAAACAGATTATTTATATATATATATATATATATATATATATATATATTAAAGAGGACTGGACCTAAGACACTCCCTTGAGGCACTCCATACTTAATAAGCTCAGGTTCGCTAGTCTCACCATTTATTCTAACACTCTGATATCTATTAGTTAGGTAACTTTTAAGTAGGTTCAGGGGGATTCCTCTAATACCTATGTTTTCCAAACACTCTAGTAATAAACAATGATCGACTGTATCGAAAGCTTTACTAAGGTCAAGAAATATACAGAGACTTGGTCTGTTTTTTTCTAGAGCATTGTGTATTTGGGAAACTAATGTTAGTATAACATCCTCGGTAGACGTTTTTACTTTAAAACCATACTGTTTGGGAGATATTATATTAAACTTGTTTAGGAAATTGTTAAGTCTATTTTTTATTAATTTTTCAAACATTTTTGATAGATGCGTAAGTAATGAGATTGGTCGGTAATTACTGAAAATATTTTTATCACCTTTTTTAAAAATCGGTGTCACTATTGAAAGTTTAAACGCAGAGGGGAATATAGATTTTTTTATGCATTGATTTAGAATATATGTTAATGGATTTGCAATTGATAATGCCGTTGATTTTAACACTTCCGCACATATTTCATCAATTCCAGGTGCTTTTTTGTCTTTTAAATCGTTTATTAATGTTGTAACTTCAGACACATTTGTTTCAAGAAAAACCATCGAGTTTTGAAGCGTAATTTTAGGGAATGAAATCAAACTATCTTTTTTAATCTTTTCGGCTAGATAAACACCCACTTTAACAAATTGCTGATTGAACTCATTGCTGATAGCTTTATCGTTAGATAAAGTGTCTCCTTTTTCATTTTTGATAGCTTCAATTTTTTTTGTATTTTTTTTTTGACCACTCAGGTTTTGTACTATACGCCACAATTCGCTAGATTTGCCTTGGTTTAAATTAATTAGTTGTTTGTAAAAATTATACTTGGCATTTTGAATTGTATTTGTTAATTTATTTCTATAAGTTTTATGTAAGTTTTTTAATTCAGTATTATTTGGCGTTCTCTGTAGTTGTTTAAATATTTTATTTTTTTCATTTATTAATTTCAGTATCGAATTTGTAGTCCATGGTGCAATTTTGGTGGTTTTCCTAATTGATTTTCTGATTACTGTACTTTCTTCTATAACATTCGAGAGAATGGTAATGAATTTATTTGTTGCAAGTTCTGGATCCTCAGTATAAACATCATCCCAAAGTGCTAGTTTTGCCTTATATTGCAATTGTTTGTAGTTTATATGTTTTATACTTTTTTGGTGGCGGCTATGTTCACAGTTTACATTAATTATTTGTAAAATTGTAGTGTAATGATCGGTTATATCATTTTCTAATACCATTGGTATTATATTGTCTGTTTCATGCAAAGTTTTAATAAAGATGTGGTCCAAACACGACTTGCTATTATTTTGGACTCTCGTGGGAGAGTTGATTGTCGAAGTAAAGCCGTGTTCATGAAGTACATTAAGATAATCAAGTACCATCTGGGTATCAACCAGTAAATTAATATTAATGTCTCCACAGAATATGTGGTATATTTCATTTTTACTCTTTAGTGCATCAAAATATTCTTGAAGAGACAATATGAATTCACCGGTATCAGATCCAGATGGTCTGTAGCATGCTGTAATAGCAATATATTTATGTCCCACTTTAATTCTAATTAATATAAAACTATAGTTATTTATGGTAATAATTTTATATGTGTAGTCGTATTTCTCTTTTATATATACTAGAACCCCATCATTTTGATTGTATTTACCTCCGCTATAGACATGAGTGTAACCCGAGATATTAAATATATTGGAATCTAAGAGTTATCAAGTTTCACTAAGTATAATGCATTCTACATTACAATCTAAATATTGTAAAAATAACTTAAACTCGTCCAAGTTTTTTCCCACACTGCGAATGTTATTATTAATAATAGTAAAATTTACATTATTATCATTGACCTTTAAAATTGTTTTACCTTCAGAGTTATTTTTAAGACTGAATGTTTCAATTACTGGTACATTAAAATCTCTAATATATCGATTCATTTAATTTTCATTCAGAATATATATCAATTCAATAGCTATGTAAAATGATATACAACTAGCTATATTCTTCCTAACTTCTTTAGGGCTCATAATAAATTTCGAGTAAAGCTTTGAAGAAAGTACTAGATGTAAATATTTAGGGTTTATATTTGATTCTAAAAAAATGGTTCTAGAATTAACGGACGAGAAACGCATTCGCATCAAAAATGAAGCTGATTTCTTTCTGCACACTGAAAGGTGTAAAATTAAAAATTTTGCAAGTTTTATATGTACACTTACTTCGGCGTGCCCTGCTATAAAATATGGTTGGCTCTATACCAAAATTTTGGAACGAGCAACATTTCTAGCCTTGCAGGCTAACAATTCTAACTATAATTAAAAAATGGTTATTTTAAAAGAAATACACCATAATATCTTTTGGTGGAAGAAATCAATCAAATATGTTTGTAATGATTTATAAATCAATAACTATAAATTTGAAATTTCCACCGACACCAGTTTTTCTGGATGGGGAGCCTAATGCAATGGCGAGATGGCTTATGGATAGTGGACCCAGAAGAACAAGAAATACCACATAAACAATCCAAAACTAAAAGCAATTTTTATAGGGCTTTGATGCTTTGTCACAAATCTAAGAAACTGCAGAATATTAATTCGAAATGACAACAGCCTTGGCATACGTTAACAAAATGAGTAGCATTCAATTCTTAAATTTACACAGCATATCCAGGAAATTATGGCAGTGGTGCGAAAAGAGAAATATTTGGATCTTCGCCTCTTATATCCCGTCAGCTGAAAACTGGCAAGCAGATGAGGCTTCTTGCACACTACGACCAGAAATAGAGTGGTCTCTTGATCATACTATTTTTGATTTTATCTTTGAAGCATTTGGTGCTACGGAAATAGACTTGTTCGCGACCATGGCAAATCATAAATGTGAACGTTATGTTTCCATGCTTTAGCAGAGGCAGTAGACTGCTTCACTCTTAATTGGCAAAATTACAAGCAGTTGCATTGATGCTCCATTCCCTCCAAAAAATAATTAATGACGAAGCAACCGGTATTATAGTAGTACCGTCGTGACCCTCCCAACCATGGTACTAACTATTTAAAAACTAACAATTAAAGGCTCTATAGTATTTGGCCCGAGTAATTCACTTTTAACCTGTCCTTACAGCAATACCAAACACCTTCTTCGTCAGAAACTGTCCCAGATGGCGGCGAAATTATCCTGCAAGCGTTTAGAAAAAGAAAAATTTATTAGCTCTAGCCACTTTCACTTGACGAAATGGTTTATCAAACCGCAGATCCAGTTTTAGAAAAAACTTTTTTAGAGAGCCCGTCTCTAAAATCGGCTTTAACATAACATTTCTCTTGTTAAATGTTCAGTCCATTAGAAATAAAATTGATGAGCTTTATCTTATAATAGAAGATAATTATTTTCCTAGCATATTATTGTTAACAGAGCATTGGCTAGAAGAAGGTGAATTTGTAAATATACACAGTTATTCTCTTTTATCAATTTTCTGCAGACAATCTTATATCCATGGCGGAACAGCTATATTTGTTCACGATTCGTTGTTAGATTATTTGTCTGTAGATACCATTGAAGTTATTGAATTAGGTCAGGAAAAGAAATTTGAGTTTTCTGTATTATCAAAATTAAATATTTACATTATTTGCATATGCAGATCTCCAAAATCTAGTATTCCGGAATTTTTAGAAAATTTGCCCATTCGATATTTTTCTCTCCTACTAATAATCAAGAGGTAATAAGAATAATATCGGACTTAAAAAACAAAAAAGCACCAGGAGATGACGGTTTGAAAGCAGAGACATTAAAACTAATTTCAGAATATATAGCTAGTCCTCTAACCTATATAATAAATAAAATGTTTCAACTGGGAAAATTTCCTACAGCTCTTAAATTATCAATCGTTACACCTATATTTAAAAATGGAGATAAGTCTGAAATGGGCAATTACAGACCTGTGTCCCTCATATCAAATATTGCTAAAATTGTTGAAAAAATAATAAAAATTAGGCTAACAAACTTTTTGGAAAAACATAACATATTATCAAACTCGCAATTTGGCTTCAGACAAAAAATGTCAACCCAGGATGCAATTAAGTGCTTAACAAAAAATATCTATGAAACATTAGACAAAAATAAACCATCAATTGGAGTATTTATTGAATTAGCAAAGGCTTTTGACACTGTAGACCATAGCCTGCTTCAATCATCTTTAGAAGACATAGGAGTGAGAGGTACTGCTAATGATTTGTTTGCAAGCTACTTAACAGGTAGAAAACAAAAAGTAAAAATCAAGCAGGATCTAAGTAGTGAACAAACTATCATGTGTGGTGTCCCTCAGGGAACAGTGTTGGGTCCAGTGTTATTTATAATTTACCTAAACAATTTGTTTTTATTAGAAGAAGACAACAAAATAATTAGCTTTGCAGACGACACGGTAATATTTTATACAGCTGAAAATTGGTTTGAACTAAAACAAAAGGCTGAGGTCCATTTATCCGAAATTAAAAATTGGTTCGATCACAGACTACTTTCAATGAATTTCAAAAAAACTTTGTATGTACCTTTTAGTTCTCTAGACTCATCTCTTCCAAATTTTAAGTTAACAGTCCAAAACACAATTCAAATTCAACCTTCAAACCAAATAAAATATCTAGGTATTTTCATTGATAGTATGCTAAAATGGAACGTACATATTGATTTTTTAGAAAAGAAACTTAGATCAATTCTATATAGGTACAAACAGATCTCAGAGATACTGGATATTAAACAAAAAATTATAGTATACCAAAGTATAGTTGAACCGCATATTAGATATGGTATTTTAGGATGGGGCGGTGTTACTAGAACTCACCTAAATTCTTTGGAAATTCTTCAAAGAAGATTTTTACGTATTATTTTAAATAGAGAGGCTTTGTGTGCAAGTGATCAACTATATAAAGATACAAATATATTAGACTGTCGTCAGCTATTCTTTCTTCAAGCATGCAATACTCAGTTTATGACGAAACATTCCCTCAAAACTGGAACACATAAGTACGGCACAAGACAAAGGGAGGACATTATCTTGCCTTTTATGTTCAAGTCTATAGGACAAAGAAGTTTTAATTATCTGGGTCCTAAAGTTTTAAATTTGTTTCTAAAAAATACAGATAATGTAAATACAAAAAACTTGAAAAAAAAATTCAACAAGTTGTGATGCAACTACCGAGACAAGAAATAAAAAAATTGTTAGATTAGGAACAAAATAGGAAAAAAACAAAAACACAAAAAATAAAAAAAAACAACAATCTAAACGTATAAAAAAAAAAAACGCAAAAAAAATTAAAGAAATCATCCAACAAATAGTATATTTCTTACAATTGTTTTTGATTTGTTTTAATTAATTTTTAAATTGTTTTTAATTTGATTTTAACTTTAGTTTTTAGTTTTAGTTTTAATATGTTTTTAATCATTAATCTATATATGTCTGTTTATTTTATTTTATTATGCAAAAGCATGCTTACACACAGACATTTTATGTCTCGTAAGTTTTCTTTTATTCACATAGGTACCATTAATTTTCTTCTGTATCACAAGTTTTATAAGTATGTATTTATTGTTTTTATGTGAATAAATTATTATTATTATTATTATTATATCTACTGTCAAAAATTCCTCTTTCTTGTAGCATCATATTATCAGGAAATTTCAATATTAATTTTGATATCAGTGAAGATCGAAATGTTATAAAGTTAGTGAATTTGTTTACCTGTTTTAATTTACATATGCATGTTAAATCACCTACCCGTATTAGCCAATTCTCTGAGTCTTTAGTTGATTATTTATGTAGTACTTACAATGAAAATAATGTTAAATGTGACGTGAATCATGTAAATTTGTCAGATCATGAGGCTGTTTTAGCAACTGTTGTTATTGAGGGTGTTTCTAAAGTAAATCAAAATAGTAGGGTAAAGTATCGCAGGTTATATAGCAAAGCCAATTATAACAAATTTAATTATATATGTGTTAATTTCAACTGGAGGAGTATTTGGTCAAACTCCGTTAATCCTTTTAAGCTATTCTATGATACGGTTTATATTTTTTTAATTCTGCTTTTCCTAAACCAAAAATAAAAAATAGAAATAAAAAAAGATGGATTACAAAGGGTATAAGCGTTTCTTGCAAAAATATGAGGTCGCGCCATTATTTAAGAAAATATTTTTAAGATGACTATTTTATCAACTATTATACAAAATATAGAAAAATATACAGAAATGTAATCAGAATCACAAAAAACACCTATTATAAATACAAATTAGACAATTCTTCAAACGTAACAAGAGATACCTGGAAAATTGTAAATGATCTTAGAGGTAAACATAATGAAAATAAACCCCCATCATTAAATCCTAACAACTTAAATGAGTATTATTGTAATATTGCTCATTCTTTGAATACAAATTTAAGCAGAAAGTTAAATTCTATGGGTTATTTACATACCACCAAACCACCTTTGACCTTTGTTTTAACTGATACTGTCACGCTAAACAAATATCACCCTATATAATAAAATATACATTTTCTATTTTAATATACATTAAGTTAAATAATTTAGCCTAATATTTTATGTAATATTTTGATAAACATTAGATGCAATACATAAGTACGTCCTTAATAAATGTAAATATAACATTAAACTAGACACGTACTGACCTTAACCGATTAATATAAAAATCGGCTAGGTCAACAATAATGACACTCTTGGTCGGAGTCTCATCCAAGACTCTTGGTCGGAGTCTCCTCCAAGACTCTTAGTTTAAGTCTCATCATTGTATCTCATCCCAGCAAAGAAGTGACGTGACGTGCCCTCGTCACCCAGTTAGATGTATAGCCCATGGTAAGGCCCATATGGTATTATTAATGTTATTATTGTATATTGTGTATTGATTACTATTACTGATAAATAAATTGTTAATTGTTCTTGTAATCTTTTATTTCTCCAAGTCAGGTAGCACATAGAGTCATTATTTAAAGTGACTCAATCACGACAAATAGGCTCGTGACAATACTGACATGGGAGAATTAAAGAACACATTTAAACTAATAAAAAATAAACATTCCTCCAAATATGATGAAATATCTATCGAAATTTTTAAAAATTTATTGGATACTGCGTTATTTGTACTAGCAATTCTTAATAACAGAAGTTTTAGATTAGGTATATATCCATTTTTTCTTAAAACAAGTGTAGTCATTTCACTTTATAAAAGTGGCGATCAAGTTACGGCATCCAACTGCAGGCCGATTTCTCTCATACCAACTCTGAGTAAATTAATTGAAAAACTTGTAAAATTTTGCTTATGTAAGTTTTTAAATGAATTCAATATTCTAACAGTAAATCAGTTTGGATTTCGTACGAAATCTAGCACAGCAGATGCAATCTTTAACTGTTTAGAAACAGTTTACCACAGCATTAACATAGGTGAGGCTGCTGTTGCAGCCTTCTGTGATTTAACAAAAGCTTTTGATTGCGTGAACCATGGACTGCTGTTGCAGAAGCTTCATTATTATGGTATAAATATGTTGCTCTGAAGTGGATGGGATCTTACTTGTCCGGAAGGAAACAGTTTGTTAGAACAACTACAGATTCGCGTTTACTGGACGTTAAGTGGGGTGTTCCTTAAGGGTCAGTTCTTGGGCCATTACTGTTTATAATTTATGTAAATGATCTAGCATTTCTTGATATTTCAGCTGACTTGACATTATTTGCTGACGATACAACACTTTTATGGCATTCTAAAGATTCAAGCAAACTTCCTAATATGGTATCTCATGATCTTTTAAAAGTTAATGAGTTGTGTGAGGCCAACTTTTTAACACTGAATACTAATGAAACGAAACTGTTAAGTTTTAAAAATATATTACCAAACTTAAAGTTGGAGTTGATAGAATGTCATGTCAACATAACATATCCTTTCCATTTTTCAAGAAATAATCGATTCAACAAATAACATACTTGATTTCTTTAATTCACACCGTGCTGCTATATCCTTAATACACTCAAGGGACCTTGACAGTGATCCTCATTTAAAGAGATTTTTTAAGGGAGTCATGGGATCCTCAATGTGTACTGTCATTTTTAGAAAAATCGCCGATTCCAAACGATTTCACTTATTAAATGCTCGAATATTAAATTCAACGAACGAGGTGCAACCATATTTATCCCAAACCTTATTAAATCATCAGGTTCCAAAACATTGCAGCCAAAATTAGACCTCCCTCATTTGAACGACAACCCCACTCTCTGTGTATCCACCAAGAGTATCAGTAAACCTGATTGTGATTTTTTCTTTTTAATTAACAACGCACCACTCGGCCCTGCAAGGAAATAAACTATCAGTCGATGGGTTAAAACCACACTAAAAGCAGCTGGAATTGATACATCTGTATTCACGGCGCACTCGGCCAGACATGCTTTAACTTCAGCCGCTTATAGTAAAAGCTTATCTATCGAAACTATAAGAAGATGTTCTGGTTGGAGCGAATCATCTTCAACGTTTGCTCGTTTTTATAACAGACCTTTAATAGATACGAATAACCTGTTGCAAGCGGTTTTGTCAAAAGACTAGGGTAATGTTCCAGTAGGTGTTTAAGTATTTTGTCAGTAGACAATCTAACGTTCCATTTTTCTTTTAAATATTTTGTCAACAGACAATCTAATGTTACTTTGTTAAATTTTGTTAGCCAACTTACTAAATAAAAGATCGTTCTTGATGAAGACTTCATACATATTATCACACACCTATAAGAATCCGTAGGTGACGTTCGAAACCAGTCAGTGTTTAGTAAATCTTTAAACAACTACATAGTTATTGTTCGTTGCAAATTATAAGAAATGGAATTCCCAAATCACACTATAGACAGGGTCGGAATGAGAAATGTGTGTAATGAAAATAAACAAAAATGTTTTTTTTACATTATTACGTGAGAAATTATAAGAGAAGGAATATCCAGCGTTGCTGTAAATAGGAGCAAATAATTTTAAACAATTTTACAAGTAAAAGAGACTAAGACTTTAAATTTTTTAGCTACCAAATTAAATAAAATAATTGATACAAAATCTCTGATTTAAGGATTATCATTTTCACTAAAATCTCTGTCACTACTTTCAGCTACGTTAATGATAAATCTTTGTGGAGTCCTTATTGAATATTTATTATCAATAGTAATAACATGTTTAATCACGTTTGCCCAATGTACATTAGTAATTTTATTAAATGCATATTTTATTAAATTAATAACATTCTCACTTGATTTACGAGTAATATTATTATCATGAAAAACTTTTTTTAATTGACCTCATAATAATAATATGGGGTTAAAATTGCAATATTAAGAAGGCAACCGCAGAATGTTGTGTCCATGACTTTTTATAACGTTATCTACTACGAAATGAACTTGGTGATTCCACCAAAATTTTTAAACTTAAAAAAAAAAATTATTAAAGTAATAACTACAATTAAAATGTTGTCTACTACGGTTACACAAGTTTCGGTTGTTCCGGTGTCAACCTTCGGGCCTTCGACGTCGCTCAGACGGCAGCTAGGGGGTGGATAGCTTACAAAAATTCCGGAAATAGTAGACAAATAAATAGGCGCCAACTGGGTCTATATAGTGGCCAAACTATGATCCTATTTCCCCAAAAACCCAGTAAATGAGGAAAGAAATAAAAGACAAACCTCAACTTATGTTCCTTTATAAAGAAAAAAAAAAAAAAAATATTTAGTAAATATACAAACTAATTACCTGATGGCTTAGATAATAAAAAAGTTGGAGGAAATTAAAAGGAAAAACTTACACAGTGTATGTATATGCATCACCCAAAAAAAATTAATAAATGTATCAAAGTATGGAACGGTTCGTCGTTAGCTTGGTACCAGGCATGACGCTTGCGCAAAACATTAATTTCCACCTTACATAAAAAAAAATATAATATAATAGTTAACTTAAATATTGTGCATCACCGTACCTATACTACTTCATATATTATAAAAACAGTAAACTTATAATCTTTATAATCTTATAACCCTCTCCAAATTGGAAGGCGATATCTGCTTAACTTTTGGTTAAGACCAAACTACCCAAAAGAAAATTATTAAACCATGAAATTTTATAATTAAGTATAATTCATAGAACTAAATAAAAATATCGAAAAAAATAATAAAAATACAACATATAAAGGACTTTCGACACAGAGGTTATTTAATTAAACTCCCAGATTGGAAGAGGTTACTTAATCTCTGCCCCCCACACGGGTCTTCTGAGATTGCTTAACTTAATCGTTAAGTCTGGACCATTTAATAATGAATAAATTGAAAAAAAGTAAAAATTATGGCAGTAGCCCTTAATAACTGAAGAATTACAACTTAAACGTGGAAGCAGTCCAAGTGTTCTGCGACCCGAAGGATTACTACATCAGCATTAAGTGCTTAAATTAAGTAAAAATTTAAAATATTAATCAATTAAACGATGTAACATTTGATAATACTTAAGTTATGAGTGAAAGAACCCTAGAACATTCTGTGCTCAAAAGTATAAATAATGTTGAGAATACCTTGACAACATTCGGTTGAAAGTGAATGTATAGTTTAACAAAGCACGCATGAAACCTTCAATATAACGTATAAGAAAAACCTGATAGTAGGGTGTCTTCTTTCACAGCATTCCCATCTTCCTATCCAGAACGATGAATCATCATTGTAAATCTAGCTACAAGTAAACTAGGTGGCTAGCATACCAATGTTCTGTGTTCCCTCGATGAAACCATTGAACTCCGGACGATATAACCCTCTGTGTACAACTGTTGAAATCCTGGGTCAACAACCCCCTTGGTGAAACTGTCGTCTAATCCTGGGCTAACAACCCCCTGTGTGAAACTGTCGACGAATCTTGGGCTAACAAGCCCCTGGGTGAAAATTGTCGACGAATCTTGGGCTAACAGGCCCCTGGGTGAAACCCTTAAAATATTACAAAGAAAAATGTCAATACACATTGACTCAAGTATCCCGAACTATAGGATTACCCAAAAATGTACATAAACTAGAAAATATTCAGTATCTAGGATAAAGAAAAACTACATTGGCTCAACAGTGAGTCATAAACAGTATTATGAGCTCCAATAATTAAAATTCTGTTACACATGGTTGGTAACATAACCTAATATATACAAAACATACCTTTTTCGTAAAGGGTTAACTTGGTAGCCTTTCAAGGATGAGAACCACGTGAGATGATTCACAGCACAACAATATTCCACACTCCAAATGCTGTGAACTCCCGATTATTGCGTTAAAATCCTATATTAGATATGGGCTGGACCAATGACCATGGGAATTTACCAATTCACTAAAATTCCCCTCAAAATACGAAATGTCCATTTACCCACAATTAACCATGAAATAGAATCTAAAATCCCCTTTAATTAGGGTAAGCCGATGGGGCTAAATATTAAGAAAATTCTATTTCGACACAAAAATCGTCTCTCGTGACTGAATACCCACTCACAGAAAAAAACAATACGTCAGCCGTCCAAAATGGCCGAAATCCCTTTCCGATAAATGTCAAGTGGGTTCAGAAATTCATCCTCAAGAATTCCCCACTATATAACTTAACAGACCATTTACGAAAGGTACCCTAAAAACTATATTTATATACAGTATAACTACATTTGGGAAACTGTTCCCGACAAAAAATTAACACAACAGCGATCGCAAAAAAATCCCTCACGACTTAAAATCGCTCATTGTGAAACTACCTTACCTCGGGTTCTGAGCCCGATATTAGAACGTACTACAAACATGACACTTGTCGGTGTTCTGTCGTCAAATGACGTTCATGTCATTCACTGTCACAATTAAGAAATATTAACCTAATAAAAATAAACAATGAAATTCTTAAAGAATGGTATCGTAAATAATTAATTACCCAAAGGTGAGACTATAATACATAATAAGTATAAATTTACAACGAAACTTGGTCTATTTTTAGGAGAATCTGGCAAATTAAAACAGTGAACACTACACCGCAAATATGACCAATGTACAAAGTATTATACTAGGGGTGAGCTACCATCCTTTTACTTAGTGATGAGATGAAATAAATTGTAATAATGACGTCCAAAAGTTAGAATACAGGTGAAATTAGTTAATGACCAAAATAATAGTGATATCAATCATACGATTTTACCCTTTTTTTTCGTATGATTAACCAGGTAAGCCAAAACAATTTTATTAATTCGTGGGGCCAAAAATGAACGTTACAAAATGTCCAACTTCTAAAACTTCTAGTAGTTGCTTTTTAGTACAAGTCTCTTTAAAATATAAATCATTTTCCATTAAAAATTGTTGGATCGCAGGTTTAGTTGAGCTTTTGGTTGGAAATTTGCGAACTAATCTGGAATGATATTATCTAACACAATAACACTCTTATTTTGTATTTTTGAAATCGAATCATATTCTAGCCATTTTTCAAATTAATCTTTATCAATCTCTTGATAATAATCTAGACTCCTTTTTTTGTATGCTTAGCCGATAATAACAGAGCATCCTCCACCCAACCATATGCTCCTCCACGATGTTAGATACATATTATTTTACCCCCAGTAGATACATCAGCTACGAATTTTTTACCATCAGACCAAATAATATAGTATTCGTTCTTCACTACGTAATTTTTGTCGTTTGTCCACCACTTTAAATCTAAATCCATGTGATATTAAAAATCTCTACAAATTAAGTCGTTTTGTGGCAATTTTCAATTATCATTTAGTTTTTTAGTTTTCATTTGTTTGCTTAAATTTGGGAAGTTGTTTGCATCATACATGTCATATAATGTTTGTCTGAATAGTTCTAATAAATGCTTTGGTATACAACGAGAAGAACTGGAATCGTTTCTCGAATGTTGAGATTCTCCTCCATTTTTTATAACTTTAGCTACTAATGAAGTAGAAATATTAGTAAAAAATATTGTCCACCCCATAGCGGCAGACTGCAAACTCCAATTTAAGTTCTACAAACAAATAAAATTGTATTTATCAACAAATCCTGTCAAAAAACTATTTATAACATATGCATACAGTTTAACAAGAAAATAGATAAATCACTATTGTATACGTTCAGAACAACTTGTTTAGCATTTACCAAAGCCGGCAAATTCACATTAATTTAGGAAATAAATTCATCACTTTCTAACTCCATTATTTTAACGACAAAGTACAAAACAGAAATAAATCAGGTTTGTTAACGATGGTCGATGGTCAGTTTAACTCTGTCCTTTCAACAGCGCAGAGCATTACAACAGTACCTCTATACAAACAAGAGCATTTAACTGTGACACTTATTGACTACCCACTTATTCAATACCTAAGGGTCACAATTGGTTGTTAAAATTCGGACCGCTGTCAATAACTACCGTTATCAGCGCGGGTAAAACAACTGGGTTTTTCCAAATCTTATAATTTTCAACAAACTATAACTTAATGTGATATCGAGGACTGGATGCCGAAATATAATTAAACGACCAAAAGAACTTACCTGAAGTTCGATCGTAATTATATGAGGCATCCAGTCCGAAGATATCACAACCCACCACTCCCAATCCAGATGGTTCCTAAATAAAATGAATAGCCAAGCGGCGACGGAGACAGTAGATACATGGAATCTTTAAAAATATCGTGGGCGTAGTAGCAGAAGAGGCCTACTACATAGTTAAATCAATGTAATATCTTCGGACTGGATGCATCATATAATTGCGATCGAACTTCAGATACGTTCTTTTGATCGTTTAATTATAATGGTACTAAACTACGTTGTAAGTACACATAAAAGTTTATTATCGCAGATATACAATGAAAGAAATTGTAAAAAAAAATGTTAATAAATATTACATTTTCCTCAAATTTTCAATAATGATTATGGTAAAATCACAGCTTATACAATACAGCTAAAACACTCTCTTGGCGGCAACGGTTTGCGTCGATTTCGTCGCGCATCGCTTAAGCTCCGCCTTCGAAGGGAAAAGACGGTTTTGGCGTTCAGAAGTGTACTTAGGTAAGGTGTTGAGTCGTGCGTATAATTTCGTTGATTGTATAATTTCGTGGAGCCTATAATTTCGTAGATTTTGTTTGAGTTAAAGGTACTGTTATTATTTTGGTGACTCTTTAGCTGTGAGTAGAATGAATGAAAAAAAATACATCATTCTGTTTGTGCAGTCAAAAGCTGTTTTAATAAGGGTTATACCTGCAAGAAAACATTCTTTAGTTTTCCCAAGGACCCAAACCGATAAGTACCACATTATAAGAAATTTTCATTGTTAAAAATATAATTTATACAGGGTGTCCCATTAGTGCGTTATTGTTCATTATTTTGTTGTAGACACGCAAGAAAGTTTTAAATAAAAGTTATATGGATTTGAAAAATACCTACATATTTTAAAAATATCTTTGGATATACAGGGTGTCACGTTTTTGCCTGGCAAATTAAAATGTATGTTTTTTAAATGGAACACCTTGTATTTTATTTTATGATGAAATTATTAACAGCCTAAATTATTGTAAAGACGAATTGCTACAGAAAATTTTTATCAGGTATGTGTGTGGTTACCTTTTAATAAAAGCCTTGCGGATCCACTCCTGCGATACCTGTCTTAAATATAACAAAGATCACGTTGAAAGAGATGATTTTTCTTTTTATTGCTTTTTAAAGGCATATGATAACGCCAATTCAGATACATTTGGAAATCTGCAACTGTCAAATGATGAATTTGTAGAACTAATATTCAATATTGAAAAGATATTTCAAAATAATTTTGAAGAATTGGCTACAAAAAATAACATTTGTACCACAATTTTAGAATTAATTAACCCAATACCCTTTAGTCATCCATGCTAACGTTTTCCAAAAGAATAACTTATTTTATTGTATGTTTAATCTCAATAACTAAAAAATATACTGACAATTAGTTTGACAGAATTGTCATTTATTTTAAATTTTAAAAATAATAGCAGTCGGTTGATCAAAATATGAACGGTGATTGGCGAATTTATTTTTTTTGCAGTGTTCTCACTACCTAGAATGGATATGAAATATATTCGTTCAATTGAAGGCAATAGCACACTTTTTCGTTTTGTAATATGTGCATGGATATTAGCCAATCTACGCACATACTACAAAACGAAAAAGTATGTTATTGTGTTCAACTACGAATATATTTCATACCATTTTAGGTAGTAAGAACACTTTAACAAAATTTAATCTACAAATCACAGTTCATATTTTGGTCACCCAACTCCTATTATTTAAAATTTTTTAAATAAGTGACAATTCTGTTAAACTAATTGTCAATATATATTTTAGTTATTGATATTAAATATACATTAAAATTTTTGTGCAGACTCGATAAATAATAGCATTTTTGTTTCTATTGTGTGCACATTTAAAAAAAAATAAATTTTAATTAAACTACATGATACTAATTTAATTACGAGTATTAAAACTAAAGTACTGAAAGTTTCGGTGAAGATGAAGACAGAGCATCTGCCTTCCACGCGAAAAGTCCGGGATCGAATCTAGGCCGAGGACTAATTAATTTTTCATGTTTATTTTATTTTATAAATTAGTCAACTTCGTAAATTATTTTAAAATTAGTTATTTTGTCTAAATAACCTAAAATAATTTTTTAAATTTGTAGATTTTCGTTAGTGGGTCGTAGAAAAAATATACTGACCATATCGAGTAGATTGTTCATATCACAATCAGACGATTGAGTTCTCCGCCTACGACGTCGTGCTCAAACTTCGTCTTTGTGTGATATGGCTATCATATCCACCCTTGTTGAACAAATTACAATTTATTTGTTTTCTTGGTTTAAGTTTTACATCAGAAATAGGAATTAAATTAATTTACTTTTCAAGTTTTCTTGTAAAAATCGATATTACTTTCTCCAAGTACAAATTTAGTACCTACCTAAAATAAGTACTAATTATGTTATATCTTGTAATATTGTAATTCAAATTTCACATTACTATAAAGTTTTAAAATTTCCTACTTCGGTATAATCAGATAAAAATTGAATATATTATGTTAATAAAAACTGTCAAAGTATAACTTCTACAAATCTGTATTTCAAATAATAAGAATACATCTAAATATAACCAATATTGTTAAAACAAAAGCACACATTCTTTATAATTCCAAAATACCATAGAGTTCCCAGACCTCAGTCGAAGCATTCGTTTATCTAGGTATAAACCCTTTGCGCGAAGAGTAACACTTGCCAGAGACATGGGGGTACCACTTAATTTGCATCCACGAGCGTGACACAATTCTTTAACAATTGAAGCCCTTGGTGTAAAATGGATCCAAGCCACAATTTGTCGTGAAGTGACTGTTTTAGCTCAAAACATTTGTTAACGAGGATTTTACTAGCCATATATAAATTATTTTACCTCTAATCCGAAAGATGTGCTATTTTTCGTAATATTTATATTTAAATAATTTTTTTAATTATATTTGAAAGATTTAAAACAAATTAAAAATGTAATTTCCCAAAACTTACTTAATATGGCATGTGACCAACCTTATTACGCCAAGGTTTTCAATTTTTTCGATAATAAAAAAATTGTTTAATCCGGGCCCGACTTTTCCCTCGAATCTAACAGAGATAGCACCATTCCGTCTTGCTTGGTTCTCGACCGCCAGATCAAAGACGCCGACACGGAGTTGTGGAGCTGTATTGTATAAGCTGTGGTAAAATTTTGACCTCTGGGCGAACACTGGTATGTGTAAATAACCAAAAAGCTTACCAATTACGGATTCGGCGTTCATTTGGCGCTATGAGGCGTATAAGTACACATACGCATAAGGTTTGTACGCAAATAAATCACGGCTAAATTGTTCTTAAGGGTGGAGAATATTAGGAAATTTGAATAGAAAAAAAAAACAGGAATTTTGTGAAATATTTCGCGGCAACTGTTTGATCTACGATGATTCGGTTTATAGCGTTGAATTTCTGTAAAAAAAAATAATTTCTCAAATTAGTTTATTTGAATCGAAACTATTTCAGCGTGATATTAATTATAGAGCTTAAATAAAAAGTAAATTTTCAGTAATTTGTGACTCACCCTGTAATTAATTTTAATTTACATAATAGGTTTAGCTGGATAATTTTTTCGATATAAGTTAAGCTTTATTATTGAAAAATATTTGTAATCAAAGATTCTACTTTGTTTAAAAACACTACCTTCTTAAAAAGGGCCAATTTGCAACTCAACGTGCTGTATATCAAATCTAGTCATAACAGCCTATTTCTCCATAGGCTACCTGCCTGATCCTTTGTGAATGTAAAACTAAACAGAAAAGCATTAGTGGAAAAAAGTATTTTATATAGGATATCATACGCCATAATTGAAAAATTATGTTTCATAAAAAATTATTATATCGCCAAAAACGTATTTATTTTTTAGCTCAGCCGGTGATGGAGTGTAAGAAACTTTGTGGGTAACAAGACACATTGTCACCGACGATACAACAGGATGTAAATGGGGACCATCATTTCCATTTAAATGGAGTCTCGTAGATGCGGATATTGCCGCTCTTTCTTCTTCTTCTGCAGCCACATTTTCAGTTCCGACATCGGGACAATTCCCGGTGACAAATGGATCTTGGAGCGAGATATGCAGATTTGCTTTGCTAGTGGGAATAAGACTTTTAATGTAATATTTTTTAAATGGGTTTATCCGTTTTCATTGCGGTTAAGCCGATAAACGTTGCGGAAATGGTATCTTAAATTTTAATTGTCAGAACAGAAATCGAAGAAAATATTGCTTTTGGACGTATATAAATAAAAATTAAAAGGATATATTTGGAGAATACCTTTTTTCGGTATTTTCGAATCACAATAATATATTATGGACTCTAATGCATTATCGGGCCTTTAAAGCAGGAGCAACGAGTTTAAGGCCACGACGCGCAACGGAGTGGCCTTAACATTGCGAATGGGTAGGTAAATGTCGATTGACATTTCATTTAATAGTTAAAATAATTCTTTTTTTCATATTACTTGTTTTTAGGTAAAGTTGTAAATAATTTGAATAATTTGAAAATTCAAAATAATATCTGACATAATCTAATCTTATTTATGTAGCGGTTACCTAGCAACCTTTATACGCACGGCGTGCGATGAAGACCCGATTATGCACGCTTTTGTATTTGTTTGGGGTGGTTTATGATAGATAAATTCTAAAAATTAAATTTTAAGTGATTGTCAAAATAGGAAGGGGCTTTATTTGAATTTAGTAAATCCACAAGACTTTCAGGAGTGTAAGGAATTTTCTCGCCTCAGAGAAAACGATTACTTACAAATGACGCCTGTTGACGGGACGGCTCTCGGGCGCCAGATTTTATGTGTGGTTTACTTCACAAACTTTCGAAACGGCGTCGAAAGTACTCGGGCAGCACAGATGGAGATGAAAAATTCCAGGGATCGTTGGTCACTCAGACACAGGTAATAAGTAACCACAAGTAACGGGCTTTAATCGTGACTTGTGGTGATAAAGAATTTTTCACTGCTGAAATAAAGGGGAAAGTACATTAGGGATCAGTAACCTCAGTAACAGTCAAGGTAACGTTGACACATATATTGAATTTTAACTATTTACAATAAATAATTTGTAACTAATATTTCAATGCCCACCCTCGCTCGTATTTTTAAAACCCTGAACAAAAAGAAAAACAAACAGATCGGCTTTGATTAGTCTCAATCAGACGGTATAATTAAAATTAAAAGAAATATGCTCGGTGGCAATAGTAACTAATTAATAAATTGTCGGTTCGGTGGTTGAGCCAAAACGAAACCAAAAACAAAATTACTATTTTAGTTAAAGAAGAAAAATGGCAAATAATTGCAGTCGTAGCAAAAGTTAGCTAGTTAACTGTTAAATCGGCAAAAAGATTGAAGTTAAATATTTTGTTTCGTAAAAGTAGAAATAAAATCAGGGTCGTAGAAAAAGTTATCTGGTTAACTATCTAGTCGGTATTAAAACTGAAACAAAACCTCCTTGTGCTAGTGAATAGGGAATAGATAAATGATAAGAAAACGGGATAGTATCAATCCTATGAGGAGTGTACTCGCCAAAACCAGCCCGCTCAACATAAAAATGATACTATCATTTTAATCACGGCGCGGAGGTAACTAAAAAAATAATCAAAAACCGGGTTAGTATTCAATCCTATGATGAGTGTACTCGCCAAAACCAGCCCGCTCAAACATAAGACAAAATATTAAACCGGGTCAGTATTTATCCTATGATGAGTGTACTCGCCAAAACCAGCCCTCTCAAACATAAGAAAAACACTAATATTTTAATCACGGCTAGGGGTTAATCTAAAAAAATCTAAAACCGGGGTAGTATCTAATCCCATGTTAGCTTTCTCGCCAAAACCAGTCCACTCAACATGAAAAATGATACTATTTCAACTTTCCAACTTTCGAACTAATTCTATTTTAAAGTAAAGAAACATAAATAATAATATAAAAAGTTAAACTAGATTGTGAACAAATAGAAACAAAATTTACGGTCGTAGTAAAAGTTAAGTAATTAACTATATACGGAATTTAATTTAAATTTAAATTTATTATTACTTAAAAAATAGAAACAACATCCACGGTCGCAATGAAAATTAAGTAATTAACTGTATACGGAATTTAATTTGAAATTAGGTTTACTATTACTCTGAAATAGAAACACAATCCACGGTCGCAGTAAAAATTAAGTAATTAATAAAATAGAAACAAAATTTCTACTTCTACTAAAAAAAAAAACGTAAACATTAATTCGGTGTACCTAACTACGGTTTCGGCGATGATTTTACAGCGTAAATCGAAGCAGACTTTTCGAGGTCGGATAAATGAATCTAAGCTGGTCGAATCAGTAAAGTGAATGAATGATTTTTAAAATTCAAATCTGAATCCGAGTCTCTATGCCCAAGCAGGCTAGCTCCCCACTCGATGTGCGCGGATCGCGCGCGCTATCGTTACTCAGATATAATTCGCGAATTTAAATGAAACAAAATTTGATATCCATGAAGTTAAAATAAAATAAAAATTAAAATTTATATCCGGAATAGGCCGAAATATAGTAATGAAAATTGACTTCATTACAGGAGGTTGATAAAATAATAAAACAACAAAAAACTGCTGGAGTGAACGATATTTCTCCATATATACGTAACGCTCCATTTATACATCCGGTTGTTCAGATAAGAACATGTTTCTTTATATTCACATATAATTTCATATGCAATTATAAATAAACATGTTCCAATTTCAGTTCGACATATAAAGTGGCATATTTTGCAATCGCAGCAAGTCTCAAAACGAAAAACCGAAAAATCGAAAAATCGAAAAATCGAAAAATCGAAAAATCGAAAAATCGAAAAATCGAAAAATCGAAAAATCGAAAAATCGAAAAATCGAAAAATCGAAAAATCGAAAAATCGAAAAATCGAAAAATCGAAAAATCGAAAAATCGAAAAATCGAAAAATCGAAAAATCGAAAAATCGAAAAATCGAAAAATCGAAAAATCGAAAAATCGAAAAATCGAAAAATCGAAAAATCGAAAAATCGAAAAATCGAAAAATCGAAAAATCGAAAAATCGAAAAATCGAAAAATCGAAAAATCGAAAAATCGAAAAATCGAAAAATCGAAAAATCGAAAAATCGAAAAATCGAAAAATCGAAAAATCGAAAAATCGAAAAATCGAAAAATCGAAAAATCGAAAAATCGAAAAATCGAAAAATCGAAAAATCGAAAAATCGAAAAATCGAAAAATCGAAAAATCGAAAAATCGAAAAATCGAAAAATCGAAAAATCGGAAAATCAAAAAATCGAAAAATCGAAAAATCGAAAAATCGAAAAATCGAAAAATCGAAAAATCGAAAAATCGAAAAATCGAAAAATCGAAAAATCGAAAAATCGAAAAATCGGAAAATCGAAAAATCGAAAAATCGAAAATTCGAAAAATCGAAAAATCGAAAAATCGAAAAATCGAAAAATCGAAAAATCGAAAAATCGAAAAATCGAAAAATCGAAAAATCGAAAAATCGAAAAATCGAAAAATCGAAAAATCGAAAAATCGAAAAATCGAAAAATCGAAAAATCGAAAAATCGAAAAATCGAAAAATCGAAAAATCGAAAAATCGAAAAATCGAAAAATCGAAAAATCGAAAAATCGAAAAATCGAAAAATCGAAAAATCGAAAAATCGAAAAATCGAAAAATCGAAAAATCGAAAAAATCGAAAAATCGAAAAATCGAAAAATCGAAAAATCGAAAAATCGAAAAATCGAAAAATCGAAAAATCGAAAAATCGAAAAATCGAAAAATCGAAAATCGAAAAATCGAAAAATCGAAAAATCGAAAAATCGAAAAATCGAAAAATCGAAAAATCGAAAAATCGAAAAATCGAAAAATCGAAAAATCGAAAAATCGAAAAATCGAAAAATCGAAAAATCGAAAAATCGAAAAATCGAAAAATCGAAAAATCGAAAAATCGAAAAATCGAAAAATCGAAAAATCGAAAAATCGAAAAATCGAAAAATCGAAAAATCGAAAAATCGAAAAATCGAAAAATCGAAAAATCGAAAAATCGAAAAATCGAAAAATCGAAAAATCGAAAAATCGAAAAATCGAAAAATCGAAAAATCGAAAAATCGAAAAATCGAAAAATCGAAAAATCGAAAAATCGAAAAATCGAAAAATCGAAAAATCGAAAAATCGAAAAATCGAAAAATCGAAAAATCGAAAAATCGAAAAATCGAAAAATCGAAAAATCGAAAAATCGAAAAATCGAAAAATCGAAAAATCGAAAAATCGAAAAATCGAAAAATCGAAAAATCGAAAAATCGAAAATTCGAAAAATCGAAAAATCGAAAAATCGAAAAATAAAAAAATCGAAAAATCGAAAAATCGAAAAATCAAAAATCAAAAAATTTAAAAATCGAAAAATCGAAAAATCAAAAAATCAAAAAATCAAAAAATCAAAAAATCAAAAAATCAAAAAATCAAAAAATCAAAAAATCAAAAAATCAAAAAATCAAAAAATCAAAAAATCAAAAAATCAAAAAATCAAAAAATCAAAAAATCAAAAAATCAAAAAATCGAAAAATCAAAATCGAAAAATCGAAAAATCTAAAAATCTAAAAATCTAAAAATCTAAAAATCTAAAAATCTAAAAAAAAATCTAAAAATCTAAAAATCGAAAAATCGAAAAATCGAAAAATCGAATAATCGAAAAATCGAAAAATCGAAAAATCGAAAAATCGAAAAATCGAAAAATCTAAAAATCGAAAAATCGAAAAATCGAAAAATCGAAATTGAATCTACAAATGCTCATTCGGATTTCGGCAAATATGGAAATATTTTAATCTACGAGGGTACTCGCAATTGTTTAAAAACGGGAATTCCTGGGAAACACAAATACGGTGGATCTTCTACATGCCCTCAGGCGAGAATTAATTAAAATATACATTTTTAAAATTAATTAAAAATATAAGTTAGTGATTTCGTCACAATTGCTATGCTAAAAAAAATAAAGTCAATGTAAGAGCCACTCAAGATCGAAACTTTTTATATGTTACGTTTGATTTACAGTCTGTATTTAAAATACCTTGCTCGGATGTAAGTCCAATGTATTATTCAAGAAAGATATGCGTTTATATTCTTACTATTTACGAATCTGCTCCGCCAAATAATGCTTTCTGTTACTGTTGGAATGAACTAAACGGCAAACGCGGTAGCTCTGAAATATGAACTTGTTCATTCGAATGTTTGACTAACTTACCTATAAATATAAAACATGTAACGCTCTGATATGACACATGTGGTGGGCAAAATCTGAATCGCCACGTGGCAGCCTTACTTCTTTATTTGGTGCAAACAACTCATATTAAAATCATTGAGCACACATTCTTAGAGAGTGGGCATTCCTATATGGAGGCTGATTCTATACACAATGCAATCGAGCGAGCAAAAAAATACATTCCAGCGAGGTTAAGAAGAAACCGGAATACGTAAAGCGGTCCTTATAATGTGATTAAACTTACCTTTTAAGATTTGAAAAAATTATCCGATTTACTAATAAAAAATAAATCCAAAGCTACCAATGGTGATACAGTTAACTGGCTGCTCATCAAAAGTTCTAGATATTCTAAGCAGCATCCTGAAATAATTAAGTATAAGTATGAACATAGCAGTGATTACAAATCAATTATAAAGTATATGGAAAAGGTAGATCACTAACACTTAAAAGTTTTTATAATAAAATACTACCAATAACTAAATTAAAAAGGATGATCTCTTAAGATTATGCAAAACTAAAGCTCTATCTCTTGAATTTTATGCTTGGTACAAGTCTCTCCTGACTGCTAAACACATCGAAAAACAAACTGCAGAACCCTCTGTTGATTACACGGATATTTTTATTCTTGAAGATTCTGATGATGAGCCTTTAGCACATTTAGTCCAAAGAGAATAATTAAAAATTCAGGAAAAAACGGTTGTCCAATATTTTGTCAATACATCTAAATAAAAAAGTCTTTTGAAAGAACTGTTTTTAATTTATCTTCTAAAAACCTCGAGTAAGAGATAAATTTAATTAAATATATTTACAATTTCTTAGTTTAAAACTGGATTTTACGGAAGCTTTTCTACGTTTAAATAGGTTTTTCTCAAAATTTGTAAAATGGCACCATTTCCTCTTAATGCCACGTAATTGAATAATTAGCACTTGGTATGCTGCACTAGTAAAAATCCATATCAGTAAGGACTTTAAACCAGTTTTTGAAACAAAGGGTATAATGTGTATCAAACGGTAAAACAGATTGTAGTGGGTTTTACACAATTCAGTCAATAAAGAAACCCTAATAATACTTCTAATCAATTTCTTTTGGTTCGAGTTCTTCACTTAAAATAATAATTCTAACTTAAAATTAACAAAAATTGTATATATATATATATATATATATATATATATATATATTATATATATATATATATATATATATATATATATATATATATATATATATATATATATATATATATATAGGTAATCGTACGTTGAGGCACCAAAAACGCATGTATATGGACGAAGTGGCACCTATATTTACGTTGTTGCACCATTGCAAGGTGCCAGATCGTTTTAATGCATATTTGGTCGTTTTAACTCCTTACTAACCCCTCGACCAAATTTCAGAAAGGTGCCATTTCGACCATTTTTCTATAAAAACACGATTTTAGTTGAACCGTATAATCCCCAGAGGTCAGTCCAGTCGCTAACAACGCTCAGACTTTTACGACGTAGTGGCACCTCGCATGTAAAAATGCTTTCTTACTTTGTGGCACCTCACTTTGTATACATTTTCTTACTTTATGGCACCCCAGTTTGTTTTCGTAAGTGAACGTAAGAGCACCTTAGGTCCTTTTGTGAAAATATCCCAAATACCGGCTAAAAATATATGTCGACGAATAAAAGAATATTATAATATGTATGATGAGTCAATTCCAAATTTGGACAATATAAATTTACTTTTCGAGTGATAAAATTAATTAATATAAATAAATTAAATTAAAATAAATTAAAATAAATTAAAATAAATTAAAATAAATTAAAATAAATTAAAATAAATTAAAATAAATTAAAATAAATTAAAATAAATTAAAATAAATTAAAATAAATTAAAATAAATTAAAATAAATTAAAATAAATTAAAATAAATTAAAATAAATTAAAATAAATTAAAATAAATTAAAATAAATTAAAATAAATTAAAATAAATTAAAATAAATTAAAATAAATTAAAATAAATTAAAATAAATTAAAATAAATTAAAATAAATTAAAATAAATTAAAATAAATTAAAATAAATTAAAATAAATTAAAATAAATTAAAATAAATTAAAATAAATTAAAATAAATTAAAATAAATTAAAATAAATTAAAATAAATTAAAATAAATTAAAATAAATGTAAAATAAATTAAAATAACTTAAAATAAATTAAAATAAATTAAAATAAATTAAAATAAATTAAAATAAATTAAAATAAATTAAAATAAATTAAAATAATTTAAATTAAATTAAATTAAATTAAAATAAATTAAAATAAATTAAAATAAATTAAAATAAATTAAAATAAATTAAAATAAATTAAAATAAATTAAAATAAATTAAAATAAATTAAAATAAATTAAAATAAATTAAAATAAATTAAAATAAATTAAAATAAATTAAAATAAATTAAAATAAATTAAAATAAATTAAAATAAATTAAAATAAATTAAAATAAATTAAAATAAATTAAAATAAATTAAAATAAATTAAAATAAATTAAAATAAATTAAAATAAATTAAAATAAATTAAAATAAATTAAAATAAATTAAAATAAATTAAAATAAATTAAAATAAATTAAAATAAATTAAAATAACTTAAAATAAATTAAAATAAATTAAAATAAATTAAAATAAATTAAAATAAATTAAAATAAATTAAAATAAATTAAATTAAATTAAAATAAATTAAAATAAATTAAAATAAATTAAAATAAATTAAAATAAATTAAAATAAATTAAAATAAATTAAAATAAATTAAAATAAATTAAAATAAATTAAAATAAATTAAAATAAATTAAAATAAATTAAAATAAATTAAAATAAATTAAAATAATAAATTAAAATAAATTAAAATAAATTAAAATAAATTAAAATAAATTAAAATAAATTAAAATAAATTAAAATAAATTAAAATAAATTAAAATAAATTAAAATAAATTAAAATAAATTAAAATAACTTAAAATAAATTAAAATAAATTAAAATAAATTAAAATAAATTAAAATAAATTAAAATAAATTAAAATAAATTAATTAAATTAAAATAAATTAAAATAAATTAAAATAAATTAAAATAAATTAAAATAAATTAAAATAAATTAAAATAAATTAAAATAAATTAAAATAAATTAAAATAAATTAAAATAAATTAAAATAAATTAAAATAAATTAAAATAAATTAAAATAAATTAAAATAAATTAAAATAAATTAAAATAAATTAAAATAAATTAAAATAAATTAAGCTAAATTAAAATAAATTAAAATAAATTAAAATAAATTAAAATAAATTAAAATAAATTAAAATAAATTAAAATAAATTAAAATAAATTAAAATAAATTAAAATAAATTAAAATAAATTAAAATAAATTAAAATAAATTAAAATAAATTAAAATAAATTAAATAAATTAAATAAATTAAAATAAATTAAAATAAATTAAAATAAATTAAAATAAATTAAAATAAATTAAAATAAATTAAAATAAATTAAAATAAATTAAAATAAATTAAAATAAATTAAAATAAATTAAAATAAATTAAAATAAATTAAAATAAATTAAAATAAATTAAAATAAATTAAAATAAATTAAAATAAATTAAAATAAATTAAAATAAATTAAAATAAATTAAAATAAATTAAAATAAATTAAAATAAATTAAAATAAATTAAAATAAATTAAAATAAATTAAAATAAATTAAAATAAATTAAAATAAATTAAAATAAATTAAAATAAATTAAAATAAATTAAAATAAATTAAAATAAATTAAAATAAATTAAAATAAATTAAAATAAATTAAAATAAATTTAAATAAATTAAAATAAATTTAAATAAATTAAAATAAATTATAATAAATTATAATAAATTATAATAAATTAAAATAAATTAAAATAAATTAAAATAAATTAAAATAAATTAAAATAAATTAAAATAAATTAAAATAAATTAAAATAAATTAAAATAAATTAAAATAAATTAAAATAAATTAAAATAAATTAAAATAAATTAAAATAAATTAAAATAAATTAAAATAAATTAAAATAAATTAAAATAAATTAAAATAAATTAAAATAAAATTGTTTTTATGTTTTGCAATATTATGTAAAGAGAAAACTAGTGATCATTTTTTTAATATCTATTTTTTTTATTTATCTTAGAACTGACAAGTATTTGTTATAATACTTTCCCTAATTCAATCTCACGAGTAAATTTCCTGAAGCCGACTGAGCCTGTGACGGCTATTATTTTTATTTGCCGTAGCGCTCAGTGACTTAGAGATGATTTATAGGGCTATTTGACCTAAAGGTGAAGAAAACCCGAAAAACCTCAAGCATTATCATCGAGGCGGTAAAAGCATGGCGAATTTGTAATATGGATGTCATATTAATAAAAATTAAATTACTGAATACGGCACACACCAAATTCTATAACGAACCATACAAATTATTTACAAATTCACCTGTTTTGCCGTAGAATTTGAATTGAGAGACAAACAATTATAAAATTGCCTACAAGTAAATATAAACGCCTTAGACAACTACGCTACCGAGCTAACTATGTTGTTTTTGTATTACTAAACTGATATGGTGTATTACATTACGAGTATGAAAATTGAAATTTTTTACTCGAGTGGGACACAAGTGTATAAAATCACTTTTACACAAGTGATTTACAATATTTTTCCTACGACTACAAATTCATCTTATAAAAAAAAATCAGGAAATCTGGCTATAAAGTTCAATCAAAATGTGTCTGGTTTTTTATATGCTTTAATAAATAAGTTTTATAGCGTTTTACCTCTTGTGTTTTGTCGTAATTAAAAACTTAATTTCATTTATAAACACTTTCATAGGATAATAACGGTGAAATAACATTAGGTATAAAAAAATATTAGTTCATTTTTTTTAATACAATATATAATAAGATGAACAATCGTGAACAAGAACTTTCTTATAATTCTACTTTAAATTTTTTGCAGAACAATAATCAAAATGGTACAAAATAAATAGCGAAAAGAAAAGATCGGCCATAAGATTATTGAAAAGTGCCTATTTAAAATAAATAACAAAACACGTATTTTTTCAATTTTCATATTAAAAAAAAAAGACATTGCTTCCATTGCGCCGCGATATGGTCGAAACATGCAAAATTAATAAAATTGAGCGCTCTGTGAACTGAGCTAACAAGCTTGTCGCATAAATTATCTAATCAAATATATAAATAAAAAAAAATAAAAACATAACTTTAAAATTATTTTAATAATTTGTTAAAAATAATTATCTAGAATCTAGATATAGAAATCAATATTCACGATTTAAATTTACTATCTTGTGGCATAATAAATACGTCAATATTCTTTATGCAAATATTAGTAATGACCTTAAATCCTTTAAAACATGGTGTACTGCAAATTTTCTTTCATTAAATTTAAAAAAAAAAACAAAAATGCTAAACTTTAAATGTAATATTCCTGATATTTTAATAGATATGGATACTGTAGAAGTCAAAAACTGTACAAAATTTTTGGGTTTAAATATCGACACGGATTTTAAATTCCAATCACATGTGGATCCACTTTTAAACAACTCGCATCGGGTTGTTATGTCATTAGAACTACCTCTCATGAATTAGGAGTTTGTGCAGCAAAAACTGCAAATTATACGTTAGTTGACTCTCATTTACGTTATGTTATTCAGTTTTGGGGAGTCTGTTCTGCCGAATTATTTGGTAGAGTCTTTATAATGCAGAAACGGGCAATAAGGTTCTTATGTGGAGCACACAGATTAGTTTCATGTAGACCGCTGTTCTTAAGAGAAATATAAACATTACCTTCTTTATTTATCTTAAAAACTTGTTGCATGATCCATAACAAAAAGTCGAAATATAAATCAAATTCCCGTGTAACTCGCCAAACGAGTAACTTGAAATTGCCTATTCCCAAAACTGAACTTATAAGAGACTGCCAAGTACGGAAGCATCTCCATAACATGGGGCTGTCAGAATCCGCACTCTGCAGAGGGTGCAAACAAGAAGATTAGACCATCGAGCATATCCTTTACGATTGCTCAACGCTCTTATTTATTAGAATATTTGTGTTCAGCGAGTATTGGTTAACCCAGCCGATATAAGAGAAGCAATTCTTGGCAACGTTTTCAACTATATTAAATCTGTAGGCTGGCTCACGAGCTAAGAGGTGCCTGTCATCTTAGGAGGATGCACAATGGGCCTAATGAGGCCTAAGTGCTGTGGAAGTAACCCACCCTCCACACGTTACAGATTATAGATGCCCTTAACGTTTGTACTTTCTTAAAATAAATGTATAAATACAACAGTAGCTATAATTAATTCATATCAAATTAACTACGATTTTTAGATGCTTTCATACTTATGTATATTACTGGTAATTCCCACTATTCCAGTATCAGTTCTTTAGTTTAATTTTCTATAAATTGAAACCATACATTTTTAAAATTGATTGCAAAAAATAATGCTTAATATCAACGGTGACACACGGTACAGAAGTCACTCTAACCAAACTTATCACATACCAAAATCCTGAAATTTGGCTTGGAAGCCAACGTGTTAAAAGCAAACGTTACACCATCAAGTTCTACTCATTCTCAAGCTAACAAATTTGTTTTTCGTCAACTTTTATTTAATATGATATATATGGAGCCAGAAGGTATATATGTACTAATTATATATACATATATAGGGTGCTAGAATGTATATATGTATAAACCATATATAAGGAGCCATTTAGTCAAATTAAGTGCCAAAAATTCCGGGTGCGAGAACGATTAAATAGTTTTTGGTGTGACTTCGTCGTTTTACCTGTATATATATATATATATATATATATATATATATATATATATATATATATATATATATATATATATATATATACTCGACCAGCGTATCATGTGACATCCAGCAAAAATTTTGACTTTGTGACATCCACCCTTTGCAAAGACTTTAGGAAAAAAATAAAAATATGACTTCTTTTAATTAAAAAAATATTATGGCTGAGCGAAAAATATCACAACCATACACATTTTAAAAAAATAAAACGTCCTATCGTTGTGAGATCCAAAGTATACACGGTATACATTTTTATTAACAACACTTTGTGACATCCAGAAAAATCTTGCATCTTGTGACATCCAGTTGTTACGTCACAGTATACCATTTCTACAGAAAAACTGCCATTCTTATAACATCCAGCAAGTATATAGATACATTTTTAAATTAAGCATCTTATTACATCCTAAACATTTAACACGTTCAGCGCCAAAGCCGACCCTCAAATTCTACGATTTCTTATTGTTTTTTATTCCAATGTGATTTCTTTTGTTGTTTTGTATGTGATAAAATAATTCATTCCATTTTAAAATTATTTTCTTTTTAGTTTTTGATTGTGTATATTTTTAGATACACTGGCACAAAAAATAGTTTTCGATGAAGTAACTTCTTGATATTTTTTTGATATGTGGAAATACCTTATAGAGATTCGGTACAGGTTCTCCCTTTCCCAATAGTTTTACCCTTTACCCACTAAAATCACCACCTAAGCAAGTTATCGCCGGCCTCCTGCTAATATCTTTTACATGTTCGTTGGAACTACTTTAAGTATCTATCGACCTTATATGGTTGATTCTCCAGTTTCAAGTGCATTAACACGACCAGTTTGCAAACCTAACCTAAAATTACCTGAGAAGTACCCAAAACATAAATCCAGCGGTGTTTATTATTTTTGCGCATAGACTACACTCACCGACTTAAAATTCGATCCATTCAAAATAATGATTTATTTAAAAATGCTCTAACTTTCAAATGCGGAGGCTGATTTAGATTTAGATAAAACACTGTAGTTTTAACATTATTATTCGGACATCTAAAAGTAATTTAGTACTCGCCGGATATACAGGGGGGAAAAGAAAACAATTTTTTCCTCTACTTTTGACACACCCTGTAGGTTAATTCTGCTAGCAGATCTGCACACAATTAACTTTATCAAGAAGACTAATTTGTTTCCAACATTTTGTTTTTTTATTTACCACGATATCTTAATTTGTTTGTAAAATGTGACAGTTTAAAGAAAATGCAACATTCTTAATTTTTTTATTCAGTTTTAGCAGAGTAATACATAATTTTATAAACAACTCAAACAACAAATAAACTAATAATTATTACAAATTAATAACGGATGTTTTCTCCATGAGCGCGAATAACTGCCTCAATGCGTCATGGCATACCCTCTATTAGATATCGAATCTTCATCTGGTCAATCTGATCCCATTCTTGGATCAAAGCATCTCTCAAAAAATTTAAAATACTTGGAGAAGGAACTCGGTTATGAACTCGTCTGCCCATCATGTCCCAGACGTGCTCAATTGGATTGAGGTCTGGGCTACGTGATGGCCAGTTCATCCTCTGAATTTCTGTTTCGTCCAAATATTGAGATACAATCCTCGCAATATGTGGTCGAGCGTTGACATGCATAAACATGAATTCATTTCCTATAAATGGTGCAAATGGAATTACATATGGATCTAGCACATCACGAATATATCGGTAAGCTGTCATTGCTCCGCCGCCAACAATGACTAAATCAGTACGAGCTTCCATGCTTATGCCGCCCCAAACCATTACCGATCCTCCTTCATAACTGAGTCTTGTGGAAAAATTTGCTTGGTCAAACCTTTCGCCTTTTTTTCGGTATATTCGTTAAACAAAACCTTGACTCGTCAGAAAATAAAATCTTACTCCATTCATCGATATTCCAATGTTAATGCTCCCTGGCAAATCGAAGACGCGCTGTTCTGTGATTCCTAAGTAACTCTGGACCAGTTGCAGGTCTTCTGGAGCGTAATCCATGTTCTCGTAATCGCCTTCGAATCGTTATTTCGTTAACAGCTAGTTGACGTACTTCTTCTAAACGGTTTCGAGCCATAACAGCAGTAGTATTTCTTTCTCGCAAAACATTTAATGTCATAAAACGATCATCTCGAACATTTGTAGAACGTCGTCTGCCAGATTATCTTCGTCTCGAAAAATTACCAGTTTCATTAAAACCTTGTACAACTCTCTGGACGCTACACCTTGTAACACCCAATATTCTAGAAGTATAATACTGAGTCCTACCGTCTTGTACTAGAGCAACTGCTCATGTTGCATCAGTAAGCGTTAAAACCATGATATTATGCTGATAATGAATAATAATTAAACTGCAATTGCCAAGTAACGAATATTTGACAGTTGTCATATTGTGAGTTGGCCACAGCACTCTACTTATTTTGTAGTTTATTCTGTACCGTCATTTAAATTATGACCGTTTCTAAAATGTAGCATTTTCTTTAAACCGTCACATTTCACAAAAAATTAAGATATCGGGGTAAATAAAAAAAAAAGTGTTGGTAACAAATCAGTCTTCTTGATAAAGTTAATTGTATGCAGATCTACTAGCAGAATTAACCTACACGGTGTGTCAAAAGTAGAGGAAAAAATTGTTTTCTTCCCCCCCCCCCCCCCCCCCCCCCGTATATCCGGCGAGTACTAAATTACTTTTAGATGTCCGAATAATAATCTTAAAACTACAGTATTTTATCTAAAAGTTGCTAAAAACTTCAAATAAATAAGCCTTTGAAAGTTAGAGCATTTTTATATAAATCATTATTTTGAATGGATCAAATTTTAGGTCGGTGAATGTATTTTACTACAAACATTTGTAACTTCAAATGATTACTTTCGAGTTACACAAAAAAGTACATTTCTGAATTAGTTAAGCTCGTTTCCATATTTAAAGAGACCAGAAAAAACTAAAATTAGTCATGTTATTGTACAATGATTTTACTGCTAAAATATAACGTTTAAATTTTTATTTTTAAGCATTTTGGAGATAAAAAATGAAACTAAAGGGGTTTTTAAGTAACTTCAATACGTTATAATGAGGATAATTTAATTCCAACCGAATTTTTAAAAGCTATATATTATGTTGGTACTTTTATATATCTGTGCCTATCAGTACCTACCAA
The DNA here is from genome assembly GCA_927349885.1 of Psylliodes chrysocephalus. Classification (NCBI taxonomy): domain Eukaryota; kingdom Metazoa; phylum Arthropoda; class Insecta; order Coleoptera; family Chrysomelidae; genus Psylliodes; species Psylliodes chrysocephalus. The sequence goes on from OV651817.1 coordinate 55,008,649, forward strand.
AAGCAATGCTTTGAATCAATTTTGCCTAGAGTCTAGCAATTATGATGTTGGTACGGCATGCAGTGATTAATTAAAAAGTAATGATTATATTTGGTCATAAATATGGACTTGTAAGTACATTTTATTGTAGTGTACACGCATAACATGTAACTTTTAAAAATATGCTTGGTTTAAAAATAATATAAAAACAGTTAATTTTAGTAATAAAATCATCTAGTAAAAATTAAAAGCATATAATTATTTTTTTTGTGCTTTTTTCAAATATGAATACAAATTTAACGACTTGTAGTGTGTTCTTATAAGGATAGACAAATTTTTAAATTTTTTTGAAAAAATGGAACTGCATTTTGTTTTTTATTAATACGTTAATAGATTATGGTAAGTTGTAGAGAATACATGTGCCAAATTTCAATAACATGTAAGGGTGGTTAGTAAGTTATGAAACAAAAAAGAAATTGGCAAAGTTAATAAAACTACCTGTATCTCGGTTATAAATGACGAAAGAATCATTAAATAAGGTTATTTGGAATAATATCAGTAGCATAAAAAACTAAGTATTAAAAAAAAGAGTGAAGTAAAACTTCGTAGATTAATTCACTCTAAAATAAAAAAGACAAATAAAATCCGCGTACATCAATATTTATCGCTACTTGAACATACTATTAAGGTTATAACTCTAAACAGCAAGGCACCGACGATGCACGAAAGACGATCGTTTGCAATCGAAATTGGAGTTAAAGTGGAGGACTAGGCTGTTAAGGTGTCAGGAAATCTAAATTTGTCGTTTTTATAAGTTAGCTCATCATATTTTTTATGTTAGGTCGAACTGTAAGAAGTGCTGATTATTTATTTTAATCTATGTTATAATTTATTTAATTTTTTTTATTAACTTTGATTTAAATTGATTTAAATTGATTTAAATTGATTTAAATTAATTTAAATTGATTTAAATTAATTTAAATTGATTTAAATTGAATACGAACGTGAATAAAAAAAAGTCATGTTAAAGGATGGGAAATTTTTTTACCCTCATATTACTTTGGATGAAGTCTATTTTTTATATTTTATATTTCAATTATTTTTTTTAAGTATTTGTCAAATATTTAATTTTTTTTCTGGATATACATTGATGCCTCTCCACAGAATTTGTCTCTTACTTTCAAGGCCAGTGAAACTTTTTTAATACTATAGATGGCTAAAAGTGAGTTCTTATGTTTGTAGCATTATAGTGGGACGTATTATAAAACCACGCCATCCTTGCTAATTTTCTGACTCTTGCAAGTGTAGCACCATATTGATGTCTCGCCGTCTCAAAAAGGACAAGCAGTGAGGCATCCGTTAAATGCCACACCGTACTCAACATGTTAAATTTATTTTAATTTATTTTATTTTAATTTATTTTAATTTATTTTAATTTATTTTAATTTATTTTAATTTATTTTAATTTATTTTAATTTATTTTAATTTATTTTAATTTATTTTAATTTATTTTAATTTATTTTAATTTATTTTAATTTATTTTAATTTATTTTAATTTATTTTAATTTATTTTAATTTATTTTAATTTATTTTAATTTATTTTAATTTATTTTAATTTATTTTAATTTATTTTAATTTATTTTAATTTATTTTAATTTATTTTAATTTATTTTAATTTATTTTAATTTATTTTAATTTATTTTAATTTATTTTAATTTATTTTAATTTATTTTAATTTATTTTAATTTATTTTAATTTATTTTAATTTATTTTAATTTATTTTAATTTATTTTAATTTATTTTAATTTAATTTATTTTAATTTATTTTAATTTATTTTAATTTATTTTAATTTATTTTAATTTATTTTAATTTATTTTAATTTATTTTAATTTATTTTAATTTATTTTAATTTATTTTAATTTATTTTAATTTATTTTAATTTATTTTAATTTATTTTAATTTATTTTAATTTATTTTAATTTATTTTAATTTATTTTAATTTATTTTAATTTATTTTAATTTAATTTATTTTAATTTATTTTAATTTATTTTAATTTATTTTAATTTATTTTAATTTATTTTAATTTATTTTAATTTATTTTAATTTATTTTAATTTATTTTAATTTATTTTAATTTATTTTAATTTATTTTAATTTATTTTAATTTATTTTAATTTATTTTAATTTATTTTAATTTATTTTAATTTATTTAAATTTATTTTAATATATTTTAATTTAATTTCGTGTGATTTCTTTTAATATAAATTATTCATCGTTCACTCACCCATTGTTGATACACCTTGTATCAATATAGATGCATATAATATATATTTATTAAATATTCACCGAGAGTGAATGCATTTAAAAAACTTGTTGGCTCTATGCGAAACCCAACAAAAATTTTTGGCAGTTAATGTGTTAACATAAAATAGATCTTAAAATGAAAATCCAAATATATCTAAAATACATTTTTTGGATGTCACATAACCTAGTGTGTAAAGTTCTAATATACTCTATGGTGGATGTCAGATAGTCGGGTGAGTAAGTTTTAATATACTGAATGTTGGATGTCAGACAGTCGAGTGAGTAAATTCTAATATACTTAATGGTGGATGTTATACAGTCGAGGGACTGAAATATTTAATATACAAAATATACAAAACCAACTGACGCGAGCGCCACCTTCGCATCTATACACTGGAACTAAATATATACATAAAATTGAAAATTAAGCATTATGACATCCAGCTGAAATTTTTTTGGCGCTCTTTTAAACCTACTTTATGATGTTTGAACCCCAAAAACGTTGTGACATCCGAATTTGGATGTCACATCGCAGACGGATGTTATAAAGATAGCAACATTTTTGCGACATGATGTCACAACGTCGGCAGGACGAATCTATATATATATATATATATATATATATATATATATATATATATATATATATATATATATATATATATATATATATATATATATATAATACTTTGTACACATTTCCCCTCGCTACCCCGAGTTCAGTGCATTTTTTTGTGAATAAAAAACATATTTCTTTCCATCTTATCCTTATTTTAGTCTTTTTATATCTATTTTCCGATAAAAGAATTCGAAAATGCTTGGCTTGATTATCCATTCCTGAAACATAAATTACTTAAAAGCGTTTTAAATTGCAACTATCTTTTAAAATTTAAATTAAGTTGTCCCTAAAGTATCAAGTAGTTAAACCTGGGTAGCTTTTAATTTGTCTCCTTAAATTTATTTTATCAGTACGAATAATACTTAAAATCAACTTATTATCTCAAATTGAGGAATCAGAGGTGTACTTGTTTGCAATTTGCTAAACACTATAGATTAGTTTTTATTAGATGAAATCAAAACTTATTGAGATTTCCAGCTTTGTTGATCTTTTTGCGGCCAAATGTATCATGTTGATATATAGTTTGGTTAAATTAACTGATTTTGAGCGCATTAATCTGTATATATATGCAATTTCCGCTCTCCCTGTATAATTTCTGAATATAATTCTATAATATACAGGGTGTCCCGAAATTAGACGGCATAATATACATCCTTAAATAGGAGTAAAAGTTCATATAAACATAGGTCCGAAAACGTTTCTTTTTCGAGATACAGGGTGTTAAAAGTAAAGTTCTGATCACACTCTTTTGTAAATATTTTCTAAACATTTAAAGATAGCTAAGTGAAATTTGGTACAAATGCTAACTTCTTTACGCTCTATCTAATGGACTAACCCCCAGTTTTTGATCATCTTCATAGGTGGGTAAATTAGGGGGGCTTAGGGTAAAATTGCTCTTTTTTTTGTTGACAGTTTTTACCATTTTTGACTATAAAATTTGGTAAACCAATGTTTTATTTACAAGAAAGTTAACTTTTGTTGCATCTCGCTAAGACGTACCATTTTCAAAAAAAAGCATTTGAAAATTTCATGATAAGTTATTCGAAAGTGTAAATAATAATTAGTAGGCCTGTGAAATCAGAAATTTAATTTTTTTTTACTTTGGAAAACCGGTGACTAAAGAAATTTAAAAAAATATTTACAAAAATATGCCATCAGGACTTCACCTGTAACACCCTGTATCTCGAAAACGGAACGTTTTCGGACCTATGTTTATATGAACTTTTATTCCTATTTTATGATATAGATTACGCTGTTAAATATGACCGTCTAATTTCGGGACACCCTGTATAGTGTAAATCATTTCAAGTCACTTTTTAAAATATTTTTATTCTGTTGAAAATTCATTATTTCGATTTAGTTAATTACATTTTTGAAAACATGTTTTATAAACGCTAATCTTATAAATGTAGTATTTGTATTCTCACTTTGGTTTTTGAAAAATAAAAATTTGTAATATTAAAAAACCTCCGAGCTCCGAGCGAATACAGTTGGCCTATCTCCTTGAAATATTTGTGAAACATTTAACATTTTAAATGTCTATCTACATAACACGAGCACTGTGCAAAACTTCTTGTAGAGTTCTTAAAAAATAAACATTGACGCTGCCAGTGGTTTCATTAAGACCGAAACCCTGTTTGAGATTTGAATAAATTACACCGTACAGGTTTTTCTTTAACGAAAAGAAATCACTCTAGAAGCGAGCCTTAAAGTGTTTTTTTTTTTAATCTGCAAGCCTCATTTAAATATGAATGCTACTAACCTTTTAAGTAAATCGAGAAGTAAGTAGGTACTCTTTTTAAATAAATGCAAATCATTTAATTAGGAATACATCTGCATAAAAAAAAGGTATTAGAGGAGAAGAACTATATAGGGCGAAGTTTTCTTTGTAGTTCATTTTTTATAAGTGATAGTGATAACACTCATATAATTTTAATAAACACATTTTTTAATTAAGGAAACCAACAGAGGTCAATAAAGGTGTGCATGCAGCTAAGATCGGCAAAGAAAACTTGTATTTCGTGCCAAAAAATATTTTATTTAAAAAATGCAAAGCCCTTTCGGCATTACGCCATCTTCTGTCCATATCTACATTAATTATAAGTGTATATGTATTAATATATATTTTTATAGATATGAACAATGACTTGAAGATTACTTTTTGTTTAGATTTTTTAAAAATTATACTTAAAGACGTTACAATTAAATAGGTACAATTAAAAGGAAAAATAAAAAATACAAAATCCCAAAAATGGCAACACTAATAGGGGCAACAGCTCTTTGGATTCCTAGGAAACATCATAAGGCTCTGCATGTTTTAGAGAGAAGAAAAATTGCTCAAACTAATACCAACAAATTAAATTGTGTTTACAGTTAAAAGATGTATTACAGTGAAAAAACGTTAAATGAGGTGAATACAAAAACCCAATTGAGAACTAATTTAAAATATTAAAAGTTAAAGAAAAATGTATTTTGTAAATACCATAACTAACCATATTAAAAACAGAAGGGGTGTGAAGTCAAAAACATTTGGAAGACCGACAGCTTTATCTTCAGAAACTAAAGATCAATTGAATAGACTCATTAAACTAATGGAAAAATACAACTACGGCTTGTCAAAAAAAAAAAACGTTTCACAACTGGTGAGCGATTACATAATTAAAGAAAAGATCCCAAACCCGTTTAAAAATACCTTTTCTGGAGAAGAGTGGTGGTCAGGTTTTAAAAAAAGACAACGCTTAAGCATTAAAAAACCGCAAAATGTGAAAGTTGCCCAAAATTTGGAAGAACTCAATATTGAATCAAAAAATGTTTGGAACCTTGATGAATCGGCATTTAATTATGATCCGTCTAAAACTTAAATAGTAGGTGGAAAAGAACTGCCTGCTACAAGAACTGTTAGTGGCCCTGGCAGAGAAAACACCACTGTCCTACTAACTTGTAGTGCAACTGGAGAAAAGTGTCTTACATTGTTTATTTTCAAAGGAAAAAATTTTTGGAACCAATAAAACAAGTAAAACATTAATTTATTATGAATATATATTTTTATTGCCTAAACTAAAATAAAAATTAATAATAAAATTTAGGCCGGCAACAGTATTTAAGGGAAAATGTATAAGAAGTTGTCTAAGTTTTATAAGTTCTCTTTGAAAAATTAACCTATTCTGTCAAAATAAAAAAATACCATTAAATAATAGCGTAAAATTAAAATTAATAAACAGAAGGATTGTTATTTATATTATCATTTTTGTTCGAAAGGAAATATAAAATGAATGTTTAAAACTGGTTTTCTATCAGTAAATCACAAAATTGCATTCCAGCCGCATACAATAATCAAAGGCAGAAATCTAGTTCTTACTAAACATTTAAGATTAAAGGGATATTGAGGAACATCGTAAAATGATAATTTATTGTTTATTTAAAACCTTTCAAGTTTCTGATGTCTACTATTTCCAGTATTACCACAGCTTAACAATACAGCTAAAACACTCTCTTGGCGGCAACGGTTTGCATCGATTTCGTCGCGCATCGCTTAAGCTCCGCCTTCGAAGGGAAAAGACGGTTTTGGTGTTCAGAAGCGTATTTAGGTAAGGTGTTGAGTCGTGCGTATAGTTTCGTTGATTGTATAATTTCGTGGAGCCTATAATTCCGTTGATTTTGTTTGAGTTAAAGGTACTGTTATTATTTTGGTGACTCTTTAGCTATGAGTAGAATGAGTGAAAAAAAAAGACATCATTCTGTTTGTGCAGTCAAAAGCTGTTTTAATAAGGGTTATACCTGCAAGAAAACATTCTTTAGTTTTCCCAAGGACCCAAACCGATAAGTACCACATTATAAGAAATTTTCATTGTTAAAAATATAATTTATACAGGGTATCCCATTAGTGCGTTATTGTTCATTATTTTGTTGTAGACACGCAAGAAAGTTTTAAATAAAAGTTATATGGATTTGAAAAATACCTACATATTTTAAAAATATCTTTGGATATACAGGGTGTCACGTTTTTGCCTCGCAAATTAAAATGTATGTTTTTTAAATGTACACCTTGTATTTTATTTTATGATAAAATTATTAACACCCTAAATTATTGTAAAGACGAATTGATACAGAAAAATTTTATCAGGTATGTGTGTGGTTACCTGTTAATAAAAGCCTTGCGGATCCACTCCTCTGCGATAACTGTCTTAAATATAACAAAGATCACGTTGAATTAGATGATTTTTCTTTTTATTGCTTTTTAAAGGCATATGATAACGCCAATCCAGATACATTTGGAAATCTGCAACTGTCAAATGATGAATTTGTAGAACTAATATTCAATATTGAAAAGATATTTCAAAATAATTTTGAAGAATTGGCTACAAAAAATAACATTTGTACCACACTTTTAGAATTAATTAACCCAATACCCTTTAGTCATCCATGCTAACGTTTTCCAAAAGAATAACTTATTTTATTGTATGTTTAATCTCAATAACTAAAAAATATACTGACAATTAGTTTGACAGAATTGTCATTTATTTAAAATTTTAAAAATAATAGCAGTCGGTTGATCAAAATATGAACGGTGATTGGCGAATTTATTTTTTTTTGCAGTGTTCTCACTACCTAGAATGGATATGAAATATATGTTACGGGTTTATTGCATAATAAGATTTGATTTATTAAAATAACGATTTGTAGTAAAAGACGAGATTTTTAAAAGAACAAATGTACTTACGACTATCAAGATGTGATGAATAATCCAAATTAATTTTCTTAGCAGTTCATTTAAAACATAAATAAAATAGTTTAATCCTCAGACGTCATTTAATAATAATAAAAACATTCTAAGTATGGTTATGTTTACATAAATAGTTTTAATGTATAGGGCACAGATCACTTGAATATTCTTCTTTTACCATTTACCAGTACTGCCTTTAATGCTGCTAAGCCCTTCATTTAAGTGGCTACTTAACTGCTAGGATATGGGTCTTTATTTCTTCCATAAATTCTCTAGAGTGTTTATCTCTCTCTCTTTCGTTTTCTCTCTCTTGTTCCTGCTTCTTTTCCTGGCTAATCTAGAGACGTGCACGTGGTGCAACTCCGAATTTTCCGGATTTATTATTCTGAAAAGAATAAATTATTATTAGGATTAGTTACTTATATATCTAAGAAGATATATACACACTTCTGTGGATTATATTTTCCTAAATAATTTTAAAATAAACTTATGAGGCCCAACTCCAACAGTGGTAAGTTATAGACAGAAATACATGTTTAAAATAAATGCATTAGTAATATATAGTATAAATGCTTTTTTTACCCAAGCTAACTGTACCTAATTATATTTTAGGCCTTTTTAGAATACCTCCCTCAGCTTTTGCTTACCTAGCAATCTAAGCTATATCTCCCGCTGCTTCGAGCTAAGTAGATAGCTAAAGAGTAGCTATTAGAATACAGCTACCCCTACTCGCTTTCTTGTCCCGGTAAAATAACATATATGCATTCTATAGGCTGCTAAAGTGCCTGGAGATGGTAAAGTTACTTACCAGTTCAATTTAGAACCATCTAGAAAACCTGAAGTGTTCCTCTTCATAACAAGTAAGATTAGTTTAGTTTTCAAGCATCCTGTCGGTGGTACCCATTAAACCAATTAAAGGAATCAACTGGAGAAATAAAAACATACTGTGAACAAATTATAATTTATTATTTGAGTAATATTTATATGCAGTATTCATTACTGTAAACCACAGTTAGTACTAACCTTGGGTAATCGATTGAATACTAATTGAATTTTATACCATTTGATAATCTTGATATTGTCCAACATAACTACATATACTTTGTCTAATTAAAATATATTCCTGAAAGAACTCTTCTCAGTACGAATTTGTTTATTTGATTGTAACCTATCAATTAGCCGGGTAATTTAGGAAATAGTAAAGAACCTACACTGTTAACCCTCCCTGTCTTTAACCAAGGGGTTAATGAGAAGAAAAGGGCTAACATATATTCGTTCAATTGAAGGCAATAGCATACTTTTTCGTTTTGTAATCTGTGCATGGATATTAGCCAATCTATGCACATACTACAAAACGAAAAAGTATGTTATTGCGTTCAACTACGAATATATTTCATATCCATTTTAGGTAGTGAGAACACTTTAAACAAAATTAAATCTACAAATCACAGTTCATATTTTGGTCACCCAACTCCTATTATTTAAATTTTTTTAAATAAGTGACAATTCTGTTAAACTAATTGTCAATATATATTTTAGTTATTGATATTAAATTTACATTAAAATTTTTGTGTAGACTCGATAAATAATAGCATTTTTGTTTTTATTGTGTCCACATTTAAAAAAAAAATAAATTTTAATCAAACTACATGATACTAATTTAATTACGAGTATTAAAACTAAAGTCCTGAAAGTTTCGGTAAAGATGAAGACAGAACATCTGCCTTCCACGCGAAAAGCCCGGGATCGAATCTAGGCCGAGGACTAATTAATTTTTCATGTTAATTTTATTTTATAAATTAGTCAACTTCGTAAATTATTTTAAAATTAGTTATTTTGTCTAAATAACCTAAAATAATTTTTTAAATTTGTAGATTTTCGTTAGTGGGTCGTAGAAAAAATATACTGACCATATCGAGTGGATTGTTCATATCACAATCAGACGATTGAGTACTCCGCATACGACGTCGTGCTCAAACTTCGTCTTTGTGTGATATTGCTATCATATCCACCCTTGTTGAACAAACTATAATTTATTTGTTTTCTTGGTTTAAACCAAAACTTAAGTTTTACATCAGAAATAGGAACTAAATTAATTTACTTTTCAAGTTTTCTTGTAAAAATCGATATTACTTTCTCCAAGTACAAATTTAGTACCTACCTAAAATAAGTACTAATTATGTAATATCGTGTAATATTGTAATTCAAATTTCACATTACTATAAAGTTTCAAAATTCCCTACTTCGGTATGGTCAGATAAAAATTGAATATATTATATTAATAAAAACTGTCAAAGTATTACTTCTACAAATCTATATTTCAATTAATAAGAATACATCTAAATATAACCAATATTGTTAAAATAAAAGCACAAATTCTTTATAATTCCAAAATACCATAGAGTTCCCAGACCTCAGTCGAAGCATTCGTTTATCTAGGTATAAACCCTTTGCGCGAAGAGTAACACTTGCCAGAGACACGGGGTACCACTTGATTTGCATCCACGAGCGTGACACAATTCTTTAACAATTGAAGCGCTTGGTGTAAAAAGGATCCAAGCCACAATTTGTCGTGAAGTGACTGTTTTAGCTCAAAACATTTGTTAACGAAGATTTTACTAGCCACATACAAATTATTTTACCTCTAATCCGAAAGATGTGCTATTTTTCGTAATATTTATATTTAAATAATGTTTCTAATTATATTTGACAGATTTAAAACAAATTAAAAATTTAATTTCCCAAAACTTACTTAATATGGCATGTAACCAACCTTATTACGCCAAGGTTTTCAATTTTTTCAATAATAAAAAAATTGTTTAATCCGGGCCCGACTTTTCCCTCGAATCTAACAGAGATAGCACCATTCCGTCTTGCTTGGTTCTCGCCCGCCAGATCAAAGACGCCGACAGGGAGTTGTGGAGCTGTATTGTATAAGCTGTGGTATTACTGTTAATATTACAAAAATAAAAGTAATTTTTCTTTTTATTGTACACCTATCCATTTATTGCCCTAAAATGCACGAATTATCCTCAGCTAGTGCTAGTATAGCTTTTGCTTCCCTTACCATGACTACACACTGAGCGAATAGGAATAATTAGAGACTGCTTAAAAAGTTGAGGAAAGATACCTATAGAGAGGCTTGTATTGATAATATTTGTAAGTGGTATAGTTATAAAGTCTGAAATGAGTTGCAATGTCTCCGAAGTTATGTTATCCGATCCTGGACCTCTCTTTTTTTTAAACCTGTTATTATATGTTTTACCTTAGTTAAAGTTGTGGGAATAAAGAATATTGAATTGCTAAAGATGTCCTTTTTTCCTTTAGAATTTTTTGTTCTTCTAATATTTTTTGCTAAATTTGTCCCTACATTTGTAAAAAAAGTTATTAAAATCAAAATGTTTGCATTGGAAAAAAATTTTGACAGCAAAATTATTGTAGTAAAATTTACCAGATATATAACAAAACAAACTGTTTTAAAAGTTTGCAATAAACTAAAGGGAAACTAACTATCAATTGCAGAAGATTTAACAGAGGAAAGAAAAAAATTAATTAAATATCAACATGAAGCGAGAAACAAACAAAAAAAAATCGCATATTTATAAGAATAGATTATACATTAACAGTAAAAGCTATACATATCAAGATCTAATAAATGGTAAGCACAAAGAAAACTCTGAACTAAACATCAGTGAAGTAAGTGAAGAAACTGTCGTAGAACGAGAGAAACAGGAAAAAAAAACAAAAAACAATTCTGGCCCACCTACTATTAAGACTTTCTAAATTAATACAAAAATTAAAAGTATGTGTAACAACATTAAGCCTGAAATGAAAATTGACAAAACTATAAAAAGCGATAATCGAATAATCTCTGATAGGCAGGAAATACCTGATGAATTTAATGACTTTTTTTACTGATATAGGAGAAATATATGCTCGAAAAATTGCCAATTCTCAAAATTTTGTTACAGTTGCTCAGCACATAAAAAAACAATGTATTTATTCCCAACTAATGATATTGAAGTTAAGGAAATCATAAACTCGTTAAAAAATAAAAAAATCTGATGTGTCCAACACATGACTTTCCTATCTAGTTATTACAGGCTTCTTCCGGTTATTTTGTACAACCTGTTGCAGCACCTCTGTAAATGTTTAGAGGATAAACTAAATATATACATTTTCCACATACTTTTACCTCGAAACATTTTTCTATAGATATTCATTGAAAACAAAAATACTGAAAAATTTAAATTTAGCACATTCCCTACAATTTTTCCATTACGGTCCATTTTAGAAAAATCATGTAAAAACAAAAATTATAGAGATCGATATCGCAAACAACTTTTAGTTATTAGAAGTAACTTTTAATTGAAGAATTTTCTTCCCCAAACGTAAATAACAGATATATTCCATAAAATATAAAAACGGCTTCCCATAAAGTATCCCCCCCAGATGTTCCGACTTTGTTCAAAATCTAATCATTTCACGTCAGGCCGAAATAAAACTTAAGTTTAAAATTTAATGTTTTTTCCGTAATCCGTTTTTGAGTTTTCTTCAAATTTCGAAATTTACACATTTTCTCAAATATCTCGAATACGGTCTATTTTAGAGAAATTATGTATAAAATAAAAATTATAGAGAATTATATTAGAAACAACTTTTGTTTGAACAATTTTTATAAATTTTTTTTTACATTTTGTCAAATTTCTCCCCAAACTTAAATAACAGATATATTCCATAAAATATAAAAATGACCACCTATAAAGTACCCCTCCAGATGTTCCGACTCTACCCAAAATCTAATCAGCTCATTGGAGGCTAAAACAAAGCTTAAGTTTAAAATTTGGTGTTTTTCGGTGTATCGGTTCATGAGTTATGCGACACACAGACACACATGCACACACAGACGTCATCGCGAAAATAGTCAAAACAAATTCAGGGGACCTCAAAACGTAAAAATCCGTCGAAAACTCGAGGTCGAAAAAAAATCATGATTCCTATACTTTCCTTATATCTGTATACAGATAGGAAAGTAAAAAGCACCAGGAATTGATGGGACTCGGTCAGAAATTTTAAAAGAATTAACTAATAAAATTGCTTTACCGTTAGCTAATTTAGTAAATAAGTGTTTTAGTACAGGAACTTTTCCTAGTTCTCTAAAAAATTGATTAACTAAACTTTTATATAAAGCTGGAGAATGAAAACAGGTAACTACCGCCTTATAAGGTTAACATGTTACTATAAGCAAAATAGTTAAAAAAATATTTTACTACGACCACTTAGGAAAGTGACACATATCACACTATATAGTTCTATGAAAAGTGCCCTATATCACACGCGTATGAATAAGAATTTACTTTCCACCCGTGTACGAGTATGCTACTTTCCGCAGCAGCTGTCACAAAATGTCAAACACATCATTTCTATTTTGATCTATGCAATGTCCATATTAATACTAAAATTGATATGATTGTTAAATTATTAAAATTGTTGTAATTTAGATCCTAGATATTTATCTTTAACAGTTATTATTAAAATAATTTTAAAATAACTAAGATATATTTGCTTTTTTATTCTGGTTAAACACATAACCGATTAGATCATTCAATTGACGCAAGGCCTGTTAGCTCAGATGGTTAAAGTGTTAAACTTATCAACTTTGCCATTTGAGACCTGGCAAGCGACCGCGTTTAAGTCCTGGCAGGGCCAGCATTTTTTTTTGTTTTTTATTTTTTTTTGTTTAGAAAATATAAAAATTGAATAAATACTATTATTGTTGATTATTGTTTTAAATACATTTTAATTATTATAATATTAACCTGGTTTTACATTTTTTGATGAAATTATTTTGTGGTCGTAGGAAAAATATTGTACATCACTTGTGTGAAAAGTGATTTTCCACGCTCGTGTGATAGTCGCACTCGGCTTGTGCCTCGTGCGACAATATTTCCCACTCGTGTGAAAAATGTCACTTTCCACACTCGTAATGTAATATACTATTAAAAGTAGGTTAGTAAATTTTTTAAATAAAAACAAACTTATTTCAGATGGTCAATACGGCTTTAGAGAGGGCAAATCTACAGAGGATGCAATTTGCTCGCTCACCAATAACATTTATCAAGCTTTAGATAAAAAACGCCTTCTTTATGTATATTTGTTGACCTCTCTAAAGCCTGTTGATACTGTTAATCATTAAAAACTACTTGGAAAACTAAAACGTTATGGAATTCGAGGAAAAACGTACAACTTCATTAAAGATTACTTAATTAATAGGATACATTCTGTAGACATTGATGGAATCCTCAGCAAAGCTAGAACAATTACATGCGGAGTACCTCAAGGGACAGTGCTTGGACCCATTCTTTTCCTACTTTATATCAACGATTTACTATCATATTCAACAAGAGGGAAAAGCTTTGCTGATGACACGGCAATGTTTTATAAAGCCACTACCTGGGATATTTTAAAAGAGGATGCCGAAACGGATTTTAAAAGAGTAATGGAATGGTTTAATTATAATAAACTTACTCCTAATGTAGAAAAAACTAAATATGGGGCTTTCTTATCCTATGTAACAGGACTTCCTAACTTTGGACCTCTTAACATTGATATTAGCACTTCAATACCTAAAACATATAAAATTAAATATCTAGGAATTATTTTAGATTATCACCTTAAGTGGAATTTACATATTAAAGCATTAGTCCAAAAATTAAGAGGATTTCTTGGCCGATTTAAATATTTAAGCGATTTTTTAAATGTCAAGCAACTTAAAATATTTATATATTTTTCACTAGTACAATCGCAACTTAATTATGGAATTCTTGGATGGGGTGGGGCAAACAACTTTCATCTTCAAAATCTTAATATTATTCAAAAATGGATTATTAGAATAATCTATAAAAAAACACAACGTTAGACAACGTTATAGTTTTAAAATATTAATCTATTTTCAAATAAATAAAAACTCTTTAACTCGTTTAGATCATGAGCATTATACTAGAAACAAAGATAAAAACTATGTGTTACCTCGGAAAGAAAAATTAATCGGACAGAGATGTTTCGACTACTTGGGCTCTAAATTCTTCAATCAAATCCCCTTAAATCTACAAAAGATAAATAAAATAAATTTATATAAACTAAAAATTAAAGCATGGATAAAATCAATTTCTAGGGATTTCTGCAATAACATCATAAATGATTTCTAATCTTTCAAACATATATTGCCATAGTATTATATTTATGTATATTAAACCATAAATATTAGAATTTTTTCTATTGTTACATCTCTCATCTCTTATAAATAATTGTAAATGTTAATTTGTTTTCTATTAATATATGCTTATATTTATTCTATTATGACACTATGTAGGCACTTACCTGTTAAGAACTCCTTACCCATAGTACCAAGCTAATCCTTAACTGTGAGATGCTACTAACCTGATGAAGACAACTTACTCAATAACGACTATTTACCCAATAATGACAACCTACCGAATAGAAACTTACCTAATAATGGATTAGTGATTAAATTTCCATTTTCAGATTTAATACATGTTATAATCCATTTTCCTCTATTTTTTGTTAATTTATTTATTACGGACCGAAATTGTATAGAATCATTCTTTTTTATTAATTAAATTTTTATAATTGTTAATTTTTGCTTCTTTAATATGGGTATTTACATTTTTTTTATAATTATTGTACTCACTATATAAACTTGCATTTTGTGGATCATTTACAGTAGTTTGTAGTATGTGTGGCGTTAAACTCAAATGGTCATAAAAATTGATATTAATTTTTCTTAGGGAAAGTATGTATTAGTAAGAAAATTGGCTCTTCAATAAAAAGGAGATTGAAGTAAAACGTAATAATAAAAATGTACGAAATAAAATTTAAACAAATAATTAGAACTATTTTTATCTTTAGCTACACCAACAAAAAAATTGTCCACTTCAGTTTCTTTCATCATTTACTGAATTTTCTATATATTATAAAATATGTTTTTCTTTATATGGAAAGGGTAATCTGACCCAACCAAACAGTAATACAGGAACGCCATAGTTTTATACAAATTTCTACGTGCAAGGCCAGTATTATCTATCCTGGCATACTGGATTGAAATATTAAACACAACAATCATTTAAAATTTAATGTTTTAGTTATTCATTTAGTATCATTAGTAAAAATTACAAACACATTCTTTTTATAATAATTTCATATAGAAGTTTTAAAGTCAAATAGTATAAATAGAGAGAACCACGTATTGCTGAAGAGAAACTAGTCAAAATGCATTCAAAACTTTTGCAGGAAATAAATATACACATACATCTTCCTTATTACTCAAGTAAGTTTGTTTTGCCCTGGAGTTATATTTTGTTCGAGAGTCAGAGAAACGGCAACTTCGCTTGAGTTCGGAGCTGTTTTATCAAGATAAAACCAATTTCGCTAATCGAAATATATGGGCTAATAAACATAGCGGCAGTACTTTTACGCATTACCAGAGTTAATTTCAGTTGTTTAAAATTTAATTAAGGGCTATTTGTTACAATGGGAATTCCGAACGCTTCGTGTGGTGTGGTGGAGACTGTTAAATCGACTTCCTTAATTTCGTTCAAGGAATGGGCAGTTATATTGAGTTGTAATTCAGAAGTTTTAATCTAAAACTAATAAAGATCGTTTATTTGAAAATACACAAATGATTAAGTTAAAATTAGTTTACTGCTTGAAGTTAATATTGGATGCTTTGTGGATAACGGAAGAGAAGATAAACTATCCAATAACGTTTTTGTACTTAAATTATTTTTTTATGTATAAATTTATAGTCTATTTATTTAGTTTACACTAGTATTTAAGTAAGTACTGGAATAAGCTCCAACTTACTTATTTTTTTTTTCCATAATGTACAAGTAGTCCGACAGCGAAAGATATCTGCCTCCCTTTGATGACAGTTAGATTCAATTACTTTCTAACTTATTTTAAAAATATGACAAATACCATTGCAGTGAGTTCTATTTTGATGTTATGAATATGATAGTCAGTTTCTTTTATTATTTTGTGATCTTCATCTTGCGGCACCTTCGTTTAGAATAAATCGCATATTTTATCATAAATAAATTAGTTTTCCTACTTTAGTTTTAATCAGATTTACGAAATTCAATTATATGTGAATCATTCGAACTAAATATTTATTTAGTGCTAGTAACGCTCGAGTTATTAGTCAAAGATATCGAATAGAACGTCTATGGTTATTGGTACAATTTTATAACCTTTATTTTTAGTCGTTTAAGAAAAAGGCTAACTTACGATTGTACTCGCGACATCAATCTAACCCCTCCGAGGGTACAGGTCAGATCCGGTAATAAAATATAAATTGGCGATCAATTTGTAAATGAGAAAATTTATCATTAAATTTATTTTATTCATATAAAAAATAGAAGAAGGCATGTAGGAGAAGTATAACGTCGAGGAGAAATCAGAATTTTTTTGACATAATGGTGAGCAAAAAAAAACATATTGACTGTTAATGATGGGTGACAAGAAAAATGATTAACAATAACAATGAAGCCGTCAAATGTCTTATAAACCTAAAGGAATAAAATTACTATACTCGGACAAAATATTGGAGAAGGTGAGTCATATGCATGATCAACACTGTTGTCTATGAATGAAAATTCCGACAGAGGTAGCATAGGCCGCGTATCAAATACCAAATAATTATTTATTATTTATTAGGTATTTGTTAGTAAACTTTATTAAATTTGTTTGTCAACATCTTTATTTAAACAAATATAATGCGTTAAATATACGTTTTTGATAGTTTTCAGAAAAGGATTTATTTATTCCCTAATGACTTTGTTATCTGTGTTTAATGGTTTTAAAATGTGTTTTAAGTAAATAAACAACAGACGGGTTACAGATTAAATATTGTCAACACAGGCACAAAGACAGATGAAAACTTAATTTCGAAGAAGTAAGATTTGTATCGCTTAAACTATTTACGATAATTATTTTATATTTTATAAACACTTTTTTGTATAAGTGCTCTTTTCTGATATACGAGTAGGTATTCATGTTTGTGCCTTACAATTTGGTAGTGGTAGTGCATATTCGAGGAGTTATATTTATTGTGTAGTATATTAGGTAGGTACTTTAAAAGTTTATTAAATAGTAAAATATTGGTGTCTTTATAAATTTAATAAAAACAATTTAATAGTAGAATTATATTGTTACAATAGTAATGGATTCAGAGGCGGGTCCAAATGAAACCCAATTACGTCGGCGAAAGCCCTTATCAAAGGATGAAAAGAACATTATATGGAAAGTGTGGGATGGGCTGAAACAGACACTTTCTACAAATATAGCTGTAAACCGCAGTTCTTTTTTAACTGGAGTATCTGTTTGAACAATTGAACGTATTGTACTCGAAAAGACAAAAAAGGCTCCTTAGAAGACCTTAAAACGCATACCCGTGGTCGAAAATTGTTGATTTTAGACGATAACCAAAAACAAATCATTCGAAGAACTGTACATTCTTTTTTTTTTTTAAACAAAGCCCCAACACTTAAAGTTGTTCTTACGAAATTAAGAGAAAACGAAGAAAATTCATTAATGAGCCGTAAAACTTTACGAAAAATTTTATGAGGCCTAAAATTTCGTTTTGTCAAATGGTGTAGGAAATCAATTTTAATTAAGAGTTCAGATATAGTGTCCTGTCGACGGCGTTATTTACAAAATAATAAAGAGTTTAGAGCCGCTAAAAAAAGATATACTATCTCGATGAAACGTGGGTGAATGCTGGACACACGGTATCTAAGATATAGCAAGATACTTCTGTAACTAGTCATTACCGAGCTTTTATACAGAGATTACCTACAGGTTTAAAAGCACCATCAGGTAAAGGACAGCCCCTTATTGTTACCCATATCGGAAGTGACAGTGGATTTTTGGAAAATAGCGCTCTTGTGTTTATATCGAAAAAATAGGAGACTAGCACGAAGATATAAATGCGGAATGCTTTGAAAAATGGTTTACTAAAGTATTACAGCATGTAAAACCAAATTCAGTTATTGTACTAGATAACGCTTCTTATCACAGTCAACGAGTTGAACGCATTCCGATAATGTCCAGTAGGAAAGCGGATATGCAAACCTGGCTGCGGGATAAAGCAATAACATTTACTGAGGAGATGCTTAAAGTGGAATTAATGGACCTAATAAAGGAACATCGCCATAAATATATTCAATATGTTGTCGACACAATGGCTCGTGATCGTGGTATTACGGTACTATGACTTTCCCCTTATCACTGCGAATTCAATCCTTTTGAACTAATTTGGGCGCAAGTGAAAGGGTGTGTAACTCGAGAAAATAAAAGTTTTAAAATAGCCGACCTTCAAAGATTACTAAAAACCGGTATAGAACGTATAAAACCTGAAGATTGGCAGAATGCTATTTCCCATGTAATTAAGGAAAATAATAATATGTGGCGCTTGAACGGTATGATCGAAACGGTAGTTGAACCTTTAGTCATAACTTTAAGTTCCTACGTTAAAGACGATTCCAGTGATAGTTCTGCAGAATAAATGGATTACGAAACTTCATAGATTTAGAATTCAAGTAAGTGATACCAAGCTTAATTTACATATTTTTATAATAAACAAAATACAATTATATACATAGATGAATTATTATAACAAAAATATATAACCAACCTACTTTCATCTAGTATAATTCACAAATACCCATTTAATTTGCCAATATAGTATTTTTGCGACACTGGAAGATTGCATTTTGATATGATAAGGCGACCTTTTGCAGTTTTAAGGTACACCTTCTTCAGTATTTTGTTCTAGTATAATACCCCATTTAATCTTCCAATTGTGCTTCTACGCTACTGGCATAATATTTACATGTTCTAACAATAAACAGAACAAAATTATAAACATATATAATTATTACTACAAAAATAGATAACCAACCTACTTTCATATAATATTATTTACTATCACCGCATTTAATTGGCCAATAGTTTTTATACGCCACTGGCGTAATTCATTTTGGCAATAAACATGCATTTATGACTAGTAGGCACGTGATACCGATAACTTCTGCAGTTTAAAGCGCGTGATTTCATTTATTATGCTCTGGTATAATATTATTGTTGTACGTCAACAGGGAGGAATCACCTTCTTCAATATTTTGTCCGAGTATAGCAGAGTTTTAAGTTGTTAATCAACTAACTATTTACATCGGGCTAAAAAGTACCACTTCAGTCCCTTAGTGTCCAAATTTGACAATCCGATTTAAAATGACATATGTCAAGTAAAAACTTTGCGGATACTTGTTTTTTGGTCATCATGGAACAATTGTCTATTGAAAACCCCATTTTTATTGTGAAAACTTATTACCAAATGGGAAATGCTTTGCTAAAACTGAAAGAAGATGTCTTATGCATTTCGGAAGAAATTTAGCACCATCTGTTAAAGTTATTGAAAGTTTTATGAAGAGATTTCAACAGCAGAATATGGAGTAAAGAAAATCCAAGAAAAATATTGGAAAAACGACTGTATCCGGTAAATGTGACTGTGTGGTGTGGTTTTTGGTCTAGTGGCGTAATTGGTCCTTATTTTTTCTAGAATGAAGCTGGTGATTCAATAACTGTGAATAGAGCGCGATACAGGACAATGATTACGAGAATATTTGTGGAACGAATTAGAAAATATGGATGTCCAGAACATGTGGTTCCTGCAAGACAGTGCCACTTGCCACACATCGAAAAAGAAAATAAATCTTTTAAGGGAGAGATTTGGCATTCGAATAATTTTTCGAAAAGCTAAGGTTAATTGTTCGCCTAGGTCGTGCGACCTTACACCATTGGATTATTTCTTGTGGTGCCTTTTGAAGAAAAAAGTTTATGCTAATAACCCTCAAACACTTTAACAACTTCGAGTTAGCATTATTCAAAAAATTAAAGAAATTGAACAGATAGTTTGAGAAAATTTTATTGACAATTTTGTAAAAAGAATGTCCTGAAAAGAATGCCGGATATCATTTTTCATTATTAAGGTCTATGCCCACTATACCGTACCATACTATGACCGTGCCCGGACCTGATTTTTTTTTTTTTTCATAGATTCAAATGAGGATGGTGTTGGTCGATGCCGGGCCGGTCTAGTGGGCATTGTCTCATTTAAATCTATACAAAGAATATTTTTCTGCCTATGCCGGTACGGTCACGGTCATAGTATGATCCGGTGTAGTGGGCATTGGCCTTTAACCGTAACATTTAAACTTTAAAATAATACAATAAAATATTATTTCAAGGACTTTTTGTGTTTTATTATTAAATTAAATCCGAAAGTCAAATTTGAACACCCTTTATTATGTAACCAATAATAGATTATATAAGTTATATCCACTTAAATTATAAATTAAATTAAATCAATATAATATATTGATATATTATATATAAGCGAATATGTAAAGACTCTTTCATAAAGAAACCCTAATTAGGCTTTCAAAAATGTTCGACGATGAACTCAGATCTCGCCTCGCCTTTATATTTATTTTTATCTTATCTCAAAAAGCATTTTGCTCCCGCTGTAATCCGTCAATTTATCGCTTAAAAATTTCGGTATAAAACCTAATTGAACAAAGGTGCTTTGGATTACGGATTTATGAGAAAGAAATGTTAAGTCAGCCGAATCAGACATCACACAATTCTTGAATAAAGCAATGAAATTCTTTAGTTAAAAGTAAATCGACGTAAACTTTATATCGATTAACGAATTTAATTTGAAGACAGTAAAATTTGTGTACCTTGAGTGTTTTATTTATGTTTTTAGTGTTTAACCCTTCGTACATATACTGCGGTATGTTATACTCGAGCAAAGTTTTATAAAAAATTTATTTTTTTTTATCCTCTGGTTTGGAATTACTACCACTAGTGTAAATTCAGTTAGTTTCTACCACTACAAGCGCTCGATATGATTAAGGTAGTTCTGTAAGGGAAGTTCAGTTTATATCCATCAAAAGAATATGTCGAGTATTTTACACCACATCCCAGTGTGCAAAGTATATTGTTAGTAACAGGCGAGTAAAGTCCTTACATATATATTTAATTTTTTTTTCTAGATATCAAACAGATGAGTAAGACCATTGATAAAATTAAAGACATTTTACAATGATATTAATAGAAAAAAGTATTTACAGAGAATTTGGCAATATATTTGAATTAAATAAAAGAAAGCTAGTTTAAAACAAAATGTAGGATAATTTAAAATATTTTTTCTACACCCACATGGATATTAGCACATCTACGCACAGTCTACAAAACAAAAAAGTATACGAAAAAGTATACATTAACTGAAAGAATATATTTTATGTCCATTCGATGTAGTGAGAACACTGCAAAAAAATGAAATCCACCAACCACAGTTTATAGACCGGGAGGTAACGACAGAAATTTTCGTGTCATTTTCGCAAGTTTAATTTTTTTTATATGAGTTATGCAAGTAATATGTAATTCTAATATGAACGTCTTCCGACGCACACTTACGACAGGGGGTTGCAGAAGGGTTGCAATTACAGCAAAAAATTATAAAAAAAATCATTTTCGCATGCATGAAACTTGTTGTATACGTTAATTTAAACAAATAAAGTTTAGAAAATATCGTCTTTTACCTGAATTTCACGACAAACTACGTCTTCCACCCACCTAAATAAGCAAAAAAAAAATGAAAAAAAAAATATATTCGCAAAGCTGAAATTAAGTGTGATGCTTATTTTTGTAATAAGAATGCTAAAAATAATAGTCTTCCATCGATACAATACAACAAAGGTCGTCTTCCAAGCTGATAAAGGTGCGCGGCACGTGCTAGTTATAAATTCCAAAACAGAAATTTTATTTTATTTTTTTTTAAGCAAAAATACACTTAAATGGATAGTTAAGACAACTCTGGACTAAATCCTATACTAAAGCTACCTCAAATAACAATAATAATATTGTTTGACTCCTATTTATAAAAATGATTATTAAGCGGAGATAATTTAATTATAACATAAAAGAGTCTATTATGTTCACAATATATAACTCCTCCCTGCTTAAGTTTTAGAAAATATGGAGCTATTTTTTAAAATACCTTCTGAAGAATTCTCTAAATCAGTTTCTTCGTTTTCTTTCTTTTTTTTTCTATATCCTCTTAAAAGTTGTCTTCTGTATTTAATTAGTATTAAAATAATTATGCAAATAAAAATTACAAAACTTGTTTCAAAAGTGCTTGAATAATTAAAATTATTTTTAATTTCTTTAATTGGCTTTAATTGTTTAGAAATTTGATTAATTTCATATAAATCATTAAAATTTAATTTAGTATAGGTATTAGAATTTTGATAAGATTTTGAAGTTTTGAAATTTTCTTGATTTTTACTTAAGATTGTGATTGATTTATTATAATGATCAATAAGCCTTTTGTATAATATTTTTTTGATTTACTTGCAATATTTTAGGGGGTTATGATTGACAATCTGTGTTATTTTTACCAGGTCTGTTATTTTATAAACACACAGAAATAACAAGCTGTTCACAAATAACATGTCTGTTAAAAATAACATTACTTGTCCATCATAACCCCTTTAATAGCATTATTATATCTTTCTACGTCACCGAAATCAAGATTTCCAAATACCCATTTGTTAATTTTTCCAATTGCATTTATTAGAGCTCTTTTATGTCTTACATAAGGAATTAAATTATTAATCTTTTTCTAAATAGTAATTATTAGATATTCTGTTCTTTTTAACATATTTTGCGATAAGCTATGATAAGATATAAGATTAGTTGCATTAACATTAACTATACTATGTTTTATCGATTCAAAATGATTAACTAAATTATTAACTTGTTTAATTACTTCTTCTAAATCTAAATAATGTAAACATGTATGTTTGCTATATATAAGTTTAGCGTTTACTAACTGAATAAAAAGCAGAAAGTTTTCTTTTGGATTGTATATCAGAAAATGTACTTCATGTATTTGGTATACTTAAATGACTTGTAGAACTTGCACTTGGAACAGCGTCGTTATCAAAATGGATTTCATTTTCGTTGGTATCCTATAACAATTTTTGTAAATTATTTTTCGGTTTCATAACAATACTTTCATAATAAGCACCCTTATCTGTTTTTATTAAAATACCTTCATCTTCAATAAAATTTGCCTCTTTAAATTTTGGTAATTTTTTATTTCTTGATTTTGTTTTGACAAAACATGAGTTTTGATTAGAATAGTTATTTGGCTCAGATCTCTTTTCATTTAAATTGTTTATTAAATTTTATTTTACTTCTTCGTTACGTTGTTTAATTTTGTTATACATCTGTTTACTAATTTGTTTATGATCTTGTACATAATTAGAAATTAATAAGTGTTCGTCTAAATTAAAGGGATTTGGATTATTAATGTGTCCTTTAATTATTTTAAATGGCATGAACTTTGTCACTGAATGTATACTATTATTATAACAAAATACAGATTTTTTAATTAGTCGATCTGGTGTGAAATTTTGTTTTCTTCTTGTAAACATCTATAATGTTCTAATAGACTTAAATGAAACCGCTCCACTAGGGAATTTAAATTAATATTTTTTTGCGGTAGTAATATGTAGTTGAATATGGTGTAGTTTACAAAAATCTTCCAAATCGAAATTTTTTAATTCTGTGCCACTGTCGGTAGTAATTTTTTGTGGTAGTCCGTAAGTTTTTCTACGACTGAAATTCCTGTTATACAATTAAGGGGATAAGCCTGACCATATCGCGAAGAAGAATTAATTATAGTAAAATAAGATTTATTAGAAATGTAAAATATATCTAAATGTATGTGTTCAAAGGGTTTTGATGCAGTGGGTGTCAAATTAAATTTTAGTACCGGTGGATTTCGATCATATTTATTCTTTAAACGTGTTTGACCGTTATTAATTAAATTTTCAATATCATTAACCATTCAAGCCAATAATATCTGGAAATAGTGCTTAGCCATTTCATTTCATTTGTACTAAAAAGTACAATATATTTTGTTTTTGAAAAAATCAAAGATCAGTATATTTTGAAATTTATTGAAGAAATTTATAAATTCTTTATTATGTTCTATTTTTAATATTTTTCTTCAAAGAAGTAGTTATTTTTGCAAAAAAATTCAATTTATAACTTTTTTTAATAATATCCTATATGGCCAAAGAATGATTTGAGATTTGATGTTTATTTTTTTTGTATTTTAATAAAATTAAATTTAAAAGTAGGTATATGAGTATGTGTTTAAATTAAACTAGGTTTATCTCTGTTATGGTAGTACTTAAGGAGGTCCTTTCGCCACCAATGTTAAATAAAAAATATTAGAATATGACTAATATTAATTTTTTTCTAATAGTAGAAGTCCTTATTTATCTAATAGTGAACTTTTAACTATACCTTACCGTGCAAATTTTTGAGAATTTTTTTTTTAAAAATGTGTGTGTTTGTACAGTGTCTTACGAGAAAGTAAGACTTCAACAACAATTTTCGAATTATAATTAATTTTACTATTATTTATTGATTAGATGGAGTAGAAAAAAACTAAAAATAAGGTTTTTGAAATATTTAGGTTTTGTTTTTTACAATAAAATATATAGGTTACCGTGGAATTTATTAAGAAATTATTATTAAAAAATCACAAAAAATTTTCAACTAGGTTACTTCAAATTTTTTTTTTAATATTAATTTCTCAATAAATTCCAAGGTAACTTATATATTTTATTGTAAAAAACAAAACCTAAATATTTCAAAAACCCTATTTTTAGTTTTTTTCTACTCCATCTAATCAATAAATAATAATATAATTCGAGAATAATTGTTGTTGAGGACTTATTTTCTCGTAAGACACTGTACATTCTTAAAAAAAATTCTCAAAAATTTGCACGGTAAGGTATAGTTAAAAGTTTAACATTAGATTAATAAGGACTTCAACTATTAAAAAAAAAAAAAAAATTTTAGTCATAATCTAATATTTTATATTTAATATTGGTGGCGAAAGGACCTCCTTAATAATTTTGAATGTTGTCCCTTTTCTCTTAAAATTTGAAAGACATTTAAATTTTATCATCTTTCTGTTACATTTATATGTACCCGGTGTTTTTATTTCAGTATTAATTTTATTATTAGGTAATTTGATAAGAAGCTCTATGAATATTCCAATAAGATACATATATTTTGTGCTTTTAAATTTACTTACTTTAACTAGAGAAATTATAAATACTCTATTAGACATTATCTCTAAATAATATTGCATACTTTTAAATCTACAACAGAATTATATCGTATTTCATCTATTCACTAAAATTTCGATTTTCATGGTAAAATGTGCAGTTATAGTAATTGAATGAATAACTAATTTATAACATAAACATTAACTTCGTAATAGTTCTTTTAAAATTTTACACCAATGATTATCTTTCTAAAACGTAAAGATACTACGTTCTGGCTGTTAGCATGCCGCATGTCGAGAACACCTTTATCAGCTTGGAAGACGACCTTCGTTGTGTTTTATTGGTGGAAGACTATTTATTTTTATTTTTCTTACTATAAAAATAAGCATCACACTTGGTTTCACCTTTGCAAATATAATTTTTTTTTTTATATTTTTTACGCCTATTTATGTGAATGGAAGACGTACTTTGTTGTACAATTCAGGTGGAAGATGTCATTTTCTGTTATTTTTATGTTCATATCAACGTGTACACCAAGTTTCATCCATGCGAAAATGATTTTTTTTTATAATTTTTTTACTAGAATTGCAACCCTCCCGCCACCCTCTGTCGTACAACTGGAATGGAAGACGATGATTTTACTATTTGATGCTATTTAAGTAACTCATATTCAAAAAATAAAGCTTGCGAAAATGGTTTATTGAAATCTGTCATTACCTCCCGGACCATTATATTTGGGTCATACGACTACTATTATTTTTAAAATTTTAAACTTGATTACCCCTTTCATGTTTCAACTCATTTTTTTCTTAATTTTAAATAAATTTTCTGTGAATTTAATGGTATTATTTGTCAATAAATGTACTTACCTTTATGGCAGAAAGTGATTTATAATTTTAGATAATAAATATGGAAGTTATTAATTAAAAACAATTCTATTAAAATTGTACCATCTGACCCCTACTGGGGAAGATTTGATACAATGACAGGATCATGTCTCCCAATACTAAAAGAAGGGAGAATGTATAAAAAATATCAAGAAAATATAAGACTAAGAAAAATCGAAAAATCGAAAAATCGAAAAATCGAAAAATCGAAAAATCGAAAAATCGAAAAATCGAAAAATCGAAAAATCGAAAAATCGAAAAATCGAAAAATCGAAAAATCGAAAAATCGAAAAATCGAAAAATCGAAAAATCGAAAAATCGAAAAATCAAAAAATCAAAAAATTGAAAAATTTAAAATTTGAAAAATCGAAAAATCGAAAAATCGAAAAATCGAAAAATCGAAAAATCGAAAAATCGAAAAATCGAAAAATCGAAAAATCGAAAAATCGAAAAATCGAAAAATCGAAAAATCGAAAAATCGAAAAGTCGAAAAATCGAAAAATGAAAAATCGAAAAATCGAAAAATTTAAAAATTGAAAAATTGAAAAATTGAAAAATTGAAAAATTGAAAAATTGAAAAATTGAAAAATTGAAAAATTGAAAAATTGAAAAATTAAAAAATTGAAAAATTGAAAAATTGAAAAATTGAAAAATTGAAAAATTGAAAAATTGAAAAATTGAAAAATTGAAAAATTGAAAAATTGAAAAATTGAAAAATTGAAAAATTGAAAAATTGAAAAATTGAAAAATTGAAAAATTGAAAAATTGAAAAATTGAAAAATTGAAAAATTGAAAAATTGAAAAATTGAAAAATTGAAAAATTGAAAAATTGAAAAATTGAAAAATTGAAAAATTGAAAAATTGAAAAATTGAAAAATTGAAAAATTGAAAAATTGAAAAATTGAAAAATTGAAAAATTGAAAAATTGAAAAATTGAAAAATTGAAAAATTGAAAAATTGAAAAATTGAAAAATTGAAAAATTGAAAAATTGAAAAATTGAAAAATTGAAAAATTGAAAAATTGAAAAATTGAAAAATTGAAAAATTGAAAAATTGAAAAATTGAAAAATTGAAAAATTTAAAAATTGAAAAATTGAAAAATTGAAAAATTGAAAAATTGAAAAATTGAAAAATTGAAAAATTGAAAAATCGAAAAATTGAAAAATCGAAAAATCGAAAAATTTAAAAATTGAAAAATTGAAAAATTGAAAAATTGAAAAATTGAAAAATTGAAAAATTGAAAAATTGAAAAATTGAAAAATTGAAAAATTGAAAAATTGAAAAATTGAAAAATTGAAAAATTGAAAAATTGAAAAATTGAAAAATTGAAAAATTGAAAAATTGAAAAATTGAAAAATTGAAAAATTGAAAAATTGAAAAATTGAAAAATTGAAAAATTGAAAAATTGAAAAATTGAAAAATTGAAAAATTGAAAAATTGAAAAATTGAAAAATTGAAAAATTGAAAAATTGAAAAATTGAAAAATTGAAAAATTGAAAAATTGAAAAATTGAAAAATTGAAAAATTGAAAAATTGAAAAATTGAAAAATTGAAAAATTGAAAAATTGAAAAATTGAAAAATTGAAAAATTGAAAAATTGAAAAATTGAAAAATTGAAAAATTGAAAAATTGAAAAATTGAAAAATTGAAAAATTGAAAAATTGAAAAATTGAAAAATTGAAAAATTGAAAAATTGAAAAATTGAAAAATTGAAAAATTGAAAAATTGAAAAATTGAAAAATTGAAAAATTGAAAAATTGAAAAATTGAAAAATTGAAAAATTGAAAAATTGAAAAATTGAAAAATTGAAAAATTGAAAAATTGAAAAATTGAAAAATTGAAAAATTGAAAAATTGAAAAATTGAAAAATTGAAAAATTGAAAAATTGAAAAATTGAAAAATTGAAAAATTGAAAAATTGAAAAATTGAAAAATTGAAAAATTGAAAAATTGAAAAATTGAAAAATTGAAAAATTGAAAAATTGAAAAATTGAAAAATTGAAAAATTGAAAAATTGAAAAATTGAAAAATTGAAAAATTGAAAAATTGAAAAATTGAAAAATTGAAAAATTGAAAAATTGAAAAATTGAAAAATTGAAAAATTGAAAAATTGAAAAATTGAAAAATTGAAAAATTGAAAAATTGAAAAATTGAAAAATTGAAAAATTGAAAAATTGAAAAATTGAAAAATTGAAAAATTGAAAAATTGAAAAATTGAAAAATTGAAAAATTGAAAAATTGAAAAATTGAAAAATTGAAAATTGAAAAATTGAAAAATTGAAAAATTGAAAAATTGAAAAATTGAAAAATTGAAAAATTGAAAAATTGAAAAATTGAAAAATTGAAAAATTGAAAAATTGAAAAATTGAAAAATTGAAAAATTGAAAAATTGAAAAATTGAAAAATTGAAAAATTGAAAAATTGAAAAATTGAAAAATTGAAAAATTGAAAAATTGAAAAATTGAAAAATTGAAAAATCGAAAAATAAAAAAATCGAAAAATTGAAAAATCGTTAAATCGTAAAATAAAAAATTCGAAAATCGAAAAAAAAAATTCCGTAACGAAAATAAACCTAACACCCCCCTACTCCGACCAGCACAGGGTGCGGCGTTAAAAGCCGTGCATCGTCTAACGTCGTTTTAGTTCAGCAGACTTCGGCACGGTGTTTGTATGCATGCAACTAGACGTATGCGTGTAGACTAGCTGCTAACTGCTCATAACTGATTCTATCTCTTTAAGACACAATTTCGGAAAAAATTAAATTTGCAAATGAATAATGATCCACAAGAATCCACAACAAAATATGGGACCACCATTGATGCGGTATTTTCCAGATATTTAGAAGATATCAAGTCTCAAACTTATGTTTCTTATTTCAGTTACCATAAACCTATAGTTTCAATGATAAAAATTCCTGAATAACCTACATGTATTGTAAAATAATAAACATATTTTAAGCAATATTAACTTCTCATTTATTTAATAAAAGAAAACAAATTGTCTTCTTATCGGTTACCACGCTCAAAAAGTGTAACTTGAATTAATATCAAAGAAAAAATTTGAATTAATATCAAAGAAAAAAAATACTGCATAAATAAAATAAATAAATAATTATAATTACATAAGTTGATAAAAAATGCTATGCAATAGCTTTACCGCGGCAGTCCCCGAGTGCCACACGTATTTTTTTAAATTCAAATGTACCGACGCGTTTGGACGAAGATTTAAATATAGGATTATCCAGTTGTTTTATAATTTGATCTCTAGTTATATCACTTGTCATCAATTTTTTATAATACCTTTAACATATTTGCGCATAATCTTTTTCAGAGAATGAAAATTAACAATAACCCAGTATCCAATATCTATATTTTTGTAATCGACTTCTTAATTTTCTGATTCACTAGAAAAGTCACTGGTAGACATGATAAAATCGGATTCTGGTGATGGTGGTAATGATGCTCTGATGAAGAAGAGCCTATTAATTGTTTTAATTTTTATTTACTTCTTTTGTTTTAATATTACGTTGTTTTTCTTCCTTCCCTTGTCCTAACTTAATTCCATTTTCAGTTTGTAATTTTTCTGAAGTATC
Organism: Psylliodes chrysocephalus; assembly: GCA_927349885.1. Lineage (NCBI taxonomy): Eukaryota > Metazoa > Arthropoda > Insecta > Coleoptera > Chrysomelidae > Psylliodes > Psylliodes chrysocephalus. Next base: position 55,038,989 of record OV651817.1, read on the forward strand.
TGTCAAGATCTTGGTACTTCCTTTTTTCTTCCTTTACTGGAGTTCTTTCTGGCTTCGGCTTTAGGATATGATCTCAAAACTTCTGGATTTATATAAGATGAAATTGATTTAAATGAGGTAGAAGGTAGCTCATTTAATGATGGAGGTGAAATAATCGGTAATGTAGAAATTAGATGCAAGTCGTTTAAAGATGGACCGGAGTTAACTAAAGATGTTGAAGTTGCGGGTAAGTTTTTTAAAGATGGTATGGAATTAGCAAAAGATAAAGAGTAGAAGTTTTTGGTAAGCACAGTAAATGTAGTAGTTTTGCAATTGGTTACTGGGAAGTAGTTAGTTACATTTTCTAAATGTTTTGAGTTCTGAGTGCCTTGAAAAACAGAAACTATGCCAGTTTCTGTAGGGGCCGTTGCAGGTTAAATTATATCGTATTAGCGTCTACATGGACAAAAGAATTATTCCGGTCTGTAACACATGATGTTAAAAGTTCATCCTCAGTAAAAATGTCCGAATTGAATGGTGAAATCCCAGTAACACGAAAACCATTTTGAATATTCTGTGGTGTCATTGCTTTAGGAAAAGCTTTTCCTAAACAGCCCGCCAGGTCATATATGGTTAATGGTCGTCCAGGATGTGAGGTCATCCAGTGATTACATGCAGCATTGTAATATGCTTTTAAAGGGCCAAATAATGTCCTGTCAAGTGGTTGCATTTTATGCAAAGTGCGTGGAGGAATAGTTAGCAAATAAATACCGTTATCTTTTGCATAGTTCAGTGATTCTATAGATATATGACTGTCATGGTTGTCAAATATCATTAAGCAAGGGGTTTCTTTGGAATATTGAAAGAACTTCTGGAAGTGTTAGAGAAACTTTGTAATTTTGCATGTTCCTGATTGTGCATTATCAATCATTCTTGGCTGCCAATTTTTTCGATGAAATATCATATAAGGAGGAATATGATTTCCAATTGCATTTATTCCAGTACAAACTGTAACCAACTCTCCACGTTCTCCAGAAGTTACTTTTGAAACTTGTTTTTCACCTCGGCAAGCAATAACTTTTTTAGGTTTGTGAACAGTCGTAATTCCTGTTTTATCGACGTTTCAGATTTGTTCAGGGCCAAATTCCAAACGACCAAGTAAATTACGCAGGTTGTCAAAAAATTTGGAAACATTAAATTTATTCAAGTTGGTTGCGGGTCCAAGACTTGTAGTCTTTGGAATACGTAATAAAAGGCCCTTGTGTCGCCTTGTAAAACCATAAAACCAATCACAAGTAGCTTAACCTCTTTGATGCCATTTTGGGGGACATTTTCTATTATAGTGCTAGGGATACTCGTACGCTAATTTTAGAGCAACTATAGGAGTTAGTCCGTGGTGAAGTTTACTAGACTTCTGTAAATACTGAACCAATAAAAGTTCTTGTTCATCTGTAAAAACTTAGGACTGTCTGTAATTTGGTGCATAATTAATTCCTTCTGCTTGTTCATTCTGTTTCTGTGCGTATCGTATTAAGGTCATTATAGGCACATCAAAGTTTCTAGCTGTACCTCTTATAGATTCACCTCCCAGTACAGCTTGAACCGCTATTTTTAATTTGTCTTTGTCAATTGGTTTTCTCTTCTTAGATCCTTCTTTTTTTTATGTACGTGGCATCGTGAACCCTGAAAAAATAGTTCTTCGTTTAATTTAGTTACTATGCAGATATGGGAGACTTGATCCCCGGATCCAGTCTTCCATATATATACATCTGTAACAAGTATTCCCACTACCACATATAATAGAAAATATACCTTTACAAGTTTTCTTTTATGTCTAAATTTAGTAATTTATAGATAAATGTACATTTATTTAGATAGCCTCTCCAACAAATATTTGTCAAACAAAATATATCTATAACAACACAAAACATCAAATATACAACTTACCAAAAAGAAGTACGCAGCACCAAATAGACACGATTATTCACCACGTTAACACTTTGGCGTTTCTGACGGAACTAAACACTATGGATGGCTAGTACATATTATGAACTTCCCTTGTTGCCAAGTCAACCATAAATCTGATGGCAAGAAAGAATTTAAATTCAGTATATCATGTCTCCCGTAAGAATCAAGTTTCCCCAGTTTCCCGACTATAATTATATATAATTTTTTAATTTTAATGAAATTCTATGAAGTCAATTCAATTACGAGTATTAAAAAAATCCCAAATATGCCGGTGGATGTGTGGTGAGAGTATCTGACTTCCACGCGAGAAACCCAAGTTTGAGCATCGGCTGGCGACTTTTAAATTAATTTTTTCTTCGTTTATTTTATTTTAAAAATTATTAAAATTAGTCATTTTGTCTTATTAACATAAAATAGTTTTTTATTTGTAAATGTTTGTTAGAGGGTCGTAGAAACAATATACTTTACAACTCGATCGGATTGTCTCTTATATCTACTCTTGTTGCATAAAGAACTATTAATTAAATTCTTACAATTTCGTAAATAGATAAATGATTAAATCATAAATAATTGCCGACATATAAGTACTAAAACATTTTTTTTATCTTCAAATAATTGACGATAAGTAAAACCATCGGAACGCGAACTTAAAATCTTAATTGTAAAATTAAAATTTGTATACCACACATATGTTGACGAGAATGATCGCATTGCGCTTGTTAATCTATTATTATTATAAGAAATGAATCGAAGTATTTAAAGTGTGTAGGTAGAGTTTTATTAATAATAAAACTCAGTTATATTGGTCTGAGCGCTTTCAGCCTGTTAGGCCATCATCAGAGACACTACAAAGAGAGAAAAAACGGAGCTATAATAATATAATCAAATAGTGATATTCCTGAACATTGAATACAAATTAAAACATCTTGAAAACTTACTCGTCAATAAATGTAGAAGAAGCATGAAAATTAATATATATCAAGATTAAAAAAGGGTTGCCACAATACGGTCCCTGTTCTCCACAATAACTTGAGGCTTTAGTCGTAAGAAATAACAGAACCACTCCTAAAAGGTGGTTGCAATTTAAGAAAAAACGTGGGGGCTCATCCCAACACGTAGAAATAGACAATCTCACCCGTTCAAAGGTAGAGAAAGATAAAAAAACTGTACTTCGGCATGAAGCCAGCTGACCCTTCCAAGTCGCTGCCGAGAGGCGGAGGCAAGTTGGGGCACAAGAAGTCGTAGAACGTTAGCGAAAATTCGAAAAAAACGGACAAAGTACCCATCTTGACAGTGCCAAAAAGAACTGAGTGACAATTGACAGTTGACAATGAAGTTGTCAAGACAATTACCAACTTGAGAAATAGAAATGAGTTTCATGAGAAATTATCAAAAGTTAATGTTGACAAGGATAAAAGTGGGTTGGTACCACTGAACTAGCAAGCACAAGTTATGGAGGGAATTTTAAATTTTAAACAACCAAACATTAGAATGATTAAATAGAATTATAAAATATACAGTGAATGAAGGTAAAAAACACATTTTTTATATAAAATTATTGCAACCACCTTTTAGGAGTGGTTCTGTTATTTCTTACGACTCAAGCCTCAAGTTATGGTAAAGAACAGGGACCGTATTGTGGCAACCCTTTTTTAATCTAGTTATATATTAATTTTCATGCTTCTTCTACATTTATTGACTAGTAAGTTTTCAAGATGTTTTATTTTTTATTCAATGTTCAGGAATATTACGATTTGATTATATTGTTATAGCTCCGTTTTTTTCTCTCTTTGTAGTATCTCTGATGATGGCCTAACAGGCTGAAAGCGCTCAGACTAATATTACTGAGTTTTATTATTAATAAAACTCTACCTACACACTTTAAATACTTTCGATTCATTTCTTATTAGCCAGTGTGTACACACCACTCAACCTCTTCAAGCTAATTATTATTATTATTATTATTTAATTTTTTCTCACTATTTTTTTAATTTATACCAAGGATTCTTACTTCTGATAACCTATTCAATTTTTCATGTTTTTTCTTTGGCACTTTTCTACTATTTTGCAGGTTCATATTTATTACAAAATCACTGCCTTCCAAAAACACAAAAATAGGTATCAAATGGCTCTTATAAGCAAGGTAGGTTTTTCAAACTATAAAAACTGGTGACCAGAGGACCGAAGTATAATTTTATGTCAAACATTAAATCAATTCCCGGTCAATAACCAATAATCCATTACCACAAATAGGTCAACAACTAAGGGGGTTATGATTGACGGGCGTATTGTATTTGGGCACCAAGTTAATCTCCTACGAGATTTTATAAATCCCTACCTGAAATCGATCCTTGATCTGGGCACTCTACCCAAAAGACGCAAATTTTAAACATCTCGATTTGGTCACTTTTGTACCTGTTGGTTTAGGAAGAATGTGATGGTCAAAGAAATTAAAAATCATTGCTTAATTTGGTCTATTTGTTATAGTCATGTTTATAATAATATTTCAGACATTTTACAAAAGTAAACCTTCCTAATTATACATATCTCTTAATTTTATTATCTATAAAATTAATTCTATTCAAAAGTTTCATCTTTCCAAAATCTGTAAACATAATTCAGCTATTTTTCTATATCGGAGTCTGCCTTTTTGTATTCCAATGATAATCACAGTTGCTTTATTTTCCTATACCAGCTTTGCTCAAGGTGGAACCCATATCCAACCAATTCTACTTCTGCCCAAACATCTGTTAAAGCTACATGGATACTTTTTTCAAAATCAGCCAATACAATCTTAGGTTGGAATTTAAGTCCAATGTCATTACATTTTCCTACAATAAGTATCGCTTTCTTGTATGATTCAATTAGCTTGTTGGGAAATACACAGAAATTCTAAAGGAATATAATGTCCATCAGAAACGACATGCAGTGTAATTTAAACAATATCGGAATGTTCCGTCCACATATATATTCCTTGAATTGTATAGAACCGACAAATTTGTGTCACATAAGAATACAATTATTTTATTTTCTTCACCGACTACACAAACAAAATTTTCTTCTTTGATTGTTTGGCAGACCATTGATGATAACAAAGAAATTGTTTCTGAGTCACTTTTTGGTAGGACGGACTGTATTTTTCTTCTTTTATGTTATTCCTCAAGCAAGCAATATCCTTTTGGATCAGCGTATCCAGAGAAAATTTGCTACTGTTAATAGCCGTCCTTATTACTTTGGCACGTTTTTTCGCAATTGATTAATTACAAAGTGTAGAAAACTTACCCATTAGATGATTTATAGTTCTCTCGGAGCTATCATGGTTGTGATGTAGTTCACTTCTTGATACTATTTTTTTCATCTCCACTACCAACAGTCCAAATTTTAGCGCTGCAAGTTCGCTTGCTACATCGCCAAAAAGACTCAGTGCTTTTTAGTTCCGTTTAAAAAGCGAACCTACAACTGTCATACACCAAAATAACTTTTTCGTGGATACTAGTCATAGTTTGGACATCCATTTTCAGAAAAAAAGGTGGTCTTTACCGTATCGCAAACAAAACGCAACTGATTTCATCAAAAACCGATAAACGATGTTTAACATTCCATCCCTATAGATTATCTAATTAGTCTCGTTAAGATGGATTTACCTACCTATTTAATGTGTGATTCTCGGAAAACAAGTCATTAGGTACCTATAAAAATATAATTATTAGATATGTAGTTACATTCTAGTAACTTTAAATACAATATAAAATAATAAAAACACATTAAGATATTGAAAATATATGTAGTATTTCAACATTATTTAGTTTAGTTGAGATTGTGCAATTTGCGTTTTTAATGCGTTTCTGATTATCACCAGATATGTTAGGTGTATTTTCCCTGAGCTGTTTTATTATTGTTGCGTTTACGCATCGTTGGGATTTCCAGTAAGAAGGCGACAGTGTGTTGCGCCGTCATCTTTCGAGAGCCCAGTAGCACAATATGGTCAGTGTTGTATAATTATTCATAGTGAACGGTTAGTTATATGTTTGAGTGAAAAGTAGCTTTGATAAGTAACGCGCAGTTTTTGAAAATATTCGATTGAAGTAAGAACTCAATAAATAAAAGTGCTTATTAATTTAAATATTTTCTAAACGTTTTTTTTTTATAAAATAATTATTTCTTTAGTTATAGTGATGTCTTGGAAAAACCAAAAACCTCTGTCATCTGCTGAGCTCTTAGCTTTACTGGAGGAGGACGAAGGTTTACTGCAGTCTGATACCGTTGATGCCGTATATATTCCGCCGCCTGTAGATGAACTTACAGATGAAGAAGTGGTTGATGACGACGTATGTGAGAATGAGATGGATTTGCCAGATGTTGCAGGGACCTATGAAATTCATGCAAGTTTACCTGATACATCTAAAGACTTTGATAATAATAAATAATTTCCATCTAGTTCCAAAAAAGCAAAAAGGCCAAAGAAAACTCTTCCAAAATGGTAAAAGGAGAACCCATTATATACAATAGAACCACAGACTAAAGAGAAAAATAACTTAGAACAAATTGAAAATACAATTTGCGGTAAAACTCCTTTCGAAGTTTTTTCTTTGTATTTCAGTGACGATGTTTGGGACAAAATAATTTCTTATACAAAAAAATATGCTTAAGATAATAATCGTCATTCATTTGAGATTGACAAAATTAGCCTAAAGATATTTTTCGGCATACTGATTTTTTCGGGGTATCATACGACCATACGTTACCGGCTACAAAACTATATTGGTCCAAAGATGAGAATAAAGAAGTAATGTTAGTAATGTTAGCAAACAAATATAAGTTGAAACCGATTCGATTCCATAAAGCAGAACATACATACATATCGATGAGGAAATGGTACCATATTTTGGACGAAATAGTTGTAAGATGTACATCAAGGGCAAACCAATTCGATTTGGCTTCAAACTATGGTGTCTATGTAGCTCCAATGGTTATTTGTACAAATTCATGCCTTATGGTGGAAAAACAAGTGGTTATGAAAACGAATTGGGACTGGGAGAAAATGTTGTATTGGAATTATTGTCAGTTGTTCAACAGCCATCTTATCATCGCGTATTTTTTGACAATTTCTTCTCTTCGTACAAGTTATTCTGTTTATTGAAAGAACGTGGTTTCTACGCTACTGGGACAATACGTGAAAACCGTACGTGTAATAACACAATGGAAACTGTGAAAAATATGAAGAAAAAAGATCGAGGTTCTCATGATTTTTCTTTTGACAATGATCAAAATATATTATTAGTTAGGTGGAACGATAATTCTGTGGTGACTGTGGCAACCAATAACTGCACCATTGAACCTTTAGTAGGTGCAAAAAGGTACAATAGGAAAGAAAAAAAGACCGTTTCAATTCCTCAGCCGAAAGTTATAGCCGAGTATAATCAGCACATGGGAGGTGTTGATTTGCATGACAATGGAATATGTAACTACCGAATCAATGTAAAAGTGAAAAAATGGTGGTGGCCCCTTTTTGTAAATTTGATTGACAGTGTTATAGTCAATTCTTGGAAAATATACAATTTAGCAAACAAATCAAAAATGTCACAGTTATCTTTTAAGTCTTACATTGCAGTCACTCTTATGAAAATGGATGAACCAGGCATAGAAGCTAGCATTCAAGGCGAAGACATAGCGGGACCAAGTGACCAAGTAAACTTTTCTCTAAGAAAAAATTATGGACGTCCATCTAAAAGTGCGTTGCCTATGGAAGTTCGACATGATAATGTCGGTCACGTGAAAATAGAAGAGAAAAATAAAGCCAAAAGATGTAAAAAATGCAAAAGCAACACTATGTCAGGTTCATCTTCACACAAACTGTTTTAAACTATTTTATAATAAGAATTAAATTCAAATTTCCGTAAATCCCAACGTTGCGTATACGCAACATTTTGTTGTAAAAAAAAATAAGAACACATATTTTTTTTTATATATTATAAACATTTATATAAGTGTATGTTTAGTTATAAAATGCAGTAAAAACATCAAATTAGTTTAATTTTATAACCTTGGGAACTAATGGGTTAACAAGAGTGCGTATATCAAGAACTTGCTAATTTGGGCGAAATGGAGGACAGTGCCCAAATCAAACCTATTACTTTCAGCACAGGTACAAAAGTGCTCAGATCATGACCGCCTTGATTGACAACCTGTGTTATTTTTAACATGTCTGTTATTTTATAAACACACAGAAATAACAACCTATTCACAAATAACGTGTCTATTAAAAATAATATTATAAATACTGTTATGAAATCCTAAACATAAATTAGATATTTTAGGACCTCACTATAAATTACGTTTTAATAACCACAACCCTACATAATAACTAGTAGGTAATAGGTTCAAAACACATTTTAAAAAACCAAAACGAAACGTTTAACTTAATTAGCAGAATTTTTTTAAGAAAGTAAACAGCGTAAAATTGAATAAACTCGTAAACTGTTTACGACGTTTTCCTAAAAGAAATTGCAATTTTCCAGAGCTTATTATATTTTCATGTGCCTGTATACACTGTAATATGACTCAGATCTGCTCTGATATAGCAAATAATATATTATGTATCTAACACTGATGTTTCTTAGTACCTTTGGGAAATTTATCGCTAGTTTCTTATAAAAATTGAAGGAAATAACAAAAGAGTACGTAATATTAGATTTTTTAATAAATCATTTTATTTACGTTAGGAACTTTTTCACTCGGCAATAAATCACCTTTGATCAATAATACTTATTGACAATCCAAATAAAAAATTTTCTATGATGGAACATTCAGTAAGTGCCTCAGCTATAGTCGAAACGCCGAAAAGACCTGCGTCATGTAAGGAAGTAGCCCGCCAACAATAAATAAAGGTGAAGGCCAAAGCGCCAGCGGTCTGACTAATTCCTTAACATCTAATTATTTAAAATTTCGACATAAAGAATATATTAAATCATAATTTTTTGCATTATAATTATTATTATCCTATTTTAAAATTATAATAAGGGATTTAAAGAGGGTTAAAGCTTTTATTACTAGAACGAAATTTGTAGTCTTCAAAAATTTATTAAGGCCATTCGATAAAAAATAAAAAAACAATAACTTTTTAAATGTCATTTTAAATGCTATATGGGTTATAAGGGATTAAGAGAGCTTTCAAATTTCACAGTTATTATTGCTGAACCAAAATTTGTTTTTTCAAAAATTTATTTATGCCAATCGATAGATATTAAAGAAACAAACAACTTTCTTAAATACCATTTTAAATGCAATATGGGTTATAAGGGATTTAGAGAGCTTTGAATTACCAAAATAAATTTTTGAAAAAAACAAATTTTGGTTCAGAAATAAAAACTCTGAAATTTCAAAGCTTTATAAATCACTTATAACCTATATAGCATTTAAAATAGTTATTAAAAAAGTTGTTGGTTTTTTATTATCTATCGAATAAATAAATTTTTAAAAAACAAATTTTGGTTTAGATAAAACTCTCAAATTTCAAAGCTCTATAAATCCCTATATAGCATTTAAAATGGTATTTAAAAATGTTGTTTGTTTTTTATTATCTGTCAAATGGCCTAAATAAATTTTTGAAAGAAACAAAGTTTGGTTCAGCAATAAAAACTGTGAAATTTCAAAGCTCTCTAAATCCCTTATAACCCATATAGCATTTAAAATGGTATTTAAAAAAGTTGTTTGTTATTTTATTATCTATCGAATGGTCTAAATAAATAAATAAAAAAAATTTGGTTTAGCAATAAAAACTCTGACATTTCAAAGGTATCTAAATTCATTTTACCCATATAGCAAAAAAATTCATTTTGGTTCAGCAATAAAAAACTTTAAAATTTCAAGGCTCTCTACATTCCTTATAACCCATATAGCATTTAAAACGGTTTTTAAGAAAGTTTTTTGTTTTTTTATTATCTATCGAATGGCATAAATAAATTTTTGAAAAAACAAATTTTGATTCAGCAATAAAACTCTCAAATTTCAAAGCTCTATAAATCTCTTATAACTCATATAGCATTTAAAATGCTATTTGAAAAAGTTGTTTGTTTCTTTATTACCTATCGAATGTTCTAAATAAATTTTTTAAAAACACAAATTTCGTTCTAGTAATAAAGGCTTTAGCCCTCTCTAGATCCCTTATTATAATTTTAAGAAAGGCTAATAATAATAATTATAATGCAACAAATTATGATTTAATATATTCCATACGACGAAATTTAAAATAATTAAATGTTAAAGATTTAGGCAGACCGCTGGTGCTTTGGCTTCCACCTGAATTTATTGCTGGCGGCTACTTGCTAACATGACGCAGGTGCCGAAAAGATGCGACAATAATACTGCGTGATAAAAATCTTTTGAGGACTGGACCCTTGAAACCTCTTTGACTAGATTATAAGACAGAGGTAGGTTTTTCGTAGATTATTAAAGGAGATAAACCGCGCATGTTTGTAATTATTTTAACATCAGTACCAATAGACGTAGGAAGAAATTAAATCCAAATAAATAATAGTTTAAATAACTAAAAATTACGTTTTAATAGAAAAGCAAACTAAAGAGTAGAACATAATTTAAAACAAATTTAAATTAAAAATAGTGTGATTAACGCAAAACGTTCTTTTATTTTAGAAAAGCGTGGGATGCTTTTTAAGATATTGCCATAATGACTCTACTTTTACCGATATCTGTAATTAAATTATTATAACAATTGACATCAAGCACCCCACGCTTTTCTAGAATAAAATATTTTTCTTTGTTAATCTCACTTTTCTTAATTTAAAGGACAATGGGAAAAATATATGGGACATTACCCACCCCCAATAAGGATAAGTTATGTACCAATTGAAAGATATTTTTAAGAAGAACATTATGACTCATCTCAATTACTTGTCCGTTCCGAGTTATATCATCCTAAATGTAACTAATTGCACGATAAGCCAGTTCTTATATTCTGTTATTGTAGTGTGTTACGGGTTTAATTCTATCTAAACCTAGACTAGTTTACACTACTCTTAACTATTCTAACCTATCCTATTTCCTAGCCTACCCTATTGTAAATTATTCTTAACTTACACTTATCTAAACTAGGTTATTCTATTCTAAACTATCCTAAACTATTCTAAACTAATCTTAATTATTTTAACTTATTCTATTTTCTATCCTATCCTATCCTAACTTCATATCGCCCCATAAGCCTATTATCCTTTCTACTTAAAACTCTACAAAGATTGATAAATAGGTATATCAGGGACGATATACTAAAAATAAATCCGCTCCATCCCAACCAATATGCATACCAGCCAGGAAAGTCAAATGACCTAGCGCTGGACGATCTAAACAGGCTGCTTTCAAAGTCAATAGATGACAAAGAAATCGCAATAGCCACTTTCTTAGATATTAAAGGAGCTTTCAACAATGCCTCAACCAGGTCAATAACCAAGGCTCTAGAAAAGAGAAACGTCCTAGTAGCAATATGCCAATGGATCACTATCTGAACAGGATTATTTAATCCACTCTAGGAAAGGCAACCATACAGTCAAAAGTTACACGGGGCTGCCCACAAGGAGGAATATTATCTCCAATGCTGTGGTCAGTTCTTGTGGACGACTTACTCAAAATATTGTCCAAAGAAGGCTACCAGTGCCTAGGATACGCAGACGATCTAGCAATTATCGTCAGGGGGCGAGTTGCAGGTACAGTTTCGGAGCGATCTCAAACAGCTCTACATATAGTGAACAACTGATGCAAAAAGGAACAATTGTCCATTAACGCACAAAAAATAACAGTTATACCATTCACAAAAAAACGGGTATTTACAGGTCTAAGACCACTAGTACTAAACAACACAGTTATCCCATTCGTCACAGAAGTCAAATACCTCGGAGTCATATTTGACCAAAGGTTGACGTGGAATCAACATCTCAAAAAACTCACACATAAAGCTACAATAGCTCTCGTAAGCTGTAGAATAATATGTGGGAAAAACTGTTGTCTAAACCACAAAATGACCATATGGTTATACACAAGGGTAATAAAACCCATAACAACTTATGGCGCAGTGGCATGGGTAACAAAAACTGCTCAGGCAAGTGCAATAGGCCAACTCACTAGCATTCAGCGGCTTGCCTGTCTAAGTGCTACTGGGGCCATGCGCACTACGCCGACCGCAGCAATGGAGGTATTATTAAATCTCACGCCACCACACATTTTCATACAAGGAGAAACCAGGTCAGCTATTCACAGGCTAATTCAGGGACAAAACCCAATAAGCCAACTACATAGCGCCGACCACACAAGGCTATATTAGAAAGTAAAAAGGGATAATATTCTAGTTATACCTACTGATACAGCCATAACCATATAAATTTGAAAGAAACTTTCAAATACCAGCCCGAGAATCCTGGAAACAGGGACCACCCGTACAGGCTAAACTCGTCTGGTACACAGACGGTTCAAAAAGCAAGGAAGGAGTCGGTGCTGGAATCTACGGACCCAAGTCGAAATCAACGATTTCGCTGAGTTTAGGAAAATATACAACAGTGTTACAGGCTGAGCTAACAGCCATACAACACTGTGCAAGAGAAATATTAAATCAGCAAGTAAGGCAAAACTATTGCCATATGCTCTGATAGCCAAGCAGCTCTAAAGGCAATTCTCTCAGCAGAAATCAAATCACGGCTGGTGGAAAACTATCTTGAAGACCTGACAGAGCTAAGTAGTCAAAATAATGTGACCTTAGCCTGGGTTCCAGGCCATGAGGGATATCAGGGCAACGAAAAGGCCGACGAATTAGCCCAAGAAGGCTCAGATAAGGCCATGAGATGCCCCGAACCCTTCTGTGGAATGTTAAGGTATTGTGCAAGGCATCCATTAAACAATGGATGCCAAAAGAGTCTCAGGAATGGTGAAACAACTATTCAAGACTGAGACAGGCTAAACAGTTTATCAAGGAACCATCGGCCAAGTTCACGAAAGACCTACTGGATCAAAAGCGTCAAATCGTTAGGGTATCAGTAGGCCTTCGTACTGGACACTGTCGCCTCAAAAGGCACATGAGTATCATAAATCCAGCAGAAGAAGCAACTTTGTGCAGGTTCTGTAAAGAAGAAGAGGAAATATAATTCCACGTCTTGTGCCAATGTGAAGGCCTGGCTGTAATGAGGTTTCTAAAATTGGGCGAAGAAAAGCCAACGGAGATATCTCGTTATATTTTGATTATACCAGAAACATTATCACGTTAACTCAGGAATGTACGCGAAAGCGCATGCGCCATAGTCGTCACCTATGTTTGGTCTTAAGGGGTTTAATTATGTATGATAATCAAACAAGTTGAGCCTCAAAGGCCAAATAAGACAGAGAGGATTAGAGCATGACTGAATAATGAAATAGCTCGCATTACATTGCCCCCTCCTTAAGAGATAGTTTCTTCAGGAACTCTTACGAAATTAAAACGGAATAGTTGTATCTGCAACTTCCAGTTGCATGGAAGTAACAAGGGACTGTCTTTGTTTTAAACTGGATACTGGGCGAATGGCTACAGACTCCGATATCTTGAAAGATTTATTTCACCGTGTTCCTAATGATCCTCCAATCCAGTTTTTGTTTCTTCTATCTTCGGTATGGCTAGCTTCTGTACATTAGACTCCAGTACGTGCTCCCTTAAACTAAGTAATGCTTCCCATACGTCTTGATAAGTTGATAGATCTCGGAAGGTGTTCTTCGTTATCAAATAGAAAAGGTAGCGCGATTCGTCTTGAAGTTTCAAAGCTTTTCCAGGGGCTGGTAACTGACATTGAAGTTCCAGCAGTCGACCAAACTTCTAACGGAACACATATGCCACTCCTCGCGCGTCGTTGATGCTGGTGGAAGTATTATGGACCAGCGAGTGGTCTTTTGGAAGCGAGAGCAGATCTTGTTGTTGCTCGGTCGTAACGCCATGTCTTGCTTTTCCGGTACCTCCATATGCACCCACAAATTTTTCAAAGACAAGATCAGGCGTTTCTTGGAGCTGGTTTACTTCTTCTTTCTCGTCAGTCACCCTCAAATGGCGCCTGCCGGTTTTGGTGCACTATCTTCGGTTAACCGTTCGGGATCTTACTTATACGGTAGATAACATCATTGATTCTTTTCTTGATGAGATGCGGACCTTCCCAAGATCTTTAAATCCAGCATTTTTGCCTTCCTTGAAACATCCCTTTGTAGCTTAGGAATCGTACCGTTTCTTCATCCTGTCGCTGGCGATTTGAAGATGCGAGCGGACCAATTCATGTATATCGTCCATTCTTCTTTGTAACTGGATCACATAATCTTCACCAGCTACATCTTCTCCAGGTCGGCATCCAAATTCGAGGTCGCAGGTAAGTTTAAGAAAGTTGGTCCATGATATCTTCCCATCGAAAGTTGAGGCTTTAATACGAGCAGAATTTACGGCTCCTTCCAATTGCAACTTCGACTCCACCTCATGGCACTTTATTTCACTGTCCTTGGCTGGTTCTGTATGTTCTAGTTCTTCTATCTTCTTTTCTATCTCTTCAACGAAAGACATCATTTTCTCCTCAACAGAATTCATTTTATTTTCCACATCAGCAGAAATTTCATTTTTCAGAGAAGATATTTTGTTTTCCAAGTCAAAAGAAATTTCATCTTTTATAGAAGAGATATCAGAAGAAACTTTAGTTTCTAAACAAGATATTTCGTTTTAGTTATCTAGCTTGTTTTTTCTAGCACCTGGCACTAATTTTGTCAAAATTGGCAAGAGTAAAGCACCCCTTGGAGCCGATGGGGGAAAAAAGGTTCCATCTGGCAAAAAGGTTTTATGATAAGAATTACGTGTGCGAAGTTTTAGCTATTTAGCTTGTTTTTTCTAGTACCCGACACTAATTTTGTCAAAAGAGTAAAGTACCCCTTGGAGGCGATAGGAGGGAAAATGGTTTCACCTGGCAAAAAGGTATTGGGTAAAGTATTACGTGTACGAAGTAACAGCAATTTACCGCGTTTTTTCTAGTACCTGGCGCTAATTTTCTCAAAATTGACAAGAGTAAAGTAACCCTTGGAGGCGATAAGGTGAAAAATGGTTTCACCTGGCAAAAAGAATTGGGATAATAATTAAGTGTGCAAAGTTTTAGCTATTTAGCTTGTTTTTTCTAGTACCTGGCACTAATTTTGTCAAAATTGACAAGAATAAAGTACTTGTCATAAATATTAACTCCTAAGTATTACTCGTTTAGTACCTGGCAGCGGTCTAATTCCAATCCGCAAATTAGACATACTCCAATGAATCCTGTGTACAGCTTTTATGCATTTCTTTTTACTATTTACTTGACATGTCCCATACATTGTAAAAAATACTATAAAGGTAATAAAGTTTATGATTTTATTATATAAAATATTACATAATTATTTTTATAATTTATAAAAATAATTTGATTACGGTTTCGCGGTATTAATATTCTTAAACAAAATCCTTTAAAATATTCAATGACGGTGGAAACAAGCAAAGCAAAATATCCTTTACAACATTTTAAATGCATATTACAAATGGAATTCCATAAAAATAAAATATTCTTATTTGTTTCTTCCTAAAATTGTTTTCAAGTAGCATTCCGTATCTATACGAATTTATAAAATTTATTTTATATCCTACAAGCTCCAGAAACTAGGCGGTAAAACAGTGTGAACATAAAAGTAAATCTTAAGTTACTGGCGACTTACAAAATACCGACAATGTGTGCAATTGAATCTATGCGAGTTTAAAAATTAGATTAGAAAATTATATTTTGTTTTCTAATTTTTTTTATTTTCTAATTCCTACTCATAAGTATTAGTGTGGGTTAAATAAATAATAAATACCAAACAATGAATGAATAAATCTATGCGGCTGTAATTCTATACGAAAATTTATACAGGGTTTTCCTTTACTAATTGTATCCAGAAAAATAGTAGATTTTAAAAGTCAAAATATTAGAATTTAAGCCAACTTTCCTAATTAAAATATTGATAATAGGACATACAGGGCATTAGCCGTGAAAGGACCCCGCACTTTTATTATGCAAAGTGGCGACCCGTCAAAAGTGTCATTGGGCCCAACTCAATCCTATGATGACTAGTTTTCGATATACGGGGTACTTACGAGCTAGATTGCATTTCTGATACATACACACGTTTACTATGACTTTAAACACATTAGTACATACGTACAATTAAAAATATGTATAATTAGAGGGCGATTCACAAATGTATGACGGTAGTTTTTTGTAAAATCACACTAACTCCACTGTGCGGTTAGAGAAGCATATTTTCAAAAAGTACTACTCAATATGGTATTTTGACGACAAAATATTGCACAGTACACATTTCTTATACAGGGTGTTTTATAGAAAGAAACACAACATACAATTATTTTTTTAACGATTAATTCTTACTTACTTATGAGTTGAATTTTGTGAAAGGTAATATCACTAAAATATATCTACCTTTATAAGCTTCAAAATATTTGTGATTTATTTGTTGGAAGGTATTCTATATTAAGGAAAGTACAAAAGCCAAATGTAACCATTTTCTCAATATATAATAATTTTAATGTCGTTTCAGGAAGTGTGAATTTTATCTAATACAATTACTAGTTTTGGAGATACAGGGAGTTAAAGTAGAGAATTGCTGATTATAGATATTTTTTCTTCAAACTGAAAAGATAAATTGTTTTAACGTATATAAAAGTTTAATATAATTATTGGTCAGATGTTCATAAAAAAGGACATTTTCAAATATTTACTATTACAGTGTGATTCACGAATAAATCACAATATATTTTTGCAAACACATTAATTCTACAGTCGTGCCACAGATAAATTAATTCATTTTTTTAATATCCACCCGTTAACAATTTTGAGGTTAAAAGATTTCGCTAAGGGGGTAAGTGACTCAGTGGTAGAGTCTCTCTCTACGGATCCAATGGCCCCAGGTTCGAATCCCACCGTTGGCCGGGATTTTTTCATTTAATTATTTAAAATTAATTCTGATGTCTTGGTAGGATTCCCCACTCGACCATTCACTGTTGGGTTTTAATTAACAGTGCTGTTTCTAAAGTGGCTCTGGGAAACAGTAACAAAGCCTACACAGAACACGAAGCGAAATAACCTTAGCAGTTGAAGCCGATGACACACCAAAAAAAAGATTTCGCTATTTGTACTTTTTATACCATGCAGCCAACCACCAAAAATATTTATGTTCTCAAATTATTAAAACGAGACCTTGCCTTTTTTTATAGACTTTTAGTAAGTTACATTATGCATGACACCATAAGATTTTGAAATATAAGTACATGATCATCTGTTTTATAATTACCTATCAAATATATCGGAATACCACATAATTTTCCGATATAAGTGATAAGGTTTGATACACAGTTGATAATTATTTATTTTTTAATGTAGGTATAATTAAAATACTGGTTTTAACGTTAAATAAATTATCAAGGCTAAGAAAGAAAATCGGAAATTTGAATATAACTTCTATTTGAAAGACAAAATCGATACAATCAATAAAACCATAACTACTTAAATATTAATTGTTTTTTACAGGATGATTATAAAATAAATGTTAATAAAAACTACAAAATTTTATAGGGTGATTTCGAAACACTGGGTTCTTATATTGTACAGGCACTTAATTCATAATATATAGCGAGTTATATAATATATTAAAAATTATTAAACTGTAGAACTTTCTTATCAAACATAACATTCTTGTGGGTCGTTTAATAATGTTTTGTTATTTACTCGGCCTTATAACTGAAACTTAAAATTAACACGTTCGCGACGTACTGGATATTACAACTGCTGTTTTTTAAATTTTATTTTGTATTTTGCTGTAAATAAATTGTTTTGAACTAAAATCGTGTTTTTTTTTTTTCATTTTTAGATTATTTAGAGCGTGCCCCACCGGTGGAAACGCAAAATTATTGCAATTGCAGAAAACACTACATATGAAGCTTATTGTTTCAGATAGTTTGTCGGTAAAAAAATGTCATCATGGACGAAGAATATTTTAGCAAGAGCCCTAGCAGACAAGCCATCATCGCCCATATCCCCCAATTCAGCACCATCATCACCTTCATTCCCTTCGCCGATTTCGGCGACACTACCATCTAGCCCTCAGAATTCACAAAAGCCACCTACCTTCACCAGTGTCAAAGTCACCATCACAGTCCCCAGTACACTCAACATCGAAAGAAAAAACACAGTCTCCTCATCCATCATCATCGCGCACCTCTCGAAAATTATATGCAAACACTTCATCTTCTGAATCGGAACTATTTCAAGATTCTGAAGACTCCTATAGGCCATCAGAATGTGAGACAGAAAGTGAAGGTGAAGCATCTGCGTCGCCAACAGGAATTCGTAGTGATACTGGAGAGGATGAAGAGCAGCAAAATTCAGAAGACACCCAAGTGAACCCAACACAACACAGCACTAAGAATTGGGGGCCATGTGCGATCGTTCCTGCACCATTTCAATACACAGGTCACGGTGGACTTATGACAGACAATTTAGATGCATCTAGACCTTATAAAATCTACAGAGAGTTCATAACCGATGAAGTCTTGGATCTAATCGTCGAGGAAACAAATCGATACGCAGAGCAGATCATTAGATCAAAAGCACTACGTCGTCGATTACTTTTAAACCAATGAAAGGACACCAACAAAACCGAAATTAAAAAGTTTTTTGCAATATTGCTAATTATGGATCTGAATGAAATTTCCAAAAATGCGGCTATATTGGTCCAACAACGACATTTACTGTAATGAACGAATAAAGAAAATTATGAGTCGAAACCGATTTGATTTGCTTCTAATGTGCCTTCTTTTGCAGACAATGGGGATCCTCAAGCTGAAACCGATGGACTTTTTAAACTTAAAAAAGTTCTTGAGATTTGCTTCAGCAATTTTTAAAAACCCTGGTCCCAGAATAAAAAATTGTAATCGATGTATAGTGCCTTGGAAGGGTCGTCTTATATTCCGGCAATACCTTCCAGCAAAGGCTCATAAATACGGTGTTAAACGTATGTACACCCAAAGGGTACACATATGACCTGAGGGTCTACGCCGGAAAAAACAATTCGACGAGAACCAGTCCTGCTGCAACGAATGAAGGTGGTCATACGTACACAATTTGCATGGAACTGATGAGTGATTTGAAAAACTGTGGCAGAACAATAGACAATTTTTACACGAGTGTTAAACTTTGCCAAGACTTGTTGAAATCAGAAACATATGTTTGTGGAACGCTGAAAGACAACAGGAAGGGAAATGCGGAAAATGTCAGTAAAAAAGTTGAAGAAAGGAGAGATATATGGGAAGCAGAATGAAAATGGAATCCGCGTAATAAAATGGATGGATAAACGTCCAGTTCTCATGATAAGCACTGTTCCAAGTCAAACAGATGAAGTTATACCAACCGGCGCCAAAAATCGTAAGGGAGAAGATAAAAAAACCTTAAGCCATGACTGAATATAACACGGCCAAGGAAGGCGTTGATGTCTCTGATCAGATGTCTTCTTATTACAGCTTACGAAAAAGCATCAAGTGGTTCAAGAAGGTCATCTTTGAAGTTTTTCTGGGTACCAGTATGGTAAATACATGGGCTGTATATAACAAGTGCAGCGCTGGCCCCAAGAAGGACATGTTAACTTGCCGCGAAGAAATAATTGATGGGTTATTAAAAGAAGAAATGGATGCCAGTAATTTAAATTTAAATATTGTAGATGGCAAAGAAAATGTCACAGAAGAGAATGACGAGCAAGCAAAGAAAAGGAAGCTAAGTAAAAGCAGCCATACAATAGGCAAGTACGAAGGACAAGCAAGAAAATGTAGAAAAAGATGCAGTGAATGCTATAAAAGATTGCAGCAGGAGGAATGTTCCAAAATAGCTAGAACTAAAGCCAAAAATGTTTTATCTTTTTGTGAAGATTGTGAAGGAAAGTCCACCATGTGCTTTTCATGTTTTAAAACCTTGGATGTTTAGTAGTTTAACCCTTAACTTGTGTTTTTTTAATTTTTTTAGAATTCCTTTTATTTGTTTTATTTAGAATGTGTTTTATGTAGTGCGATCTATTGTCTAAATTAATGGAATACTCTTTTATTTAGCGACAATGAACAAGTTTTACGTTATTGTATTACTTTTTTTTTCAATATACAAGCTTACTTTTTATGCCTCTAGAATATGCTGTTTTTACAAACCAATTCAAAAACCGCTTTGCTCCTATCTTTGTATACCTATTGGGCAGCCGTACATAAAATATAAAGATCAACTCGATAGCCGTAAAGATTTTACAAGGATATAAGCCAGTATTATGTCGTGACCTACCGGTGAGCCCGAACGTTCCTTAGTAGCCCAATCGGATTAGTATTTTAGATTCTGAAAAATTCGAAGCAGCAATTTTCCTTCGGAATTCGTTGGAGGGGGTCTCTGGTAGTCTAAATTCAAAAAGTTGGGATTCCAAAGTTGTCGTTACTTCCGCCATCTTGATTTAAAGGGTTATTTTTTGTATCTTGAATAACTCATTTATTTTCAATTTTACACGGAAAATAGTTTTTACAAAAGTTATTTAAAATTAAATTTCCTACAATTCTGCTTTTTTTTTGTACGATCGATTTTTTTCGATTTATACCCGAAAAGAGGGGGTGAATTTTTGGTTATAGAATAACTCGTTTATTTTCAATTTTACGAGAAAAATTGTTATAAACAAACTTGTTTAAAATTAAATTTCCTACAATTCTGCTTTTTTTTGTACGATCGATTTTTTTCGATTTATACCCGAAAAAAGGGGGGTGAATTTTTGGTTATAGAATAACTCGTTTATTTTCAATTTTACGAGAAAAATTGTTATAAACAAAGTTGTTTAAAATTAAATTTCTTACAATTCTGCTTTTTTTTGTACGATCGATTTTTTTCGATTTATACCCGAAAAGAGGGAGTGAATTTTTGGTTATAGAATAACTCGTTTATTTTCAATTTTACGAGAAAAATTGTTATAAACAAGGTTGTTTAAAATTAAATTTCCTGCAATTCTGCTTTTTTTTTGTACGATCGATTTTTTTCGATTTATACCCGAAAAGAGGGGGTGAATTTTTGGTTATAGAATAACTCGTTTATTTTCAATTTTACGAGAAAAATTGTTATAAACAAAGTTGTTTAAAATTAAATTTCCTACAATTCTGCTTTTTTATTGTACGATCGATTTTTTTCGATTTATACCCGAAAAGAGGGGGTGAATTTTTGGTTATAGCATAACTCGTTTATTTTCAATTTTACGAGAAAAATTGTTATAAACAAAGTTGTTTAAAATTAAATTTCCTACAATTCTGCTTTTTTATTGTACGATCGATTTTTTTTCGATTTATACCAGAAAAGAGGGGGTGAATTTTTGGTTATAGAATAACTCGTTTATTTTCAATTTTACGAGAAAAATTGTTATAAACAAAGTTGTTTAAAATTAAATTTCCTACAATTCTGCTTTTTTATTGTACGATCGATTTTTTTCGATTTATATCCGAAAAGAGGGGGTGAATTTTTGGTTATAGAATAACTCGTTTATTTTCAATTTTACGAGAAAAATTGTTATAAACAAAGTTGTTTAAAATTAAATTTCCTACAATTCTGCTTTTTTATTGTACGATCGATTTTTTTCGATTTATACCTGAAAAGAGGGGGTGAATTTTTGGTTATAGAATAACTCGTTTATTTTCAATTTTACGAGAAAAATTGTTATAAACAAAGTTGTTTAAAATTAAATTTCCTACAATTCTGCTTTTTTATTGTACGATCGATTTTTTTCGATTTATACCCGAAAAGAGGGGGTGAATTTTTGGTTATAGCATAACTCGTTTATTTTCAATTTTACGAGAAAAATTGTTATAAACAAAGTTGTTTAAAATTAAATTTCCTACAATTCTGCTTTTTTATTGTACGATCGATTTTTTTCGATTTATACCAGAAAAGAGGGGGTGAATTTTTGGTTATAGAATAACTCGTTTATTTTCAATTTTACGAGAAAAATTGTTATAAACAACGTTGTTTAAAATTAAATTTCCTACAATTCTGCTTTTTTATTGTACGATCGATTTTTTTCGATTTATATCCGAAAAGAGGGGGTGAATTTTTGGTTATAGAATAACTCGTTTATTTTCAATTTTACGAGAAAAATTGTTATAAACAAAGTTGTTTAAAATTAAATTTCCTACAATTCTGCTTTTTTATTGTACGATCGATTTTTTTCGATTTATACCCGAAAAGAGGGGGTGAATTTTTGGTTATAGAATAACTCGTTTATTTTCAATTTTACGAGAAAAATTGTTATAAACAAAGTTGTTTAAAATTAAATTTCCTACAATTCTGCTTTTTTATTGTACGATCGATTTTTTTCGATTTATACCCGAAAAGAGGGGGTGAATTTTTGGTTATAGAATAACTCGTTTATTTTCAATTTTACGAGAAAAATTGTTATAAACAAAGTTGTTTAAAATTAAATTTCCTACAATTCTGCTTTTTTTTGTACGATCGATTTTTTTCGATTTATATCCGAAAAGAGGGGGTGAATTTTTGGTTATAGAATAACTCGTTCATTTTCAATTTTACGAGAAAAATTGTTATAAACAAAGTTGTTTAAAATTAAATTTCCTACAATTCTGTTTTTTTTTTTGTACGATCGATTTTTTTGTATTTATCCCTGAGAAGAGTGGGGGTGAACCTAAGTATTGTATTGTCACGTTCATTATTGACGTTGTACCATTATTTTTTCTGTTTGTTTTTTTTGCTGATTTTCAAAAATGTTATTTGGTACAATTATGATTCCGATTTTTTCTAAGAGTTTACCCCCAATCTTCTCAGGGACAAATACAAAAAAATCGAGCGTACAAAAAAAAAAAACAAAATTGTAGGAAATTTAATTTTAAACAACTTTGTTTATAACAATTTTTCTCGTAAAATTGAAAATAAACGAGTTATTCTATAACCAAAAATTCACCCCCTCTTTTCGGGTATAAATCGAAAAAAATCGATCGTACAAAAAAAAAGCAGAATTGTAGGAAATTTAATTTTAAATAACTTTTGTAAAAACTATTTTCCGTGTAAAATTGAAAATAAATGAGTTATTCAAGATACAAAAAATAACCCTTTAAATCAAGATGGCGGAGGTAACGACAACTTTGGAATCCCAACTTTTTGAATTTAGACTACCAGAGACCCCCTCCAACGAATTCCGAAGGGAAATTGCTGCTTCGAATTTTTCAGAATCTCAAGCCTGTTCTTCACCTAATCCGATTGGGCTATAGCTAGATTAGATTAGATTAGATTAGATTAGGAGTTGGACGTTATTTGTCCTTGTCCACCGCGACCTTTTCAGATCTATTGTGGGACTCCGTTTGTTTTAGAGTATGTCGTCTAGCCTGGTCTTTTTTATTAGACTTAGTAGCTTTGACAGTGGCTCCCGCATGTAGTTGCATGCAATTGGCTTTTCTTCGCCCAATGTTAGAAACCTCATTCCAGCCAAGCCTTCACATTGGCACAGGACGTGGAATGATGTTTCCTCTTCTTCTTCACAGAACCTGCACAAAGTTGCTTCTTCTGCTGGATTTATGACACTCATGTGCCTTTTGAGGCGACAGTGTCCAGTAAGAAGGCCTACTGTTATCCTAACGATTTGACGTTTTTGATCCAGTAAATCTTTCGTAAACTTGGCCGATGGTTCCTTGATGAACTGTTTGGCCTGTCTCAGTCTTGGATAGTTGTTCCACCATTCCTGAGACTCTTTTTGCATCCATTGTTTAATGGATGCCTTGCACAATGCCTTAGCGACTCCACAAAAGGGTTCAGGGCCTGTCATGGCCTTATCTGAGCCTTCTCGGGCTAATTCGTCGGCCTTTTCGTTGCCCTGATATCCCTCATGGCCTGGAACCCAGGCTAAGGTCACCTTATTTTGACTACTTAGCTCTGTCAGGTCTTCTAGACAGTCTTTCACCAGTCGTGATTTGATTTCTGGTGAGAGAATTGCCTTTAGAGCTGCTTGGCTATCAGAGTATATGGCAATAGTTTTGCCTGATACTTGCTGATTTAATATTTCTCTTGCACAGTGTTGTATGGCTATTAGCTCAGCCTGGAACACTGTTGCATATTTTCCTAAGCTTAGTGAAATCGTCGATTTCGACTTAGGTCCATAGATTCCAGCACCGGCTCCTTCCTTGGTTTTTGAACCGTCTGTGTACCAGACGAGTTCAGCCTGTACGGGAGGTCCCTGTTTCCAGGATTCTCGGGCTGGTATTTGAATTAGAAAATTTCTTTCAAATTTGTATGTGGTTATGGCTATAACAGTAGGCATAGCTAGAATATTATCCCTTTGTACTTGCTGATATAGCCTTGTGTGGTCGGCGCTATGTAGTTGGCTTATTGGGTTTTGTCCCTGCATTAGCCTGTGAATAGCTGACCTGGTTTCTCCTTGTATGAAGATGTGCAATGGCGTGAGATTTAGTAATACCTCCATTGCTGCGGTCGGCGTAGTGCGCATGGCCCCAGTAGCACTTAGACAGGCAAGCCGCTGAATGCTAGTGAGTTGGCCTATTGCACTTGCCTGCGCAGTTTTGGTTACCCACGCCACTGCGCCATAGGTTATCATGGGTCTTATTACCCTTGTGTATAACCATATGGTCATTTTGGGGTTTAGACCCCAGTTTTTCCCACATATTCTTCTACAGCTTACGAGAGCTATTGTAGCTTTATGTGTGAGTTTTTTGAGATGTTGATTCCATGTCAGCCTTTGGTCAAATATGACTCCGAGGTATTTCCTTAGCTAAGGCTGGAATACCCCACCGGTGGGTCACGACGACGCGAACGTGTTAGCAAATGAAAAAATAAAACTATACCTGTTAGAAGCTTTTAGCTCTTTCTCATTATTATTCACAGAAAAATGTCCATAATTTCTGTAATTTTTACGATAAAAATCTATTTTTTAGATAGAAAAAAGAATGTATGTTTAAATATTATTGACAAGTGATCCAATTTATAAATGTTTTCCTATTTTTCACATTAATTTAAATTTAAAATTTAAAATTACAAAATATAAATTTTACAAATGTCCTTCATATTTACTATATTAATTTTGTGACAGTGTTACTAATTGGGCTTACATAAACATCTGGGGTTTGCGTTATGTTAGACCACCCAGAGAATTATCCATGCGGCCACCTTGAATGATCTGCAATAATCCTAAGAAACTACTAAACCACAAAAGCTTAATTAGGTACCGATAGTGACCCAGAAAACTAAAAATATAAATAATATACCTTTATTATAATGTTACGCAGCACCCTGCAGTAGCCTGCGGCTAGTATAGGCAACGTAAAGATAGGAGAAGGAGTGGAGTGTTACTAATCGCCATACAGTGTGCTGCGACCGTCATAAGTAAATGTATAAGTAAAAGAAGATAGAATAGTCTGGAAATGTCATTACCCGTCAAGAATATTCTAGATAAAAGTTTGAGAAGGTTCGAGAAGGGTCAAGCAAGCTATATAAGGATGATCCTGACGTTAGTTTTCAGTTTTATGATAGACGATATATATTAATGTTATCAGTTGTATAATTATTGTTAAAAGTATATTTGAAATAAATTTTGATACCAAAAACCTGTGTAGCAATACCTACAGATTTCAGATATATTTTTTTTAATATCAAAAAGATTTCCAAAAACTTATAGTCTGATATCCGCGAATTTACCGTTACTCGTTACATAATACGTGATAAAAGTCATCCCATTTCCAATATCTTCATATCAATATTTTTTAAAGGATAATTCAAACTGTTACTAAATTTTTCAGTTATAAATAAAGGTTTTGAGCTCTTATCTAATAAAGCTTTTCAGTCCCATTTTTTCTATCTTTATCCTGAATTTGTACCCTAACAGTGGACAATAATACTTCAAAAACCCTGGTGTTACCGATGTGATCCAGACGGCTTGTACCTGAGTTTGTTTGTTCTAAATGTAATAATATATTGTTTTCTGCCACACTGGCCACATATCTTGGCTTAACAAAAATATTCCCTATTTGCATCCTTTAAACAATTAAAATATAACCTCGTATTATTTAAATCATTTATTGTCTGATCCACCAGCTTGTGGATTAAACAATAACAATGTGAAACAGAAAATGGTTATTATAAATACTCCCAAGTGAGATGAAAAATAACCTATCTTTGCCCATAGAGTCGCACATCAAGTCTATTGACAAGCATTCTACCCCACTCCAGTTCGTTGGATATACCCCACCAATTCAATTGATCTCCTGATGACTTTGGTAATTGAATATTGTGCCCATAGTGTCGAAGCTTTATAAGATTTTGATTGTTCTTCAAAATAAGCGAGAATTACATTCTCAGAAAATGATGATATTTTCTTATTTTTCCTCCATTCCATAAATTTTTGATAAGCACATTCATACTTTTTTCATGATTTTTGAGGCAAAAGATTTAAAGTTGCATTCAATACAATTTCAAAAATTTCAGGAGGTGTGTTTTCCATATATTCAACTTCTGAATCTGAATTAATATTGTCAATTCCTTCCATGTCGAAATATACCTATATTGTATAATATGATACGTCGTGTTATCAAATATTTAAATTAAAAATTAATAGGTAGGTAACTATTATGTATTATTTTTGTATGAAAATAATTCATATCTTATTTTAAATATAACAAATGTCAAAATATGATATTACGAATCACGAACTGTCAGCAAATGCAGCCTCCTACGATAGATGCGTGGGAGATCTAGTGCAATAGTTCTCTGCTGTTCTCCACACATGTGTAGTGTGCGGTACAGGAAATTCTGTACGACTTTTTGCACAGTGTAGGAAATTATTAACTTTGAACATAAGTAAGCCATATCTATTTGTATACTTTCTATAGTGATCGTAGAAAAAATCTTTTTGGCAAATGTCCATTCAAGTTGCTACTATGTTCTAAACAGAGATTAATATGCCAAGTGGGCGTTTTGGGTACTAGTCTACCACCAGCAGTGAAAAATCATACTCTTGCAAGAGAATAATTGCTTTTAGACTACGATCGGAGACCATCCGCCAAAGCACAGTTTTTTTGTTATTTTGACTTAGTAATATTGTTCACATTGTTACAAAAAATCATAGCAGTGTCTTATCAAAAGAGAGACCATCTAAAAAATTAAATTTATGCCCCTAATTATGCTGCTAAATTTGACGTGCTCACTAACAGAGCAACCCAATCTGAGTTTTTAGAACCAGAACCATTTATTAGTATTGCAAATAGCACTGCCAAAGGAATCCCAAGCAGCAAAAAATGCTTAAAAGAGTTATATAAACAACTATATAACAATTTGTTATAAAAATTGTATATTTTAAAAGCAGTTTATAGACGCATATATGGCACTTACAAACACGGAAAAGGTGCAGGTTTATAAAATAAATGTGATTCTTAACAGTTTTATTGTGGGGTATAAAAGTAAGTATAAAACATTCTGGAGTATGTTATAAAATTTTTATATAACAATTTTTTTAAAGTTATATTATTGGAACTATCAACATACCTATAAAATAAGTTTGTTTCTGAAAGTACTATTATATAATAGTTTCATGGATATTATGTTTGTTTTATAGATACGACCATATTAAAATATTTAGAAACGACTTATAATATTGTTGTTTAACAGTCTTATAATTATTTTATAATACACAGAATTGATTTATTCGCAACATTTAGATTTTATGCAACACAATATAGTTTTACAGTTATGTAAATTAAAATTAAATTGTGGTGACAAAGACAAAACAGATTTTTAAGATGCTCAGAATAAACAAATATATAATGGCGATAGATTTCATGTAATAAACTATATTATTAATAATTTTGAAATAGTTTACGTATAAAAACATGGTAGATATTATTATTACTGTATGATAAACGTATCCAAGATGGAGTCAATCAATAAATCAGTTTTGTTGTTTTGGGAACAATTATGTAACTAAACTATCGTTTAGTTGTTTCTAATAAAGCAATTATATTTCTAAGTTATATGTATAATGCTTATTTTTAAGACACATTCGTTTTATAACTGGAAATGACCTAATTTATATCTCCTTAGATACTTTCGCATTTCCAATATTGCCCTATTTTTTAATAAATTAAAGTAATTTTAATATTATTAATCTAAATCGAGGTCTAAATCTTAATCTTCATTATTTATATCATATGTTTAAGATTTATATTTGCGATTTTCACTAGATTCCTGATTTTTTTATCCTCTTTTCATCTAAATTAAAAAAAAAAACTTCATTGCATTTAAAATTTTCGAGAAAAATGGGAACATTTTCAACTTTTTGACATAAAGCAGTCTAGAGAAGATAAAATTATTTATTATTGTTATTCATTTTATGCATCTTATGAAACTGGAAAAACTATTTTAAATGACGTCAAAATCATTGAAATCGGTTAAGAAACAAAAAAGTTACATAACATTTATTTGTAAGGGCAAAAAGTCTCTAAATATTTTTTGTATAACCTCATATCAAGGTTTTAATTGTATTTCTCGAGATAATCACATGATTACGTTTTCGAGAGTTCGTTGCACCCCTAGCAGCCATTTAAAGAACTCGAAAACATTTTCCTGCGTTTTTTCATGGCCATTTTCATTGCAACATTTTTTTCGCCGAATATATTCACTGATCGGTTTCTGAGATATGGCCGGATTTCATTTTAAGTTTCCCACCCCGTACAATATAGAATCCCAAAACAAATTCGAAAGACGCTAAATTGGTGGTTCTCACCATATCCAGACTGAGGCCCCACGGACCGGACGTTGAATTTTCAGATATATATGTTGACAGACTAAACCACGTAGAAGATCTTTACAAGCCCTGGTTTATAAGAATCAACCCAAATCGCATTTTGATCAGGGTTTACAATTTTTTTAATTACAAATCAAAATTAAAAAAAAAAAAAAATAAGTATGCAGTTTATCGTCTCCGCGTCGTGTAGAATTGGGATCGCGCCTGGGAGTAGCCCTGGTCTCAGCCCGACCAACATAGTTAGACCTGGATCCTGTTTGTCTTTTTTTATTCAAATACCTATATTTTATTATAACCCATAAACATTTTTAAATTGAAAAATCGCAATGGAATAGAAATTTAAACAAAAATATTTGTGTCGGTTTTAGAGTACATCTAAACCGCCATTTTTAGTCCAATTTTACAAAAAAAATAAGTGAAACATTGTATTTCTGTATTAATTTATAAAATAATTGCTTAAACTACAGAATCTTCACCATCTTTTCTACGCATGTTGTATGCCCAGTATTTTAATATTATAGAAATTTTGCGCCGAAGTCGTACTTTTTTCCAGACAAAACAACATGAATTGGTTCCAAATTGATTTATGGGTTTAATGGTATTATTTAAAATATTTTATCTCTTACATCCACAGAAAAATCTTAAAACTTGTTCATTTGTATTGTTAGAATAGATTGAAAGTGTCAAATAATAAAATTTCAATGATGTGCCATACATGATACGTTACCTATATAAAATTAAGGTATTGGAGAAGTGCAAGGGAGGGGGTTGACACATGACATATGTCTGTATTGTAAAAATGTTTTTAATTTGGAATAAAAATCGACCTTTTTTAGCATTTTCTTAAAATCCAATGAATAATGCTGAAAAACAGGATGAAACTGTTTTGAGCGACCCACTCTGTATATTAAAAATGGCTAGATTTATCGAATTAGTTAATGGAACAAAATCTGCTTAAAAATGCATTTTTTACAAGATGCACTAAACAAGAAAGATCCTCCTATCGAAAAAAAAAAAAAAAATTATTGAGCGCAGCGCCATCTACATTTTGACCTATTTAAATTCAATTTGTATCTAAAACTGAAGTTTTCTTATAGGTCTTCGAATCTAGTGCACTGCTTGCACTGAGTACATACGAAAGGTGGGAGATATGTCAATACCAGTTACTTTTCAATCTAAAATGTAACCAGTATCGTTATATCGCTCATCTTTTATGTGTACTCCACGCAGGCAGGGCAGTGGAATCGAAGACGCTATTAGTGTTCTGTGAACTGGCTTCTGTAGAATTAAAATATCTCTATTACTTACCAGAATATCCGACCTGGGAGTTTTAATTAGTACACCCTATAAATACAGGATGGACCGGATTTAATTTGCGTATACAGGGATCTCGTAAACCGTAAGATATACATTGTAGGTTAAATAGGGAAAAAGTTTTGTATTTTGACGGATAATACAATGGTCCATAGAAGTTCCAGATTTTCTGATTGGTTCCGGAGATATTCGATAAAATCCGAAAAACCTCATTTTCGTTTTTTAAGTCGTGCGTTGTTATTATAAAAAATACAAAAAAAAATTATACGAAGTTTTTGTTATAAATCAAGTTCCCTATTTTCTGCCATGTCAAAATTTTTATTACGACGCTTTGTATTTTCAGGGCCACCTTCAACTTATTTTTTTAAATACGGACCTGGATTTTTAACTGTAATTTTTTATAGCTTTTGTATAGCTAAATACAATGATATGTTATACTTTACCATTTTACTACTTTTCGTCTATAAAAATATCATCAGCTATGTAGCTTTGGATGATACGTTTCTTACTTGATTAAAACAAGATAGCTAATTAAATAATAATTAAGAAACAAAAAATGCCTAAAATGTAAAATTTTAAATATTATTTGAAACATAATACAAGAATTATTTAATTACAAAATGGGTTACAATTTTTTATCAAACATGATTAAGTACAACCAGCAAACAAGACTAATGAAGAACGAATTATGGTTGTACACATTCTACAAATAATAAAGCTAAAAACAAAAACAAAATTCAAAAACAAAAATAGTCACAATATTTAATCCCAGGAACAAGCATTTGTATGCTGCTTCTAATCCCCATGTAATCAGAGGAGTTAGACCACAGTTTCGTTTTAGCAAAAATGTGTGGTATGGACTAATTAATAATCAGATTATTGGGCCAATTTTTTTGGATGGTAATTTAAATCAGTTCCGATACCTACGTTTATTGGAGGAAGTACTCGATGAGATGCCCTTACAAACAAGACAAAATCTTCAATACTTTATGCAATACGGTTGTGGTGCACACAATGCTAGGAGGGTTGCAGAGTATCTCGATCAATATTTTAAAGGTAATTGGATTGGTACCAATGGACCAATAAGATGGCCTTCTCGATCTCCTTGTCTTAAGCCCATGGAATATTTTGTATGGGGCTTCGTAAAGAACCAAAGCTACGACAAAAATATGCCAAATAATCTACAAGAACTTCATCAACGAATAGTAGATGCATTTGAAAAAACTACACCAGAAATGGTTGATAAAACTACATCCCAAATGTCTAGGAGAATTGCACTCTGTATCCAACACAATGGACTACATTTTGAGAAACTTATGTGACTGTTTTTGTTTTTGTTATTAGCTTTATTATTTGTAGGATGTGTATAACCATAATTCGTTCTTCATTAGTCTTGTTTGATAGTTGTACTTAATCATGTTTGATAAAAAATTGTAACCCATTTTTTAATTAAATAATTATTGTATTATGTTTCAAATAATATTTAAAATTTTACATTTTAGGCATTTTTTGTTTTTTAATTATTATTTAATTAGCTATCTTATTTTAATAAAAAAAATAAAAAAGAAACGGTATTATCAAAAGCTACATAGCTCATGATATTTTTCATAGACGAAACGTAGTAAAATGGTAAAGTGTAACATATCGTTGTATTAACCTATACAAAAGCTATAAAAAATTACAGGTAAAAATCCAGGTCCGTATTTAAAAAAATAAGTTGAAGGTGGACCTGGAAATACGAAACGTCGTAATAAAAATTTTGGCATGACAGTATATAGGGAAGTGAATTTACAACAAAAACTTTGTATAATTTTTTTTGTATTTTTTATAATAACAACGCACGACTTAAAAAACGAAAATATGGTTTTTCGGATTTTATCGAATATCTCCGGAACCAGTCAGAAAATCTGTAACTTCTATGGACCATTGTATTATCCGTCAAAATACGAAACTTTTTCCCCTTTTAAATGACAATGTATATCTTACGGTTTACGAGATCTCTGTATACGCAAATTAAATCCGGTCCACCCTGTATATATATATTAGGGTGGGCCGAAAGAATTTTTTTTGAATTTAATTTAGAGGTAACAAAATAAACTTACCTTTTGCGTTTTTAATCACACTCTAAAAATCTGGATTATTTATTTTTTCACTAGACCCCCCCTTTGGGCCCAAAATAAGAAAAAAAAAATAAAGAACTAAATAACTTAAGGTACCCCAAAAACGTTAACTAGTACATTTATTATGACCCCAAAAAAATCTTGGTTGCCCAACTTAATATTTAAGCCCTCCCCAGGGCCCAAAACACCCTATTTTATAATTTTTATAACACAATAATACCTATTTAAATGTTGAAATAATGATATTATTTTTTTAAGAAAATCATATTCTGTTTATCATCCGATATTGTTCTATTTAATAGACGCTGATTCATCGTCGATGCATCCTTGCATTGCTTGCGCGTGCGCGGCACCGTTTTCTTATGTTTTATATTCTACTCCTCTGGCGCCAATCGAATCGACACTATGCCAATAGCGAGTTAACTACAGAGAAGTACATTCGCCTGTATTTTAGTTTTAAGTGTTTTTTCATACGGTTTTAGTGGTAGTGTGATCAATAAACTAAATTAATAATTAGGATATCTATTAAAACATTTTATGTATTATATATATATATATATATATATATATATATATATATATATATATATATATATATATATATATATATATATACTTTCGACATTTTATGACATTATTGTAAAAGCACAAGTAATGGCAAAAAGTGCAATACAGACTCGTAAAACTTCAAGTGTCCTTCTTTTTGATACAGAAAAAGACGTTGACTCAGATAATGCTATAACGCTTCCTACTTATGCAGATGTTATTCGCTGTTTTCAAAGCGTAAGATTAAAACAAAAATATGAAGGTATCAAACAGCCTTCTAAATTTTGTATAGCTGCAGTAGTCGCTGAAAAGGTAGAAACAGTTTGAAAACGTGCATCACTTCCTTTTTTGTCAAGAAAACGAATAGTTAATATGATTGTGGCATATCATAAAAAATATCAGAATATCATAAAACCCATTAAAAATAGAAGCAGCACGCACTTAAGTTCAAAATTAAATGTGTTTAAGAATGACTCAGGAAAACTTTTTGATATTTCTACCTGCAAGTGCAAAGACATTAATGTGTGTAAATGTGGAAAAACGAGGAAAATACCTGAAAGAGAATTTAGTTTTCTAATCGACCAACGAACTACGCAACAAATGATTATTGGACGCGTTGATAAACAAACATCTAAAAAATTGACAGCAAAAATACAGAAAAAAAAAGCAGAAAAGTAAAACAAATAATAAAACAGATGAAGCCGTAGCAGGCACCAGTGGCTTGCAGAAAAACTCAAACATTGTTCAAAATGAAATGTGTTTTTAGTGATAACTCAGAGGAAATGGACGAAGATTATAAAGAAGAAGAAGAGAAAGAATTTAAATGAAGCTACGATCTATTAAAAAATCGAAAAATAAAACAAACTAAATTAAATGTAGCCCAAATGAGATTACCCTTATTTCATACAGCTAAAGCCGCGAATTTAACTGGAATTTCAAATAGATCTGCTGCAAAAAAAGCAACTGCTGTTTTGACAGACATGAAAATAGTTTCCAATAAAAAAATAGCACAAGTTGTTGATAATAATAAAATTAGAAGGGCAATATTTAAAAATAGAAATTATTTAAAAAACAAATGGCACAACGATAACAAGAACAAAGATCTTGATGCAATATACTTTGATGGGCGCAAAGACCAAACGATCGTTGACTTAAACGGGCATCGAATCAAAAAACTTGAGGAGCACATTTCATTAATTCAAGAACCAGGTAGTCGGTATTTTGGTCACATATCCTTTACTACATCGTCTAAGGCAACTGATATTGCAAGTGGCATATCATCCTTCTTAAACCAAAATGAAGTTGATATGACAAATATTAAGGTTATCGGTTGCGACGGCACTAATTGTAACACAGGCTGGAAAGGAGGTATTATACGTCTTGTGGAAACTCAGTTAGGTATAAATTAGTTGGGTTACTTAATATAAACAAAATAATAATATATATACTTTTTTATTTAGGTAAACCTTTGCAGTGGGCTGTATGCTACTTACACGCTAACGAGTTTCCCTTAAGGCATCTCTTACAAAAACAAGACGGGCATACCAAAGGCCCGTATCAATACTCAGGAGAAATTGGTTCCTTACTTGAAAATTGCGAAAAACGTCCAATTGTTTCATTTTCGAAAATTGAAACTGATTTACCTGATACAAACTACAAAGACTTAAGCACGGATCAGCAGTATTTATATAGAATCTGTCAGGCTGTTTCAGATGATATCTGCCCCGCAGATCTTGCACAAACAAACCCAGGAAAAACGTCTCATTCTCGATGGTTGACTACCGCCAATCGTGTCCTGAGATTATATGTTTCAGTAAGTGAACCATCCAATAACCTTAAACTACCTGCAAAATTTATTGTAAAAGTTTATTCAACAATGTGGTTTGTAACAAAGGCAAAACCATACTTACAATTTGGTGCTCGGCATTTGTGGCAAACGATTTATCTTTTAAGGCAATTTGCTGAAACAATAACAGCCGTTGTTGATAAAGCCATTTTAAATAATGCATTTTACGCACATCCTAAAAATATTTTAGTTGCCATGTTAGCCGATGAAAGAAAACATATAAGAGAACTGGCAGTAAGACGGATTTTAAAAGCTAGAAATAAACCAGAAGGTGTTCGAGTTTTTAGAATTCCCAACTTAAACTTTGAGGCTCAAGACTATATTGATTTAATTAAATGGGCAGAATGTACAATTACAGAACCTCCTTAAACGACTGGTTTAACACATGGAGAACTAGAAAGATTCATAAGCAAAGCAGATGAATTCTCCACAAGATTTGGCAAATTTCCATGTCACACACAAGCAGTAGAAAGGTGCGTAAAGCTTGTAACCGAAGCTGCATTAAAAGTTTGCAGTGAGGAAGCAAGAAATGGTTATATAGTAGCAAAATTAGATGCGAGGAAATCTTTACCAGCGTATGGCAACAAGGGTCAATATTATAAATAAAAATGTAATACGAATAATACAATAATTATAATATTTGGGTATGAAATAAAGTAAAATTCTTATTTTTTTATTTTTACTTTTCTATGAGTGTCTTAAAAAATAAAATAAAATATTTAATCAATACACACATTTTGTTTTCCTAGTATTTATAAGAAAACTTTTGTTGCTACCACATTAAAAATCTCTAAAAAAAATTGGGGCCCTTGTGGCTTCCAATTTGGGGCCCTTGGGGCTTCCTTAAATATTAGGCTACTACGGTTGTTTTTTCCTAGAATTACTTTTACTATAAGATATTTTTTTGTTGTCACCGCACTCAAAATATATATAAAAAAAATTGGGGTCCCTGGGGCACCCTTAAATATTGGGCTACTTGAGTTACTTTTTTTTGCAATTGATTTTACCATAAGGTTTTTTTTATTACTACCCCACACAAAATATATATTAAAAAAATTGGGACCCCCCGGGGCCCCCTTAAATATTGGGCAAGTACGCTACTTTTTTTCTACAAATTCCTTTTGACATAGGGCAACTTTTTGTTGGTACCCTCAAGTAAATATAATATATAGATTTTTTTTGCAATTTTCGGCCCACCCTAGTGAGTGTAACTATTTTTGAGCCCATCCTGTAATTGGTTTTATACTGTTGGATGGTGTTACTCAAATAAATAAATAAATAAGCAATAAATAAATTAGAATGGTCAGTTATAATACTGACCAAGTATTAAATAAATTAATTACTATGTTAAAAATAAATTATAGATAAACTGTTTTTAAAAAATAAACTATTTTTAAATTAAAAAATCGGTAAAGTATGTTTTTTTGATTGCTAGAGTTATCTTCACGAGTTACTCAATCAGTAATAATGATTATTTAAAACTATTAATTATATACTGAGTTCGCTATCCCAAAATTGAAGTTATAATTGGCTGAAAATCATACAAAGAAAATAATTGAGAATATTCTTATTTTGCCTATTCTTACCACAAACTTCAAAATCGCTTAAATCACATACATTGTATAAATACAAACCATAAAATCGTAAAAGAAAGTTTGTCACAATTCACAAAATCATAACGGTGCTATTGGCAGTAAAAAATTTTATAACTCCGGAAACTGCTGATTTCGCATTTATTTGGAGAACGTAAAAATCTTTATTAAATATCATAATGCGATAAGAAGACTAAACAGTTTAAATGATTCAAGAGGTGGCAGCACTATCAAGTGACTTGGAAGTAATCATTTTTACTTCTTTTATATACAAAATGTAAAATTTGAACTGAATTCTTTCTTACCTAATAAGTACATAATATTTTCAGGGTGTTTCACTGGAAAACGAAAATAAGTAGTTTAACTGAAATGGTTTATAACCAAGATACTTATACATGTTTTTAATTTACCACTGATAAATCACTAGGCACTCCAAAAAAATGTAAGGTTTGGGACGATACAATTTTTTTTTGTCAAGCAAACAAGAACCCGTTTATCATAAATATAATTTTTTAAATTTGTTTACATAGGTATGTGATAAAAACGCATGCAAATTTACTATCAAATTGGTAATTATGTTTAAATTTATTATTTAAAATACTATAAATACTATCCATCTATAAATTGACACAATTTAACAACTTATAACTCGAGAATTAAAAAAGATATCGAGATGCAGTTTTCACTAGACCTTCTACATTTACTTCAAGTTTTTCTTGACATTGTTGCCAGATGTAATTTTTTTCTGGAAAGTACCGAAAAAATGAACATTTTTGAACCAAAATTGTGTGCTTATTTTAAATAGAACACCCTATATTTTTTAACATCCCCGGAAAGACCATTTCTTCCTCTTTCCAAAAGTGTATACATTGTAAGCATTTACTTTATTTTTTAGGGAAACATTCACGTTTTTATGCAACCATGTCAATAACTTCCAAACGTAAAATATCACAATTAATTAACTTATAATTTGGGAGTAAGGCAATGTATTGATAAAAGGTTTTCACCAAAATTCTTGGAAATGTTTATATTTTTTTCTGACATAGTTACTAAATCTTAAACTTGTAAAGTTTTCGTAAAAAAAAATTAAATTCAGATTAAGGTCTTATGGCGAATGAAACATTTCGTATCTCTCATAGTCATTAGATAGTTTATTTCTTCGCCTTTTAAAAAAAGTCAATTTTTTATAATTTTTTTATTGCTCTAATAGATTTTAATTTTAGGTAATTAAATCAGTATTAACGGTGTCTATTACATTTTGGTGGCACATATCGAAATATAAATTGACGTTTTACATCGAACGATCATTGATAAGTTACTGTTTTTCATTGCCTTGTCCCTTAGGTATAAATTTCAGAATAATATCAAGTAATGATATTTTACTTATAAAGACAGAGAAGAGCACCTCATACCACACGGATTTTTGTTGCGTAAGTGGTGTCCCACCATGTTGGTACCTATCTGAATTTTTATTGAATACAAAAAATATATACTAAAACATTAATAAATTAATTGTTGAATATGGCCTCCATTTTGTTTAATAAATGTATGCAGACGCATTAAAAAATTTGTAAATGCATTTTGCAACATTTCTGGGGTAATTGTATTAAACACATGAATTATATTATTCCTCAGTTCAGTTAAGTTTGTAGGTGTTGGATCGTAGCATCTTTCCTTAACATACCCCCATATAAAAAAATCTGGTATAGTTAAATCCGGAGAATATGGAACCCATTCGATGAGACCAACCCGACCTATCCATTTATCTTAAAAGGTTGAGTTCAAAGAATTCCTAGCTACAAGAGAGTAATGCGGTGGAGCACCATCTTGCTGGAAATATACAGTATTAATATTTCTTCTTGTTCTAGTTGAGGATAAAAGAATAGTTCTAGCATATCCGTGTAATTGTTTCCATATACTGTTTCCTCTTGAAAGAAAAATGGTCCATAAATTTTGGTTTTGGACACACCACACCATACATTTACCTTTGGAGCATCTCTTTTAAACTCATTGAAAGCTCTAGGATTTTCGTCACCTCAAATCCTATAATTGTGTTTATTTACGCGTCCACTTAAATAAAACGTTGCTTGATCTGACATTATTAGATTTACATTTGGTTGATGTCTAAATAAATCTAATAACGTCTCACACATAAAAATTCTCTTTTCAAATGCATGATTTTCAATTTTATGAAAAGTCTGAACCTTATATGCTTTAAACTTGATTACTTTTAAAATTTTATGCACCTTACTCCACGGGGGTTTATAGCATATGCGCATTTTGTCAACAAGTTACTGCGCATCGAAACTGGCGTACGTCCGTTTTACAATAACACAATTATATATAAAATATAAAGAAAACAGAATAATTACAAAATATCTCAATAAAAATAAACATAAGCGTGTTATTAACTTGCCAAAAGTAATAGTTTCACATATTTTTAATTTATCAATCGTAAAATTGAAAAAATATGAATTTATTCAATTATTTGTACAATGTAAACCTGGCTTTGGATAACAAAACCCAAATCTCGTTAAAGCTCGAGTCGACTCGATAAACGAAACCCGAATGCCGAATGATACAAAATACAATATGGCTGTCGATGTAAACAATTCTGAGTTTTACTTTTATTTAATACAGTTTTAGGCATAAATTTAGTAATAATTTACTGTAAGTAAACTTATTTTGATACTTTTGCATGTCTATGTCCTATAAATGCATATATTTGATTGTAATAGTAAATTGTTCTAGCCCATTTACACTGTTTTAGAAGAAACATTTTCATTTTATTGTCAACTGAAAAAAGGATTATTATTCGTATTCGTAATTGTATTATCCCCAAATATTGAAATCTTTAACAAATTTTTAATTCTGATATTCATTTTGATAATTATCCTAGATATGCCAATTTAATTGTATGTATTATAACCAAACTTTTTAATCTTTATAAATCTAAAGTATTTTCATTACATAAAGCAAGAAAATCTTAATTAGACGTTATAGAAATTAGAAGTAGTAAATTAAAAATTAGTTAAATCGCTGCAAATGCAAAAGTAATTAGTCACATACAATCAAAATCATGTGCTTTAGGAAGTTTTTCGCTTTCAACAATTGTTTTTTTTTTCTTTTCAGGATTTATGGATGGAACTCTTGTTTTATTTCGCACGATTAAAGAAAAATTTAGTTCGTTTTGTTATTTAAAATAGTTGTTTATTCAGAAAATATATATTATGTTTATTGTTGTAACCAATAAAGATTCAAAATTCAACAAATAATATTTAGTTATAATACAATTTTGTATTACCTATTTATTTTTTACCTCTAAAATTATTTAACATAAAATTTTACATTTTTATTAGCATTTTTTAACACGCCTGAGATGCGTGTTAAAAAAATGCTATTAAAAATGTAAAATTCTTATATTTTGTCGAAGTAAATTAAAAAGCCCGCCAATTTTCAAATTAAAATAGCATTACAGCTTTTTATATTACCGACTGAGAATTAGTTGCACAAAACTATCCCACATGTCGCTGAAGGCAAACATGTTGCCATATTTATACAAAGAAACGGCAACTCTTAATTATCCTTCCTCCATGCCTTACTCTTTGACATATGTATGGATTGGGCAATTTTTCTAAAAGATATTTTATTATTGTTTCTTGCTAAAATTTCCCTTATATGTATAACATCATTTAAAATAATATCTTGAGCGTTTTCAATTTATCTTTTTTTCTAACTAATGTTCCCGTTTCTTTAAACTGACTTACCCAGTTTAAAATAGAATTTCTGGTTGGTAGTATCATTTATTGACTCATTCGTATTCTATCCAAAGCTGAGTAAGTTAATTTATAAAAAGAGGAATATTAAATAGACAAAAAAACAGATATAGGTACTTATTGAAAACGCTTAAGACATTCTTTTAAATGATGATTTATAGATAAAGGCTTGCAAATAAACGTTACAAATACGAAGAATTTTATTCATCATAAGCCCTTAATCTGAATTGGTAAAAGTAATCTTTTACGAAAATTTTAGACATTTGAGACTTTACAACCATTTTATAAAAAAATTAAACATTTCCCAGAATTTTAGTCAAAACCTCTTATTAATAAATTGTCACATTAAAGGCTTTTAAATTGTGATACTTAACGTTTGGAAGTTATCGACATGGTTTCATAAAAAAGTAAATTTTTCCCAAAAAAATTGAATAAATGCTTACAATGAATACATTTTTGGAAAGGGAAAGAAATGGTCTTTCCGAGGATGTTAAACATTATAGGGTGTTCTGTTTAAAATAGGCTCACAATGTTGATTCAAAAAAGTTCGTTTTTTTCAGCACTTTCCAGAAAAAAATTACATGTGACAACAATGTCAAGAAAAACTTGAAGTAAATGTAAAAGGTCTAGTGAAAACTGCATCTCGATATCTTTTTCCGTTTTCGAGTTATAAGTTGTTAAAATGTGTCAATTTATAGATGGACACCCTGTAGAATATGGATTATATGTATTGTATTATAAACATTATTTAATCTTAATTTATGCTATACACCACTGATTAAATAATTATTCCCAAATAAGTCCCCAAAAACTAATTTAATCAATTCGCAGTTTAACCCAGTGACAGTGTGGTGGAAATTTTGATAAGGACCTGTGTGGTGGGGTATTACATACCCCAAAAGCACAAAAACAAAAAAATCAAACAGTATTATTTTTTTAAAGTTTTTCATTTTTTTTTTTTTGGTTATTTAGACAGTATTGAATAAGGACTTATTTTTAAAAAGATGTTATTATGTTTATTAAGAAAGAATGTCATAAAAAAAACATAATTCATAAATACATTTTCAACAAAAAAAATCACTCGGATCAATAACATAGTCTAAGTATTAGAAAAATAAAGAAATAATAACAAAAAATAGTTTTCTTACAGTAAAAATATAAGTCAAACCACTAAAAGAAACAAAGTTGAGTTTATTCATTTCTGCTGAGGCTACAGGCGTCGCAAAAAACTACTGAATGCTCCATGCAAATTGCCTTCCTACAGCCAGCACAGCTATAGAACGTCTTCCTGTCTTTTTTCTTGAGCATATTTCGCACCTGGTAGATACTCTACGCCTTTTTCTAGGTTGTTCTTTATTTTCTGGTAGAGGCCCTTTTGTTTGTAATTCACGCGGAAGCCGTTTATTGGTTAATCTGCGTTCCTTGTGCTCAGTCAATAACTGAATTGCTAAGGTTTTAAAAATTTTCTTCTTTTCATAGCAGTATTGCCATTGTTTAAACTAAAAATATTTCTAGCGTTTATTCTTGCGCAGTCAAGAATAGTGTAGAAAAGAGTCAGTGGTCATCTTTTACTATTGCGTGACACGTCGTATGCGGCTGATAGCTCGTCGACAATATCAACGCCATCCTTGGTCGCATTGTAAAAGGTGATAATTTCTGGTTTTCTCAAGAAAGCTCGCAGATATCTGTTTTTTATTTTTTCTAACAGTTCCAACTGACGTTAGCTGATGTTCTTGTAATAGCCGCAGCATAAGCTCGTAACTGGTGAACCAGTTGTCGAATGTTATATTCCGTTTTGTACCGGAAATAGGAGCTATTAGTCTAAGGATGACATCAGTAGGTTGAGCTCAACTGAAAAGGTCCTTCTGGTTGTAAACCAACGTATAATTCTAAATTAATGACGTAGTAGGACTTTGTATTTACTAGAGCAAATACTTTCAACTCATAGCAAGCTGGCTTATTTGGCATGTACTGTCTAAAAGCACAGAGCCCCCTAGAAGCTTCTAACTTTTTATCTATAGTAAGATACTCGCTAGGTGTATACAAATTTTAAGAGTTATGTACGAATTGATCAAAAACTGCCCTAATCGCAGCCATTTTGTCAATTTTTCTTTTCTTCTCGGTTTTCTATATTGTCGAAACGTAAACAGGCATGCAGAAAGATAAACCTTTGTAGAGACATTGTTTCTCTAAACAAACTTATCCCAGTACCATCTGTTGACCATAGATCTTCAAGATTAAGTCTAGCAGATTTGAATACTCCTGACAAATAAAGTAGGCCAAACAATGCTCTTATCTCACACGCATCTATTTCCTTGACAATATATCTATGATTTTCGTCATAAGAGGCAGAATTCCTTTTTATTTTTACATTTGTCCACATGACGATAATATTTATCATATCTGGAGTAATAAGTAAATCGAAGCACTCCACTGGAGTTTTAGCGTCTTTAGCCATTATTTTTACCCCGGGCAAATGGGTGATAATATTTTCAGAGCTTGCTTCATTTTGTTCACTTTGTGCATCTTCATTGTGATTGACCATTTGGATATCTTTTCCCTCTGATTTTTGTTCATCTTGTACGTCTTTATTTTCAGTACCGATCTGGCCATCATCTGCGTCTTCTTCGCTTTTAGAACTGTGATTGCTGAGCTCTTCATGGGATTCTTCGTCACTCTCTGAGCCAATAGAAACTTCTTCTTCTTGAATATCTTGTCACATAGACAATAGTCGCTTCTGTTCGCGCTCATAAGAACCAGCCATAATAAAACTAAAACAAAAATATATTATTTATTATGTGTACATACGTAGAAAAAAATATTTATAAATTTCTATCCAAAAAACTTTTTCAATCAAGAGTAAAGTTTCTGTGTGTGTTCATACCAAAGAACAAAAAAAAAATAAATTAAAAAGGTCATGCTTCATTTTAAAATCAAAATTGGCAAAAATATTAGTTAACAATACTCAAAAAAATTTAAAAAATTTGCCTTTATGTGCAAAAAACTACAAAAAATAGGTTCTGTTCATCTATGAAAAAATATTCACTTACCTGCGTGGTGGGGTATGTGATGCCCCAAGTATGTTCTAGCGCCAATAACTTCCCGTGTAAATGCATCGGTAGCTCACCGCTGACTGAAACTGCAACTAGGATGTTTAAACGGAAGGTACTGAAGGCCACGCGGCAACAGTGTACGGATTCGCTGAATGGCGCGCTATTTAAACTGTGTGGGGTATGTGATACCCCACCACATCGTCGCCCGGTTAAACAGGTAGGGACAGTGATTTGAACACTTATTTTAGTACAAGTGAAATTCTAAATATCATTGTTTTTGGTTTTTTGTTGGAAAAGAGCCGAAAGTTCTGCACTGAAAAACAAACCTGTAAATTTTCAATATTTATGTAAACTTTACCAAATACATTAGATAAATATAGTAAACACATATTTGATAATGTAAATACTATTTATATGGTAAACTTACATATTAAAATTTAAGTTTTAATTGAAGTAGAATCAGAGACCTAATCACTATTCTCACCTGTTTGAGCTACTTAGTGTTTTAATTATTTTTTCCTACGACCACTTAGGAAAGTGACACATATCACACTATATAGTCCTATAAAAAGTGCCCTATATCACACGCGTATGAATAAGAATTTACTTTCCACCCGTGTGCGAATATGCTACTTTCCGCAGCAGCTGTCACAAAATGTCAAACGCATCATTTCTATTTTGAAATTTGTAATGTCCATATTACTTAAATCGTTATGATTGTTAAATTATTGAAATTGTTATAAATTAGATCCTAGATATTTATCTTTAACAATTATTATTATAATTTTAAAATAATCAAGTTATGGTTGCTTTTTATTATGGTTAATCACATAACCGATTAGATCATTCAATTGGCGCAAGGCCTATTAGCTCAGCTAGTAGAGTATCAAACTTTATCAACTTTGCCATTTGAGACCTGGCAAGCGACCGCGTTCAAATCCTTGCGGGTGCAGAATTTTTTTTTTGTGTTTTTTTTTTTAGTTTTCTTTTTTTATAAACTATGAAAATTGAATAAATACGATTATTATTGATTGTTTTTTTAAAATCATTTTATTTATTATGATATAAACCTCGTTTTACATTTCCACATCAGCTGTCACATAATGTCAAACGCATCATTTCTATTTTAATTTATGTAATATCCATCTTAACAGTAAAATCGATATGATGACTTAATTATTAAAATTGACGATTAACTTAGATCCTTTAAATAATTATTGAAATAATTTTAAAATAACTACATACATCTCATTATTTTGGCCTTTTATTTTGTGTAAACTTAAAATCGAATTAAAAATGCATTTGACATAAGACCCATTAACTCAGGTTGTAAAGTAGTAATTTGAAATTTGGCTTACACAATTTGTTTGTTGCATGAAGTCAAGCCATAACTGTCTTCTTTGAGAATCTTTAGGAAATCTGAAAATTGTTTACCTAGGATTAATTTATACAGGGTGTTATTGAAATACACGTACATATTAAAATGGGGAATAGTATGTAATGACCAAAAACGATTGGCACCAATTTTAACTTCAAATTCTAAAATTTAAATATTGGGGAAGAGTCCCCTTTACCGACCTACTAGTTTCCATATTTAAAGAAGTAAAATAAATCGAAATTGAACTTACCCATAGAAATTGCACTGTTGCCGTAGCAAAACCAATTAATTCAAAATAAAGTTTATACAGTAATTGTTCAAAATGCCGTCCATTATTATTTACACACACTTGCAATCGTCTTTTCAAAGAACTTTGAACATTAGAAATTAGTCTTGGATTTTGTCGTAGTTCCTCGGCTACCGCATTAACTTTATTGGTTAATTGTTCAACACTATTAATAGGTTCATTATAAACCAGTTGTTTCATGTGA
This sequence comes from Psylliodes chrysocephalus, assembly GCA_927349885.1. Taxonomy (NCBI): domain Eukaryota; kingdom Metazoa; phylum Arthropoda; class Insecta; order Coleoptera; family Chrysomelidae; genus Psylliodes; species Psylliodes chrysocephalus. The sequence goes on from OV651817.1 coordinate 55,083,941, forward strand.
CCCCACAAAAAGAAATCGCATGGATTTAAGTCCGGAGATCTCGGAGGCCACTTAGTAGGTCCATTTCTGCCTATCCACTTTTGAGGAAATCTAATGTTCAAAAACTGCCGTACGTTTAAATCAAAGTGAGGAGGAGCGCCATCTAGTAGGTACCACATCCGTTGCCTTAATTGTAACGGTATCTCTTCTAGGAGTACTGGCAAAATATCTTCTAAAAAGTGGAGATATCCTGGCCCATTTAATCTGTTCGGGAGAACATAAGGCCCGATTAAATACTGATCTATTATGCCAGCCCAAACATTTATTGAAAATTTTCTTTGATGCCCAGTTTCCCTAATGGCGTGAGGATTTTCATCACTCCAAATATGCGTATTGTGCATATTGAACACGCCATCACGAGTGAATAAAGCCTCGTCAGTATACAATAATATTTTTAGAAAATCAGGAATATCAACACATTTTTGAATCATCCATTCACAAAACTCCACTCTCTTTTCTTCATCACCTGGATATAAGGCCTGGACTTTTTGGATGTGATAAGGATGTAAACCTTATTCTTTAAGTGTCCGCCACACAACAAATGAGGACACTCCACATTCAAGACCTAGTCTTCTACAACTTAATTGAGGCCGGTTTTCAACAGCTTCCAATATTTCTTCTTCGGCCGCCAATGTTCTTTGTGTTCTTGTTCTCCCTCGATCTGCATTGACACTCTCAAATTTTCCATGGTCTCTTAGATGCTGAACAGTTAAAATAAACGTACGACAGTCCGGAATTCTCCGATTTGGAAACCGTTCGCGATACAGGATTTGTGCTTGCCGAGAATTTTCTCCAGCTGCCCCATAAACCAGCACTATATCCGTTAGTTCAATATTCGTAAATAGTGGCATCGTAAAAAAATATTTAAAAGTAATCGTAACAACACTTTTTACCAACTTGGAAATGACGCGCTCGTGTTAGCCAGATTCGTAAATCAACTAAAATTTTATTAATCTATAGTTTCAAAAATGTATAGTTTAAAAACAATCATTTATCAAATATTCTAGTTTTTTGATAACGATGGTAGTAAAAACCAGTCTTCGGAAATAGAAATTAATTCGAAAATCTTGGCAACATGGTTATTTCTTACAAGACTAGTTTTCTTATCATCTGACAAAAACTTGCATATTAATTACTGTTGATGTTTAAAATAGGTAAATAAACCTAATTTATATAGGTCATCCTCAACATATCAGTGAAGTACGTTTGTTTTAGAATTAATTTTCAAAAATTAATAACTCCCTTAATAAGGGGTATTTTTAAAAAATAATATTTTTCTACATTCAGTGGGGATCTGCGCAATACCCAGTTTTAATATGTACGTGTATTTCAATAACACCCTGTATAATTTGTAAATCTAGAATCTTTAATTAATCTGAAAATTGTTTATTTGCAATGAATTTATAAATCTAAATTAAACAATAATTTATTCATTTTAAAAACCACATAAATATCTTAAAATTGCATAAAATAACTGTTTAAATAGAAGTATGTATACCCTATAAACCATGAGACTACACCTATGAGCACAGTTGATCGCAGACACACTTACCATGTTTGTTTACACATTTAAAACAATAAAAATTTAAATATTCTTTAATTTGGGTAAAAATTGAGAGAACTTGCTTATGAAATGTAGTTCCTTCCTTTCTACTTTTAGCTGTGCTACTATATCCACAAGAGTAACAACTGACTATATTGTCCTGTTTGTATTTTAACGCGGAAAACTTAAAATTGACAGTAATACTAACTAAATACTAAAACAATAAACTGTTTTTAAAAATGTCTATAAAATTATAAACCAATTTCAAAAACCATTTATCATATTATGATGAGTCATCTATAGTACAACATGGCTACCACTTCCGACAGATTGATTAGATTAACGCGGACATGGCATGCTCCTCCTTGACTATATATTTTCTAAGTTTTAATCGGTTTTCATAAACTTTTTCTCTACGTTACCAATGCCATGACCCTGTTATAATAAGTTTAACTTGCTCTTGTGGCAGGTGATAAGTTGCCCTAACAAAGATTTGATTTCTGTCCTAGGGACATTGATTTACATTTACTTCTATATACTTCTTTTTTTACTTTTGGTCCAAGATACATACTTACTGTGAATATAAAAAAAAAACTTGTATGTCATAACGTCACATAATTGTGGAAAAATGTCATTGTGATATTTACATATTTTAAAAGCAAAAACTCTTAAGATCGTTGACATCAAAAAGAGAAATGTATTTATATCTCAAAGTTAGCAACAACAAAACATGATAACATCATTCAACTGTAGCCATCATGAAATTCGAACCAATCAAAGCTGGATAGTAACAAAACAATTCGGCTCTGTGCACTCAGTTTTTAAAATAATATTTCTATGAGAATATCTTTTTGAGTTTTAGTTAATATATATAGACCAAAATAATTCTGAATTTCATTTTCTTAAACCAATAGCATAATTTACAAATAAAAGGCATTCATAAGTATTGTAAAAAATTACAAAATACTATTATACATTAAATGATGTAAATTAATGTATTTTATATACATGTACAAAATAAAATATTAAGTCATCTTCTTGCTTTATATATTCTATGCTGAAAAGAGGGCATCCAAGGAAATATCTCTCTGTAAAAAATTATACAGTCTGCAAATTATCAGATCACTATAACAGCAGACAGCAACAAAATCAAGAAAAACTTGTAAGTAAAACTAGGTATTTTCTCCACGTTTCATTCACAGATAAGTCAGAAAACGTGTATATTATTAATATATTATGAAACATTTGTTAAATACATTATTTATAAGGCTTATTTATAGATTTTATTATATTAGTACCTTAGTTGATATTCTTTGCAAAATGAATTATTTTAGAAAATATAATACTATCAAAAAATATAATTCTTCTACCTAATTTTTTCTAATCAAACTATTTTTTAAATATATTAAAACATTGCAAATTCTATATTGAAAACAAAATTATTTCATGTAATAAAATTTCCCTCTTCGCACCAACCGTGCAATATTAATTTCAGTTACCCTCATTCCGTATCTGGCCAAATTTCAATACTAGGTAGACGAGGAAGACAACAGCAGCCATCCTTCGGTACGAAGAGGATATCGTAATCATATTTTTCAATCATTTTTATATCGGAAATTACTTTGCTATTTTAATAATTACGGCTTTATATTAAGTCCAATTTTAAAAATCATTTTTCGATTTTATTAAGAAAAAGATTTACTACAAGTTGACATTAATCGTTCGGAAAATAATGCATGTTTGATAATGTTAATTCTCTATTAAAAGTTCTTCTTTAAACAAAATTAATAAAGTTTATAATTTTTTGTTGATAAAACGGACCATTTTTTCAAAAAAGTATGAAAACCCAGGGCACATATATGGTATTATCTTTAAAACTGTCTTCTAGGATTAAAACAGAATGCCTATTTTTAATACAAATTTCCTGCTGTCATCGGAGCAATAACTCTTAAGTGAAAGCTTTGTTGCTCGCCTAATTTAAATTATATTATAATATTTGCTTTGAATAAATGATTTTCAAGTTATTTAAACGTAATTTAAATTAGCTAGTTATTTTAATTACAAATCATTGTTTTTAATGTTCTTTAATGTTTTTTTTTTATATATATAATAAAGTTAAATAATTACAATTTCACCAAAATGATAGATGCCACTAAGCACATTGCAACTTAAAAATATCTTTTAATAAAAATAATAAATTAATTACGTACTGTGCTGACACACTACAATCTCATCTACTACACCAAAACTTAAAATACTATTTAGCGATAAATGAAATATTACCTACATACTCCTAATATCAATTATTAGTATAACATATTTTTTTGACGAAAACAGTTAGTGGAATAGGATGAATGTTTTAAATTCTTGTTTAAAGCACTTTTTAAACTTGTTCCACCCTCTATTATTTTTATGTGACATAAAACCCCGTTGCAAGCGATTTTTCATGAGAGCTATAAATTCCTTGTTGCTCAGAAAACCATCTTCATTTTCGTCAAAAATATCAAACACAATTTTTGCCAAATTTTTATTTATACTCTTTCCTGTGCAAATTTTAAAAGCTCTTCGAAATTTTTTTATGGAAATGGGCACGTCTGCTAATGTATAGATTCTAATAGCATTACTAAAATCATCTATGTTATTTAAAAACTGACAGAACAGTTTAAACTCTTCAAAAGTTATCCTATAATTAACTCTAACTCTTTTCTTGAATCTGTTAATATAATCGTTACACTCGTCAGTGTCTAAGTACGTATATCTTAAAAGTATTTTAGCAAAGTCTAATTCAGAAATTGTAGGCAGGTCTTTTGAAAATTCAACAAATTCAATTTCTAGTAATTCTGCTTGTAAATTTAACGCAAATCTATTAAAAGTGTCAAAATTTAAATCGACATTCCCTTTAGGACCAAATAAATGTATCAAAATGGTCGTATCAACAATGTGTTTTCTTTGAAGGCCCTGTTCGTCATCTACGTACTGCTCCATAATAGAACTTTTATTATTTGGTTTGGAATCTTTTATGTTCCTTTTTTTCTTCCAGGTATTGCTAAATATTTTCTCTATCAACAGAAACTCATTTTTGTCAACCTTCTGGTTTCCATCAGTGTCAAACAAATTGAAAGCAATTTTAAAAGCAGATTGGGGCTTTATTAATATACAAATGAGAAATAGGTATTCGGTATATGACATAATTCCATTATTCTCTAGGTTTCTAAATAAACTAGATGAACTCTTATTTAAAGGTGGTGTAGTGTTTTTAATCTTGTCCAAATCTTTGTGGTCAAGAATTTTTCTTTTTAACCTAGGTTTTGGCTCTACTTCTATAATAGATTCAAGAAAATCCTGAGGTGTCATGTATATTTGACCATTAAACTCTATTGAAGCAAATTCAATGAATCTTTTCTCTCTTGAAGTTAGCTTGAGAAGTTTTACACTTCGACTTCTTTTAATTTTATAAACTATTATTGATGTGGCGGTGGCACCTAGAATACTATATAAGGGCACGTACTTTCTATTAGTACTTATTCTGTTGAGATTATTCAGCTTCGCAAAACAGTTTTTCAATAATTTAATAATTGTAGTCATATTTTAATTATTTATTATGGGTAACCGTCATTAATCGGTGGTGTTTTGACATTTATATGTCAATAACCACGATACCACAAAAGAAAGAACAATACAGAAAAGAAAGTAATGGTCGGAACTTTGATGTTGAAGGAATAGAAATATTTGACCTTGAGTTCCACCACAGAGATACTCTGAGAAAACGTAATTATTCACAGTACACGCGAACGTAGAGTACGATTCAACTAAGAAAAAGCCACACACATCATACCTGACAAAGGCCGCAATAATTTGCCTCTCTCTCAGGTCCATCCCATTTAAGCGTCAGTGGCGTTTTGGCGATTTTTTTCGTTTTTCTAACATAGAGATACAATTGCTTAATAATTTGGCAACGCTGTACGACTGCTGCATGGTCCAGAATATAATTCGAACAGAAGCTATCGCGTAAACATGGATCCCTTATTATTGTGAGCCAAACATCGGCGTTGTCAAGCTTTTACTTACGAACAAAAATACGGGTTCATCGGAAGAAAGTAAAGACAGCGAGAGTACTATACTCTGTTTTTAAACTAGGAGGAGCGAATTGAAAAAACGCATTTACACAGGGAAAAGTAACTAGATTTGTTACTAAGAGCGAGTTTCGAAATATAGTCATGTTTAAAATTTATGAAATAATTATCTTTATCGGCCTTAGTCGGTGAACGGCCAATGAGCGGTTAAGAAACGAATAAATGTCATAGAAGTAATTTATTAATTGGTCCCAGACAACGGTCGCAAATTTCACATTATTGTGATCTGAAATGTGTGTCTAAAACGAAATGTCACTGTCAAATTAAAGTCAATATGGTTGTTGATTGATGTCAGAAATACTTTTTTCTTGATTTTGAAATCGACTTGATCTTTTTAAAATGGATATTAAATATTTAAGAAAATTGTTAATGGAATATCCAGATGTAGCCAGGTTAGTATAAAATATAAAGATCTGTTTACATTTTTTAATAATATATTGGTTATAAGTATAAAAAGTAAAAGTTAATTAGTGAATGACAAGTGGATCACACAGTAACTGGTATCTGTTGTATGATTAATGTGGATATTATGGCTTAACCCATGGTTAATGCGCTAGAGGGCAAATAAAGGCATTCAAAAGTTTACAGGCCTATGAGTCAGAATTTATTTTGAAAACTGGAACCAACATTTTTATAACACTACATGTCAACATAATTTTTTTAAAGTGAACTATTCATACATACCTATGTATTAATTTTGAGTATTTTTAAAATATTTTTTGTGAAAGTAATGTTAACTCATTGTGCCAAATTAAGATTATCCCTAAAGTAGTAGATGGTATTTTAAATGTTATAACAATTTTGTAAATTGTTTTATTCTATTTTAATAAATAAAATTTGTTTGAATATTTAGTTACATTTTATTCATTTTGGTTAGAAATTCATCAATTTTTTGTTTTAAAAAATCAGTAATAAAATTATTATTTTCTAAAATACTTCGGAATTCATATCTTCATAGTAATCTCCCATCTTTTTACCTTCAAAAACCAATAATGCATTTTCTACAAAACCTTCAGAATCAGCATGTAAAATAATAAGGTGTCTTCCCTTTCTTGTAAGGCTTTTCAGGAATTGCTACCTTTAATAGTACTCAGTGTAGGATCCAGGGAAGGGAAGGATCCATAATTGTAGATTTTCAATATGTGGGCCAGAAAGACGTACGATTTTAAGAACGCCACTGAATCCAAACGGCACTGGTTAACGCGGCTCTAATAGAGGGGGTGGCTAGTTCGGTGTTCGGAAATTCAGTCACAATGGAGCGTTTCTCCGGTGAGCAGCGTGCGTTCTGCGTAAAGCATTGTTATAAAAATGGTGACTCGTGTACTGTTGTGCGGCGTTTATTTCGTGCCGAGTACGGATTGCATGACTTAAATCAGTGTCCCAGTGAAATTGTGATCAGGTCGTGGGTCAGAAAGTTCGAGGCTACAGGTTCCACACTCAATCAGAAACCTGCGGGGCGCCCAAGCTCAATACGCACAGAGGAATCAGTTAACGAAGTTAGGACTTCCGTACGACACGACACCGGATTATTAACCCGAAAGAGATCGGCTGAGCTTGCCATATCAAGAACATCCCTGGGTCGAATTTTGGTAAAAGACCTAAAACTGAATCCATACAAAATTCAATTAGTGTAGGAGTTGAAACCCAATGACCATAACCTACGCCGTATTTTTGTTCAACCAATGTTGGAGCGCTTTCCAACTCTGAACAATATTCTGTTTTCAAACGAAGCACATTTTCACTTAAATGGACATGTCAACAAACAGAACTGTCGCTATTGGGCAACAGAAAATCCCAAATCAAAACATCAAAAGCCACTGCATTCACCCAAAGTTACAGTTTGGGCGGCTATTTCGGCACAATAAATCATAGGTCCTTATTTCTTTGAGGACAAACGAGGCCAGACTGTATCAGTAAATTTTGATCGTTACACAACAATGTTGCGCATATTTTTCTTCCCGCAACTCCATCAATTTGAACCATTTAATGTGCGGACATGGTTTCAACAAGATGGCGCAACATGCTATACGTCTAATTTGTCAATAGCGGTCGTAAACGAGATGTTTGATGGTAAACTGATATCGCGCCGAGGGGATATTCCTTGGCCTCCCAGAAGTACAGACTCCTTGTGATTTTTTCCTCTGGGGATATTTGAAGAGTTGCGTTTACACCAATAGGCCATGCAGGATAGATCAGTTTAAGGAGAATATTCGTGAGAAAATGACTGCAATTCCACGCGCAATGTGTCAACGAGTTTTCTCAAATTTGAGGTTCAGATTCGAAGAGTGCTTACGTCGAGATGGCGCACATCTGGATGATATTATTTTTAAAAAATAATTTCCCATCTGTGTATTTTAATTTAAATTTACACTCGTAATGATATTACTTTTTGTTTATTTTTCACGATTTTTTCATATCCGCTGAACTTAATGGCTTAGCTTGTACAATTGCTTACTGAAGAACTATTATTTACGAAATAAAGTAAAAAACTAAGTAATGGATGAGATATCAAATTATAAAATGTCAGAACTGTCAACAATATCAATTATTAGCTGATGTTCATGCTAAAAAGTAATGTGTGAAACTGACTGTAATTTGACCAATCAGAAGGCTACAGAATTGCCAACTTAAATTCAAATCGCTCCTCTTAGTTTAAAAACAGAGTATAATACTTTATTAACAGACGAACTAGGATGTACTCCTCTAGTTTCACTTTTTGCACTAGTTGCATAAATAATTATTATTTTAATTGTAATAAAAATCTTAAATTACAAAATTGTGTTGCTATTTTTATTTACTTCCCACTGAATGTTTTGCAAGTCTGAAGTCGAAAAATATGTGTAATGTTATTTTAGTTTAGTTATTTAGGTAAAATACAAATGTTTAAATCATTAAAATTTAACTTTTTAATCCAATAAATGTTTTTTGCTGTGAAACTGCTTTAATTCTTATTTAAATAAGAGCCTACGCCACTGGTATATCGATCTGGAGCAACGGAGAAGGAATATTTTAAAGTGAGGCAGACGATGACTAGTTGATGACGCCCGTGGCTTTTTCTAAGTTAAATCGTACTCTAGCTATTCATTGAACCTACACTGCAAAAACTACATTTCTCTTTTATATAATTATGTGTCATATTTTATGAAAATTTGCATAAATGCATTTAAAACTATTCTCGATTTAATAATTATTTTTGATTTGTAGCACTTCCGACAGAGGTTTCAAAAATAAAAATTATAAAGTTTTAAACAATAGTTTATTTTACCCTGTCATAATGAACTATTAATATTGTGCCATAAATCTCACTAGTCATTTATAATCCATAAGTATAAATCAATTAGGATAATTGTTAAAAAAATCATTAGCTAAAGCGTATTTTAGGGATTTTATGAATAAAAAAAAAATAAAAATAAAAAACGTGTATTTATGCAATTGATAAGTTTACAATCTAGTGCATGTATTTTATTAAAATAGAATTGATTGAAAATTAAAATAATTAAAATTATTTACACAGATTTATAGAGCAAGCCTAATTTATAATACATAGATAAGTAGCTTTATTAAAATAGCTATATCCTAATATACAACAAAAATATAGAATAATTACATAAATGGTACTTATAAAAAATATTAAATAAATGAGTAATTATTTTTCTTCTTTTTAAACTAAACAAACGTTTTCTCAACGTTGCTATCTTCAGTCGCAGTCTCTGCTTTCTTGGAGTGTTTGATGATAACACATTACTCGTTTGAATTTGTGCTGTTACACAAGGTAGAGAAACAGATGGTTGACTATGCACTTGTTCAATAAATTCTACTTCTGCTGAAGTTGAGGGTAGACACAAGTTGTCTTTGCCTTCTTCGCCATGAACAACAAATTCCTCTAAAAAAGGAAAGAGAAACCAAATTTTATCAGATCAACTAGTGTAAAGAAGGTGCATCATTTGTCAGAATTAAATGTTTGAGAGTATTTAAAATAATTTTATAAAATGTGAATATATTTCTTTGCCTAGGAGGTCATTCTAGTCAACTTTTTAGTACAGCAGATTGAATGTTGTTAAATTATTAAATTTCAACTACATATGCATTTAGACACCCACTTATTGTCACAATATTTATATTTTTTACTAACCTAACTGTAACCTACAAAATGAACTTGGTGATTCCACCAAAATTTTTAAACTTAAAAAAAAAATTATTAAAGTAATAACTACAATTAAAATGTTGTCTACTACGGTTACACAAGTTTCGGTTGTTCCGGTGTCAACCTTCGGGCCTTCGACGTCGCTCAGACGGCAGCTAGGGGGTGGATAGCTTACAAAAATTCCGGAAATAGTAGACAAATAAATAGGCGCCAACTGGGTCTATATAGTGGCCAAACTATGATCCTATTTCCCCAAAAACCCAGTAAATGAGGAAAGAAATAAAAGACAAACCTCAACTTATGTTCCTTTATAAAGAAAAAAATATTTAACAGACTAATTACCTGCTTAGGTAATCAACAAAAAAAGGAGGAAATTAAAAAGAAAATTTACACTGTATATGTATATGCATAACCCAAAAATATTAATAAATGTATCAAAGTATGGAACGGTTCGTCGTTAGCTTGGTACCAGGCATGACGCTTGCGCAAAACATTAATTTCCACCTTACATAAAAAAAATATAATATAATAATTAACTTAAATATTGTGAATCACCGTACCTATACTACTTCATATATTATAAAAAACAGTAAACTTATAATCTTTATAATCTTATAACCCTCTCCAAATTGGAAGGCGATATCTGTTTAACTTTTGGTTAAGACCAAACTACCCAAAAGAAAATTATTAAACCATGAAATTTTATAATTAAGTATAATTCATAGAACTAAATAAAAATATCAAAAAAAGAAACTAAAAAAATACAACATATAAAGGACTTTAGACACAGAGGTTATTTACTTAAACTCCCAGATTGGAAGAGGTTACTTAATCTCTGCCCCCACACGGGTCTTCTGAGATTGCTTAACTTATAGTTAAGTCTGGTCCATTTAATAATGAATAAATTGAATAAAGTAAAATTATGGCAGTAGCCCTTAATAACTGAAGAATTACAACTTAAACGTGGAAGCAGTCCAAGTGTTCTGCGACCCGAAGGATTACTACATCAGCATTAAGTGCTTAAATTAAGTAAAAGCTTTAAAATATTAATCAATTAAACGATGTAACATTTGATAATACTTAAGTTATGTGTGAAAGAACCCTAGAACATTCTGTGCTCAAAAGTATAAATAATGTTGAGAATACCTTGACAACATTCGGTTGAAAGTGAATGTATAGTTTAACAATGCACACATGAAACCTTCAGTATAAAGTATAAAAAAAACCTGATAGTAGGGTGTCTTCTTTCACAGCATTCCCATCTTCCTATCCAGAACAAGAAACATTCTTGTAAATCTAGCTACAAGTAAACTAGGTGGCTAGCATACCAATGTTATGTGTCCCCTCGATGAGTCCACGATGAAACCGTTGAACTCCGGACGATATGACCCTCTGTGTACAACTGTTGAAATCCTGGGTCAACAATCCCTTGGGTCAAACTGTCGTCGAATCCTGGGCTAACAACCCCCTGGGTTAAACCCTTAAAATATTACAAAGAAAAATGTCAATACACATTGACTCAAGTATCCCGAACTATAGGATTACCCAAAAATGTACATAAACTAGAAAATATTCAGTATCTAGGATAAAGAAAAACTACATTGGTTCAACAGTGAGTCATAAACAGTATTATGAGCTCCAATAATTAAAATTCTGTTACACATGGTTGGTAACATAACCTAATATATACAAAACATACCTTTTTCGTAAAGGGTTAACTTGGTAGCCTTTCAAGGATGAAAACCACGTGAGATGATTCACAGTACAACAATATTCCACACTCCAAATGCTGTGAACTCCCGATTATTGCGTTAAAATCCTATATTAGATATGGGCTGGACCAATGACCATGGGAATTTACCAATTCACTAAAATTCCCCTCAAAATACGAAATGTCCATTTACCCACAATTAACCATGAAATAGAATCTAAAATCCCCTTTAATTAGGGTAAGCCGATGGGGCTAAATATTAAGAAAATTCTATTTCGACACAAAAATCGTCTCTCGTGACTGAATAACCACTGACAGAAAAAAAAAAAAAAACAATACGTCAGCCGTCCAAAATGGCCGAAATCACTTTCCGATAAATGTCAAGTGGGTTCAGAAATTCATCCTCAAGAATTCCCCACTATATAACTTAAGAGACCATTTACGAAAGGTACCCTAAAAACTATATTTATATACAATATAACTACATTTGGGAAACTGTTCCCGACAAAAATTAATACAACGGCGATCGCAAAAAAAAATCCCTCACGACTTAAAATCGCTCATTGTGAAACTACCTTACCTCGGGTTCTGAGCCCGATATTGGAACGTACCACCAACATGACACTTGTCGGTGTTCTGTCGTCAAATGACGTTTATGTCATTCACTGTCACAATTAATAAACATTAACCTAACCAAAAATAAACAAGAAAATCTTAAAGAATGGTATCGTAAATAATTAATTACCCAAAGGTGAGACTATAATACATAATATGTTTAAATTTACAACGGAACTTGGTCTATTTTTAGGAGAATCTGGCAAATTAAAACAGTGAACACTACACCACAAATATGACCATTGTACAAAGTATTATACTACCTTTTACTTAGTGGTGAGATGAAATAAATTATAATAATGATGTCCAAAAGTTAGAATACAGGTGAAATTAGTTAATGACAAAAATAATAGTGATATCATCAATACGATTTTACCCTTTTTTTTCGTATGATTAATCAGGTAAGCCAAAACAATTTTATTAATTCGTGGGGCCAAAAATGAACGTTACAGATTCCCCCCTTACTTCAAGAGAATTCACTCAGGTGAATTCTCACCAGCGCTAGCTGTCTTCAAATCTTTAATATTCCAAGTCCCTTTGTCATTACCTTTTTCGTCCATCAAAACATATGTCCACGGAGATACCTTTTTCTTAACTAAATAGGGACCAACCCATCGAGGTGCTAGTTTCTTAGTATAGTACCGCGCAGCATCAGAAGAAACAAAATTCTTACGCCAAACCAATTGATGAGGAAGCAATTCTTCCCTACGTCGCCGAAGATTATAAACCCTTTCGTTTTTCTGCGAAGCTTTATCCAGTCGTTCCCTGACGTCCTTAAACAAATCATCAAATGCCTTGTTATTCTCAACATTATTAATACCAATGTCAGCAGAACAATCTCTCAGTTTATCTTTAATTGCAAATTCGCTACCTTTTAAGACCATATTTCTCCCAAAATTAAGATAGTAAGGAGTCTGTTTAGTAGACTCGTTAAAAGAAGTACGTATAGCACAAGTCACTTTTGCTAAGTCAACGTCCCACTTTCGGTGATTATCAGAAACATACATAGCCAACATCGTTTTTAAAGTCCTATTATACCTTTCAGTAGGATTCGCCTGAGGATGATAATGGGCGTTAAACCGTACCGAAACTTCATACTCCTTCATTAATGAAGAGAACGCTCCCGAAGTAAACTGTGGACCATTATCGCAAAGCAACAAACGCGGAATACCAAACAACAAAAATACCCCCTCTTCAATTCGTTTAGCTACTATTGGTGCAGTAGAGGATTTCAAAGGAAAAGAAAGTGTAAACTTGGTGAACAGATCGACAACGACTAAGATGAATCTATTGCCAGCCATGGATCGAGGTAGTGGACCTATCAAGTCAGTAGAAATAATTTCCCAAGGACGAGTAGCTCTGGGTTGGGGTGTCATATGTCCTTTAGGGCCACTCTGGTCAACCTTATGCGCTGCACAAACCGAACAATTCCTAACAAACGCAGCCACATCTGACCTAAGTTTGGGCCAATAAAACCTTTCACTAACACGCTTAAAAGTTTTCAACACACCCATATGTCCAGCTAAAGGCAAATCATGCAATTGTTGCATAACCCCTCGCCTATCCCCTTTAGGAACAACTTCTTTCCAATCGTCAGCAACATCTCCTAAAGTCTTATAATTTGTTCTAATGTGTTTGAATAGCTTACCATCAATGACTCGCCACTGTGAGTACTTTATAGGGTGTTTTAACACCTTATCTATCATACCACTGTACCAACGATCTTTAACAACAGAAACCTCACTAATCTCAACATCTGGTATAGCCCTAGACAAAGTATCCGGCACAACATGATCTTTACCCTTGCGATGAACAATCTTAAAGTCGTATTGTTGGAGTTTGACACTCCATCTGGCTAATCGACCAGCAGGGTCCTTTAGATTTTGTAACCAAACCAGGGAATAATGATCGGTGATTACTGTAAATGAGACACCCTCTAAATACGGTCTAAGTTTCTCTACTGCCCATAGAACAGCCAAACATTCACGCTCCGTAGTGGAATAAACACGTTCCTGCTTAGTCAACGAACGACTCAAATAACTAATTACTCGATCCCCATCTGGATGAATCTGAACGAGGACAGCACCGAGTCCATAACCACTAGCATCACAATGAACTTCAAATGGAAAATTATAATCAGGACAACTTAGCACAGGGGCCTTCACCAAACATTCCTTAATCTTATTAAATGAAACATCACATTCTGGTGTCCAGCTAAACTTCCTACCCTTACGCAACAAAGCCGTAATTGGTGAAATCAAAGTGGAAAAATCGGGAATAAACCTGCGGTACCATGAGAAAGTGCCTATCACACCACGAACATCTTTAACACATTTAGGCGTAGGTAACAACAACATAGCCTTGACCTTGTCAGGATCCACATGAAGTCCAGTCCCATCTATAACATACCCTAAATACTTCAATTGGGGACGACAAAAATAACACTTATCCCAACTAACAGTCAAATTGGCTTCCCTAATACGCCTAAAAACTTCCTCTAAAATAACCAAATGTTCCTCGAAGGTCTGAGTAACAATTACTACATCGTCTAGATAGGTGAAAACGTTAGGTTCCAGCTCGGGTCCAAGAACTTGATCAATAAGGCGTTGCCACGTCGCAGGGGCATTATGGAGTCCAAAGGGCATTCGGTTAAACTGAAATAACCCACGTCCAGGGACAGTAAAAGCTGTAAAAGGCCTTGAAGACTCAGCCACCTTTACCTGCCAATATGCAGATTTGATATCCAATGTGGATAAATAATGGGCATTACGAAGTTTGTCCAAAGTATTGGTAATATAAGGAAGAGGGTAACTATCCCTTTCAGTTACAGCGTTCAACTTGCGATAATCCACGCAAAAGCGAAAAGTACCATCCTTCTTCTTCACCAGTAAAATCGGCGAACTCCACGGGCTGTTAGATTTCTCAATAACACCAAGACGAAGCATTTCTTCCAACTCCTTATCAATATGTTCCTGCATCACCGGAGAAACTGGGTAATATCTTTGTTTAATGGGTGGAGAATGACAAACAATTGTGTGTTCAGCAACATTAGAACACCCTAAACTAGTTCCCATTAAAACTTTATTATGCTCAATTACAGCATCCAAACGAGCTTTCTGCAAATCACTAAGCGTAAAACTGCTCCTAAGATGATCTACTGTGGCAATATCAACGGAAGACTCTGAAAAATGCCACTCATTATGTCTAAGATCTGGTACAACCCCCATTATTCTCCAAAAATCAGCACCCAAAATAAGAACATGTGGAACATCTAACACTACTAAAACAGGAATAATCTTGACTTGATCTCGAAGGGCAAATGGAACCAAACACTCACCAATACACTCACACATCTGTCCATTCGCAACCCTACAACTAGTTTTCTTCGAAGTATCAACTTCCAAACCTAAAGTCTGCAAAAGTTTCCAACCAGTACTACCTACAATAGTCTTCGACGCACCCGAATCCAAAAGACCTAATAACTCAACACCAAGTACGTTTACCTTAAGGTAGGGCCTTTCATCATCCCTAGCATGAGCCAAAATATAGTCAAGAATGGGTTGAACTTTAGTCGAACGTTGTACAGCACTACTCTTTCGACCAGTTAAGAGCGCCTGACTTCGTTTCCCTGGTTACACCTTGGACAAGTCCTCACTGTATAACCTTCACGCTGACATTTAAAACAATTCAGCTGCTTGGGAAGGAGACAACCAATTGCTCGATGTCCAGGTTTCTTACACCGATAACATACAACTGACGACTCTTTACCAATCGACATACTATCTACCTCCAAACGATCTACTTGACGTGTGTCAACATCGACGAAAGCCAAATCTCTTTCTAACACATTACCTCTTCGACTGTTAGGCTCAACATAGCTATTTATAGCATCGCGTCTATCCTCCATACGACGACATACTTGTCTCAACTCCTCTACAGTACTAGGGAGTGGATCTCTCAATCTATCTTGATAAAAAGGGTGTAAATTCTTAATAATAATTGACATTTTTGCATTTTCAGGCACAAAACATCCCAACCTACTAAAGTAACTAGACATAACAGCAAGATAAACACCTATAGACTCAGACGAATGTTGTGTCCTTTTCCTGAGTTCATCAAACAAATCATCAGTATGATGTGCAGTTAAATACTCTCGTTTGAACTCATCTTTTAATTCACACCAACTGTGAGCACGAAGCCTGACATCCTTGTAGAATTGATAAGCTTTGTCGGAAAACAAATCAACACCTGAATCTAACAATATTTCTGACGGAACATGGCGAGCGATACGAAGTTCTTCTACTCGTTCGAGAAAAGCTGTAATGGACAAAGACCTAGATGATCCAGAAAACTTTTCTAATCCCCACTTATGTGGCGGTACCATTTTAGAATTCAGGCTATGAGATATATTAGCCTGCGAAATATTAGTTTGTGAAATATTAGCCTGAGAAGAAGCATGTGGAATACTAACAACAGGAGACGAAGTAGCAGCATTTTGCACACCATTCAAAAATTGTCCATCTAGATTACTGGTCACGACACTCAATGCAGCTGGTACAATAGCAACTTTACTAGGAGGTGGTCGCGATTTCGTCTGAAACTCATCATGCAAACTAATCAATTTGGTCAATATTTCTGTTCTTCTGCCTTCAAGTGTTACATCTCCAGCAGTATCCATTTGATCAAACCTATTCCATGTGTGTGACAACTTACTCTGCAGTTTCTGAGTCTCGCTGACATTATCACTCCCACTATAACTACTTAACAAAGCGTCTAACTCCACACACTTCCTGGAAAGAGCAGCCTCATCATCAGCAAACTTAAAAGGATAACTAGGGTACTTAAAACTATCACCAGCTTTTTCCATACGCAGAGCCATAGAAAGTTGAGATCGCATCTCTTCTGCGGTGCCAACATTGAGACCTCTAAAGCGAAGTTCCCACTCAAGCTCCTCTTTCTCCAAACGATTAATAAACATTTTACGAGCCATCTTAATATAACAACTCATAAACTCGATATAAATATAAGCTCCAAAATATACAATATATAGTACAAAAATAATAATAAAGTCAAAATTTCAACTATAATACACAATTAGTTGACTTTCTTTAAATACTCAAAATTCAAATAGTAAAAATCATTTAAAAAGGTGAATCAATGAATCAAATTGGTACACTATTCAGTTCTTACAACAAATGGTAAATGCATATACATATACTCAATTCTATCAGCATGAAAATTATCTAAGACTTATATTCATCAAAAAGCCAAGGTAATTACTCAAAATATAATATTTTAAACACGACGGCCCCACGTTGGGCGCCAAAAATGTAACCTACAAAATGAACTTGGTGATTCCACCAAAATTTTTAAACTTAAAAAAAAAATTATTAAAGTAATAACTACAATTAAAATGTTGTCTACTACGGTTACACAAGTTTCGGTTGTTCCGGTGTCAACCTTCGGGCCTTCGACGTCGCTCAGACGGCAGCTAGGGGGTGGATAGCTTACAAAAATTCCGGAAATAGTAGACAAATAAATAGGCGCCAACTGGGTCTATATAGTGGCCAAACTATGATCCTATTTCCCCAAAAACCCAGTAAATGAGGAAAGAAATAAAAGACAAACCTCAACTTATGTTCCTTTATAAAGAAAAAAATATTTAACAGACTAATTACCTGCTTAGGTAATCAACAAAAAAAGGAGGAAATTAAAAAGAAAATTTACACTGTATATGTATATGCATAACCCAAAAATATTAATAAATGTATCAAAGTATGGAACGGTTCGTCGTTAGCTTGGTACCAGGCATGACGCTTGCGCAAAACATTAATTTCCACCTTACATAAAAAAAATATAATATAATAATTAACTTAAATATTGTGAATCACCGTACCTATACTACTTCATATATTATAAAAAACAGTAAACTTATAATCTTTATAATCTTATAACCCTCTCCAAATTGGAAGGCGATATCTGTTTAACTTTTGGTTAAGACCAAACTACCCAAAAGAAAATTATTAAACCATGAAATTTTATAATTAAGTATAATTCATAGAACTAAATAAAAATATCAAAAAAAGAAACTAAAAAAATACAACATATAAAGGACTTTAGACACAGAGGTTATTTACTTAAACTCCCAGATTGGAAGAGGTTACTTAATCTCTGCCCCCACACGGGTCTTCTGAGATTGCTTAACTTATAGTTAAGTCTGGTCCATTTAATAATGAATAAATTGAATAAAGTAAAATTATGGCAGTAGCCCTTAATAACTGAAGAATTACAACTTAAACGTGGAAGCAGTCCAAGTGTTCTGCGACCCGAAGGATTACTACATCAGCATTAAGTGCTTAAATTAAGTAAAAGCTTTAAAATATTAATCAATTAAACGATGTAACATTTGATAATACTTAAGTTATGTGTGAAAGAACCCTAGAACATTCTGTGCTCAAAAGTATAAATAATGTTGAGAATACCTTGACAACATTCGGTTGAAAGTGAATGTATAGTTTAACAATGCACACATGAAACCTTCAGTATAAAGTATAAAAAAAACCTGATAGTAGGGTGTCTTCTTTCACAGCATTCCCATCTTCCTATCCAGAACAAGAAACATTCTTGTAAATCTAGCTACAAGTAAACTAGGTGGCTAGCATACCAATGTTCTGTGTCCCCTCGATGAGTCCACGATGAAACCGTTGAACTCCGGACGATATGACCCTCTGTGTACAACTGTTGAAATCCTGGGTCAACAATCCCTTGGGTCAAACTGTCGTCGAATCCTGGGCTAACAACCCCCTGGGTTAAACCCTTAAAATATTACAAAGAAAAATGTCAATACACATTGACTCAAGTATCCCGAACTATAGGATTACCCAAAAATGTACATAAACTAGAAAATATTCAGTATCTAGGATAAAGAAAAACTACATTGGCTCAACAGTGAGTCATAAACAGTATTATGAGCTCCAATAATTAAAATTCTGTTACACATGGTTGGTAACATAACCTAATATATACAAAACATACCTTTTTCGTAAAGGGTTAACTTGGTAGCCTTTCAAGGATGAAAACCACGTGAGATGATTCACAGTACAACAATATTCCACACTCCAAATGCTGTGAACTCCCGATTATTGCGTTAAAATCCTATATTAGATATGGGCTGGACCAATGACCATGGGAATTTACCAATTCACTAAAATTCCCCTCAAAATACGAAATGTCCATTTACCCACAATTAACCATGAAATAGAATCTAAAATCCCCTTTAATTAGGGTAAGCCGATGGGGCTAAATATTAAGAAAATTCTATTTCGACACAAAAATCGTCTCTCGTGACTGAATAACCACTGACAGAAAAAAAAAAAAAAAACAATACGTCAGCCGTCCAAAATGGCCGAAATCACTTTCCGATAAATGTCAAGTGGGTTCAGAAATTCATCCTCAAGAATTCCCCACTATATAACTTAAGAGACCATTTACGAAAGGTACCCTAAAAACTATATTTATATACAATATAACTACATTTGGGAAACTGTTCCCGACAAAAATTAATACAACGGCGATCGCAAAAAAAAATCCCTCACGACTTAAAATCGCTCATTGTGAAACTACCTTACCTCGGGTTCTGAGCCCGATATTGGAACGTACCACCAACATGACACTTGTCGGTGTTCTGTCGTCAAATGACGTTTATGTCATTCACTGTCACAATTAATAAACATTAACCTAACCAAAAATAAACAAGAAAATCTTAAAGAATGGTATCGTAAATAATTAATTACCCAAAGGTGAGACTATAATACATAATATGTTTAAATTTACAACGGAACTTGGTCTATTTTTAGGAGAATCTGGCAAATTAAAACAGTGAACACTACACCACAAATATGACCATTGTACAAAGTATTATACTACCTTTTACTTAGTGGTGAGATGAAATAAATTATAATAATGATGTCCAAAAGTTAGAATACAGGTGAAATTAGTTAATGACAAAAATAATAGTGATATCATCAATACGATTTTACCCTTTTTTTTTTCGTATGATTAATCAGGTAAGCCAAAACAATTTTATTAATTCGTGGGGCCAAAAATGAACGTTACATAACTACTAAAACTACTTTATTTTAATTTGCATAAGTTGTTGTATGTCGACATAGTGCAGTTTACCTCCGAGGTAGTTCTACAAAATGGGTTGATATTCTAAAATTATAAGTACTTTATTTTTTAAACTACTAAATGTAATTTATAAAAAATGACAAGACGAGTAGCAAACTTTTTGTAACATTTTACTATAAAATGTATTTATTTACCTTGCAAAATTGTGACTCTTTTCGTAGGTTCTGAATGGGGAAATATTGTTGGAAATACATTTGCAAATAATCGATTTCTTGTTCCTGACTGATAAAAGAATTTATCCTGGAAGTGTAGTTCACAAATTTTGTAATTTTTACTTAAGTGTTCAACACCCATTCTCAATAAGTTCTTCCTATTTGCTGCCTCAAGCCACAATTCAAGTCTGAAAAATACATACAATCATTGTACTACCAAGGTAATGCAAGGTCAATTCCTATTTCATCCTCAAGGTTTCATACCTACCTCACTGGATCTTTCACAAGAGCGAACAATCCTTCTTTGTCACATGTTTTTGAAGTACATCCACGATAAATACAAGTATATCCTCCTCCACTTTGACGCGGCATTGTTTATAAACCTAATCTTATAACGTACAATAAAGTATTAAATTAACAACTCCACAATTAAAAACATCAACAAAAACTATAAATAAATCACTAAAAAAACGTAGAATTTGTCAGAATATTCGCTAAAAATAACCAAAAATCCTAAACGAAAAATAAAGACACGACAGGAAAAAAATATTGATTTTCTAACAGCGACAGCAGTGACAGCTTTGTTCATCTGGTATTAAAGTGTGCACTGTTGCACTTCGAACAAGTAACAAATCTACGGTTCAATTTTGACAATGCTCCACCATGAAGAAGGTGTGGCTTCGGTTGCTAGGTTCCTTTTTTAGCCCTATGTTTCTTTTCTGTATTTTTTTTATCCTGTGACGATACACTTACACCCACTAGCGTAGCTAAGGAGGGACCAGGGGGGGGGGCTGGCTCCTCCTGATGTACCTCTACCCCCCCCCCCCTTTGAAAGATTTTAATAAAATATACTGCGTATCAATAAACCGTAGTAGATGAATTTACTTTCACTTATTATTTATTCAATTCAATTTCTAATAAATTCTAAGAACTTAATCTTAGTGACTTACAGATGGTAGGTCAATCCTACGACGGAGCTGCGGTGATGTCGGGTAATATAAATGGTCTCCAAGCAAATAGCTAGACAAATATAAACTGCTTAGCTTATAGACTTAACTTGGCTGTGGTAGACTCAAAAATGTTTCATCAATATCGACATTTTTTTGTATTTTGGAAGCAATTTACGAACTTTTCTCAGATCCACAGAACCATATCAAATACAAACAATTATTAAAAGACCTCAATATTGTCCCGAGAGGGTTGAAAAATATGTCCGATACTCATTGGGTGTCGATATGGGACTTTCCTCGCTGTTAAAACATGTTTCGAGGTAATTGTCAATGCTTTGGAAAACGAAGTTTCTAATAAAAATCATACAGTCAATCACACCAATCGGCATTAAACAATCTTCATTTATAATTCATCTCTTTGTATTAGAAGGGATACTAAATATCCTAAATTTGTTATCGAAAAGCCTTCAGGAGGAAGGTGCGACTCTGAGGAAAGCAGTTAAAAAAGCATCATTAATTCATTAGATGATGAAATGAGAAACGAAAAATACTATACTTGACCTTTATTTAAACATTTCGTACTTTGCTGAAAAATATCAAGTATCATTGCAAATTCCCTCATCAAAACGAAAAACCAAGTCAATAGCAAGCTCGCTGATTTTGTCATCGAAACAACTATAGGACTAGGTTTGATAGACGTCACAAGCTCTAGAGCTAATATCGGAGTAATTGAGTATTGGAGGGCAATAATTTTCTACCAAATTATTGATATTGTAAAAGAGTTTCTAAACAAAAGGTTCTCATCAGAAAGTATGGTGCTTGCCAATTCTGTGGATATTTTTTTTCAGTTAGATTTTGTGGGTTCAGTGGAATTAATTGAGCAATACCGTGAAATTTTGAATATTAACAATTCTGTCTTAAGGGCAGAAAATACCGTTTTAAAAAACTGTATTCTTCAATTTAAAGAAACTGTTGGCTATGATTCTATCAAAAAACATAACAGAATCAGAAAAAACATACTCAAACGTCTATCAACTTTTTAAAGTTGCGATTATTCTACCTATTTCAAGTGCGACGTGCGAGAGGTCGTTTTCTACCATGAGGAGGATTTTTAATTAATGGAGAACGACCATGACTCAAGACAGACATTCAGATTTGTCTTTGTTGTTCATAGAAAAAGATGTTGATATCGGCTTGAACAGTGTTGTAGATTCTCTCAGCTAACAGCGTATGTTTTACCATTCATTGCAACGCAATTAAAATATATATATATATATATATATTTACGTAGCCTGAAAGGTACGGGGGTCGTGGAATTATATTTACCCCACGCGGCTTGTGTGGCACAAGACCGTGTGAATTATATTTACTTCACATGGCAGCCAAAGTGTTAAACGACTTACCTGTAAGGAAGTTCAATCGTAATTATACGAGGTCCGGTCCACTAGAACACATCCCTTGCCCTCCCTATAAAGTTATTATTAAGTTGACCCATATGTGTTCTTAGTGACCTAGCAACCAAAATGCATAATGAGAGTGTAAACGGATCTTATCAGCAAAGTAGTTTTTTTTTCAACTATAAAAACTGGTGACGAATTCGATATACCGGATGTATCTACAATATGTGTTCTAGTGGACCAAACCTCCTATAATTATGATTGAACTTCCTTACAGGTAAGTCGTTTAATCCTAAATTAATAATAATAGTGCTACCTATAACTTCTAACAGTAAGTTATAAATATACTATTACTAAAAAATTGGGCATGTACATATTTTTTAAATAGTAGAATATTTTTTTAGTTTTTCGAACTCTATTGAACTTTATTGCAGTTAGGTATATTCATTTTAAAAAGGTTCATTATATTAGAAACACTTTTATTTAGAAAATAACCATCATGGACAAACAGCTAATTAATTTTATTTAATTAGATTCTCAAAGTTCTATTTGATAGCATTCAAGTATCTTATTTTGTCCCAATTTTGGAAGCGCAAAATCAGGATTAGACGCCAGTATGTCGCGACAAAAGGATCTCTTCTTTCCAACCGTGTGCATTCGGGAAAAGTTTCGTTCTATTACATTTGTAAAGTAAACCAGCCGTTCGTCAAACGATAAATAAATATACGAAAAAAGTGAACTATGTTTAGTTTTGTTGACGACAAGAAGTGATTGATATTGTTTTCAAAAATTTTAAAGTAAGTACATTAAAAAATGCTATCAATTACACAGTATGATTTTTTTACCTACTTTTTTGACCTAAATGATGATCTATTTAGTCTGCATCAGTTAGGAAGATAGTATCTATTGTATTCTATATTTTATTAAAACTAATTCAACACCTTTACTAAAGTCCCGCAATAATTTTTTTTAATCGAACATAATAACCCTTTTATCATTTCCGTTATAGAGCATCGTTTTCTTAAAACCACCGCGCATCTAATATTATTAAACTTCTTTGTGACATCGGCCTTTAGTGATTTAATTTAATTAAAATAAGCCTTCTTTAAAATACGACACAAAAGCAAAACATGTTTGGTTTGTTTCTTTTTTTTACTATTAAAACCAGTGCCCCCTTTGAAAATTATCTGCATTGAGGTAAATTTTAATTAAGAATATAGAAAACTACTATTGTCTCACAATAACAAAAAGTTAAATTAAAAAAACAGTTTAATTTGTGATTAAGTGGCGCACCCTATGAAAAACTAAAAAAAAAACTAATTAGGTTGAAATAATTCTGACCGACTTTCGATCACGCAAATAAAATTTAACACTAACAATTTAGTAGTTTTGAAGAAATGAAAATGTTTTCAAGTGTCCTCTTTTGAAGTCCTATTTGATTCCCTAAAAATTCGACTTTATCAAAATGAAAAATAAGGATATCTTTACTCTTAAATATTTCTCTACGGCAGCGGTTCTAAAAGTGTGCTCCGCAGAGCCCTAAAGCTCCTCAAAGCTTCTGTGGGGGCTCTGCTAAAATACTAGTCATTACAAAAATGCTAAAGAAGTACTATAAGATTGCATACTAAAATAGAACCTATCGAAAAGTAATGAAAATTACATGTTTGTATTTTTGATTTATTTGTGTTGGTAACAGATAAATAGAAAGCTGTTCATTGCTCATTCAATTTCTTAGTGACTCAGAAATATTTCTAAATATGTCTGAAGAATTGGTTCAATATCTTAATGCTATGGGCGCATCTTTTGAGACGTTTTTTCTCGAAGAACAGAACACAAAAATTAAAATAAATTCATGAATTTAATTTTTTTTTGTATCTTATTTGCTACAATGTGAAAGTATGTCAAACGACATTTATGAATAATTTTTAGAAAATAAAGACAATTTCATAATATATTATTAATAAAGAATACACATGAAACCGGAGTTTTATGATTTTAGGGCTCCGACAAATATTTCGCATTCTAAAAGGGTTCCGTCGCCAAAAAGTTGAGAACCACTGCTCTACGGTATTATATTGACAGTGTAGCCACAGATCACTTACTTTTAGAATGGAAACTGCAATGTTAAAATTTAAGACAGTATTGTAGCGCCGGGTGAGCGTTCTTTGAACTATTTGGACGGAAGTGACGCCTTCTCCCGGTCACTTTAGCTAACACAAAACGCGGAAACATTTAAAATTGTCATTTAATAATTAGTTTAAAAGTAGTAGTCAAATTGAGATTTGTTCATACTTAACTCCTTTTTTACTTTCCTACCTGTATACAGATATAAGGAAAGTATAGGAATCATGATTTTTTCGAACTCGAGTTTTTGATGGATTTTTACGTTTTGAGGTCCCCTGAATCCGTTTTGACTATTTTCGCGATGATGTCTGTCTGTGTGTGTGTGTGTGTGTGTGTGTGTGTGTGTGTGTGTGTGTGTGTGTGTGTGTGTGTGTGTGTGTGTGTGTGTGCGTGTGTGTGTGTGTGTGTGTGTGTGTGTGTGTGTGTGTGTGTGTGTGTGTGTGTGTGTGTGTGTGTGTGTGTGTGTGTGTGTGTGTGTGTGTGTGTGTGTGTGTGTGTGTGTGTGTGTGTGTGTGTGTGTGTGTGTGTGTGTGTGTGTGTGTGTGTGTGTGTGTGTGTGTGTGTGTGTGTGTGTGTGTGTGTGTGTGTGTGTGTGTGTGTGCGTGTGTGCGTGTGTGTGGGTGCGTGTGTGTGTGTGCGTGTGTGTGCGTGTGTGTATGTGTGTGTGTGTGTGTGTGTGTATGTGTGTGTGTGTATGATTATATTTTGGGCATAGTCGGAACATCTGGGGGGTACTTTATGGGAGGTCGTTTCTATATTTTATAGAATATATCTGTTATTTAGGTGTGGAGAAAAAAATTGTTTAAATAAAAGTTACTTCTAATATTATTATCTATAATTTTTGTTTCTTGTGAAAATTTCCTGAAATGGTCCGTATTCGAGAAATTTGACAAAATGTGCAAAATTCTGATTTTTATGAAAATTGTTGAACTAAAAGTTGTTTGCGATATCGATCTCTATAATTTTTGTTTATACATGATTTTTCTAAAATGGACCGTAATGGAAAAATTGTAGGAAAAGTGCTAAATTTAAATTTTTCAGTATTTTCGTTTTCAATGAATATCTATAGAAAAATGTTTCGAGGTAGGTGTATGTGGAAAATGTATATATTTAGTTTATTTTCTAAACATTTATAGCGGTGCTGCAATAGGTTGTACAAAATAACCAGAAAAAGCCTAAAACAATTAGATAGGAAAGTCATGTGTTGGACACATCAGATTTTAACGTTTATTGTAGCAATAAAATTATATTTGTTAATATAAAGCAAAAAATGAGTGGTGTGAACCAATCCTAACTTGACTACAAGTTGAAATATTTTATTTATTAACACAAAATATTAAAAAGCATGATCAACAAAATTAATTTATTAAAACAAAAAACATACAAATAAAATAATTAAATGTAGCGTGTTAATTAGCTGGAAAGTTAAGTCATTGGCCACAGAGGGTAAAAAGTTTCATCTGGAACAAAAAATAAAATTAATAAACTTATAAATCAAGAAGGGCACAGGAAGGAAAAAGCGGCTAAGCCACATTTTTATCAAAATTGAACTGGTCCGCCCTATTTTTTTAAATACCAGTATGTTTCAATGTAATAAGTCAAATTAGCAAATGCAAAACAGTGCATTTAAAATTATGTCCAAGGACTTAGCATCTTTTCCTACTGTTTGTTTGGCACTTTCAGTATTTAGAATAAAAAATTACAAATTAAGTGATAAAATACAATATAATCAGGCAGCATATATACAAAATAACATCTTTTTGTAATCAATTACTTTAAAGTATCAAAAGTTTGTATTTAGTATTCTTCCAATTCAAACGGTTTAAAGAAAGGTCGTACTGTAAAATGGGGTCAATAGAAACAACTTTGGACCTTTTCGACTTTGTATCTGAAAAACGCTGCACGCTAAAAATAAAGTGAAATCGTGAAAAGTTTGGTCGTACCTAGTAGATTAAAGTTCAGTATTGTTTTTTTAAACATATTCTCATACCCTCTTTTTTTAAAAAATGTGCCCTGTTTCTATTCACCTCAAGGTCGGGGTGAAAAGAAACACAGGTTACTTTTTCATTTTATTTGCTATTTAGTCATTTTATGGCTGAATAGAAAGAGTTTTTGAATTGAAAAAGTTTTTTATTTGGTGTGAAAAGAAACACACAATAATTTCATATTCCAGTAGAATGAAGGTAAATAGAAACAGTGCTTGATTTTTACAATTGCTAGTTTTTTGTTTTTATCGTTTTTAATAAAGAAAACGCACTTAATGTAGAAAAAATTTTAATTCCTTAGAAAAATATTCACAAAATCCGTAAAAAACACTTTAGTTTGATAATATAAAAAAACAAAAAAAAACTAGTTTAAATCAGTGTGGGTTACTAAAAACCTTAGCAATTCTCTTTTGGAAGGTCCCTTAATAGTATCACCTTCAACGGGGTATATACTCGACCCACAACTTGCTCATATGTGAATGTAGATATATCTGCACGGTTAGAAACTCAAAGATGTGTCCTGAAAATTGCTTGCTTGGACAATATTTCAAAAACATTCCTTCAAAATCAAAGTCGCTTTTATCGGTGACTTTACCAATAAAATATTTGTTCATTTTGATTTTGCCGAAAGTCACCCGAAAAGCAACAACTAGCCAGTCTCCTTCCTTAATAGCGTCCTTTGAAGCAAAATATACATTTTGAAATGTTTTCCCCGAATAGGATTTCTTCGGGTTCTCATCAATGTTATCCTTGTGTGAGTTCGTCAATCTGAAACATTGCTGAGCGTGGGGGATATGCATGTCCTTATTTCACTCATCTAAATTTTTCAAATTGTCCGTTCCCATATCATTTTGCATGTCTTCATCCGTTGGCTCGTCTGGAGAGTTGTTCGTCTCCTTGTCTGGCTCTTTATCTGTTATCTCCCCTTTAGACTCGGTCAACTCTTTGTTTCTTTTTGGCTCTTCATCCGTGATCTCCCCTTGAGAATCTCCATTTCTAAATTCTTGTCAGTATTTTTCTGCGTCAACTTGAATTTTCTTTCTTTTTTGACGTTGTGGCATTGCATCTGAATATCTTAGCGATTTCAGCAGTAAAACGATAACATTATCCATATCTTGTTGTCGTTATTTTCCTTCGGAAGAACATTTAAAACTTGTGTGCGATCTAAAGGGATTATTCTGCATTTTCGAAACCCAGACTGTACTTTTTTCTTCTGATTTTCCTAAAGTTCTGCCACTAAGTCTTTAACGAAGCTGGGAAACCTAGTTTTGGGGACTGCAGCAGCCCTTCTACCTTCAGCGGTCATCTTCCAGCGCTCTATGACTTTTCTCCAGGCCATTTCTAGTGGTTGAAAGAAAGCTACATCTAGTGGCTGGGTAAGATGCGTAGAATTGGGTGGTAGAAATACGAATGAAATATTGTACTGTTTGCACTCATCCACAACTTCTGGAGAAAAGTAAATGGAAAGGTTATCTCCAATTAGGATTTATTTCAGGCAATTTTTTTTTAGTTTTGGTATTGCTACGTTCTTGACCCAGTCACTAAATAAAGCTGCATCGAGCCAGTCCCTTTTGTTTCTGTTATATATTGCTCCTTTTAACGTTATCGACTGTCCAAGTTTCATAAAGGTGTTCTGCCTTGTAGACAATATAGGGTGGTAGGACTACTCCATCTCCTGTCGCAGCAAACATAATCGATGTACTGCCTTAGGACGAATTGCAAACACGTTCCGGATATCAGCAGCCCCTTTTCGTAATATTTTTTCGTCCAGGATCATCAGCAAGATTTGTTTCGTCGTAGTTGATGAAGTTCGATAAAGTTACATCTTTGAGAGTCTCAGTTAAATGATCAAAATATAAATTAACAACTGCAGGAGAAACTGCTGCCTTTGATCTTTTTATATTTTGACACATCCTGGTGTAAAGAATATTTTTAATTTTTATGGCGGTTAAGAAAGCAGTAACCAAAATCTATGCCCTTACTATCCAAATAATTTTTTACAATCATTCTCAAGTCTAGTGTGCCTAAAGGATACCCCCAATCGGCGCATGTCAATAATGCATTGATTATGGCTTTCTCTTTAATTTCACTTAAAACTGGTTGCCCTCCTTGCTTTTTATATTTGAGTTTTTGTGATGCCTGTAGAGGACTGAATAGTGAATGTCGTGCCTTCGGCTTGCTTCTCTAAATAACATTTCATCGTGGATGTCATTTAATGCAACGGCCAATGCTTCTTTTAAATTTTTTTTATAGGTTTTGGATCTCGGATCATGCTTATATTTTTTTGGCATGGCGTTCTTAAAACAAAAACACATTTTTTTTATTTTGTGCGTGGTCAATAGAAACAAGGGGCGAATAGAAACACTATGTTTCTATTCACCCCGTTTTTACAAAAATTTGAGGTTAAAATATAAAAAATTATGTACTATAGAAAATACAGCAGTTTTTTGTCGTTTTTATATTTCAAAATTTACTAGATATATTTGCATGTATAATGAGAGTGAATTTAAATAAAATAACATGTTTTTTCTTACCTTTTCAGATAAAGATTTTCCGACTATCAAAAACGCGAGTTTTGTAGGTTACAATTATGCCACCTCTGCTGCAGTGTTGCCAACATTCCAAATTTTTAATTTTAAAGATTTATGTTGGCAACCCTTCAAACAACTAGGTTTACATGTTCACAACTTGATAAAACCGAATTTAAATTAACTAGAAAATAAAAAAAGAAAATCCCAGTTTTTGTTTTTATCCGCCCCGCAGTTTTTATTCGCCCCATTTTACGGTACTAGAACAAAATAAAACACAGTATAAGTAACAATCTGAATTAAATCAATATAAAAATAAAATGTGTTAGGCAGCAGAGAAAGTGAGGCATAAATACAAGAAGGTAAAGTGACTATAACTTCCCTGATTAGGCCGTTTTGGCTTCCACGATGCAAT
Organism: Psylliodes chrysocephalus; assembly: GCA_927349885.1. Classification (NCBI taxonomy): domain Eukaryota; kingdom Metazoa; phylum Arthropoda; class Insecta; order Coleoptera; family Chrysomelidae; genus Psylliodes; species Psylliodes chrysocephalus. Next base: position 55,113,867 of record OV651817.1, read on the forward strand.
TCTTCCACTCCAAACGGTTTGAGGAAAGTTCGTACTATAACTAAATAAAAAAGAGTATAAGTAACAATCTGAATTAAATCAATATAAAAATTAAATGTGTTAGGCATGTATCATTCGAAGTTGAAGGAAGTTCATCTGGTACATGATCAAGACACAGAACTTCCGATTCTGAGAGAAATAATGTTGGATATGCTTTAACAATTAGACCTCTGAGAGTTTCAGGAACTTTAAATGTATCTTCAAAATGTTTATCACATACTAAATAGTTTTTACGAATTTGTTGTGCCGTTTTATTATTGAAAAACGGACTGAGAACAGCCAATACCCAAATTTTAAATAAATCATTATTAGGATTGAGTTCGGGAAAACGATGCCTTTCCAGAGTGTTTACAAAACAATTCGGCACACAACAATATGGCATATTTCAACTTCTAAACAAAAAATCACCATAAAAATTAAAAATAAGCTCACAATTGTCAGCAACATCAAGTAAACAAATGGAAAATTAAAAACACAATTGAACAAGACTAAGTTGACAATACAATAAACAATAATTTAGAAAGTACTTACTATTTATTAATCCAGGATTCAGGACACTCCCAAATAAAAACAATTAAACAATAATTATTGATAATATTATGATATTAAGTTCAATAAATACTGGTAATGGGTGCCAATTACTAATGACAAATGACACTCCTTTGCCAACTCCCACTCTTTCTACCATCAATTGTGGATTTCTGTAAATTATGTGTACAGCGCCATCTAGAATTCTTTCTTTGAAACTAAAACATAGTTTCAGTTCGGGCTTTACCAGTTACCGATACCTGAGTGTAGCCCATTATTTAGAATCTACCAGTATTTTTACTTTTTATAATCATTATTTCATAAACATTTAGTGCACAACACCCTTCCACAGTTCGTATCTAAACATTTAATTTGGTTTATATGATGCTATTCTATGCCTCCAGCGAACTTTAATAACTCAATCGAAGGCAACAGTTTTTAACTTTCTGGTTTTCATTCTTATACGGTGTTGTTAAATTTGGACCATAAAGTATTTATGCTTGCATAGTTAAAAACAGAAAGCACAAGGGATTCACAATATAAAGTTTATTTGACACCAGATGAGAAGCATTTGAGTGACACATTGCGAAACACAGTAACATATATTTTTAAAGTTTAGGGTAATTCAATAAAAACTTTTAATATGAAGCTCTCATGATGTAGGTTTTTAAATAATTTTTCAGCGGTTTAAGATACCATAAAGTTAAGTCGTTTCTTACAAAAACAAAATATGTTCAATAAAAAACATTCTCAGGAAATGAAAAATATGTTTTATTTTAAAATGGTTTTTTTTGACGAACGTGTTTGGTTGATAAACGGGTTTCTAGTGAACATAAACACTCACTTTTAATAAAGATACGAATTTTAAGAAATAAATCGAAAAATTTTGTACTTGTTAGGTTCTTGTGAATATTTTAGGTATTTATTTCAAATATAAAAGATAATCAAGTTGTCAGCCAATTTTTTATTCATAAAAAAGTTAATAATCGTTCTCGGTTCTTCTATTTTACTCATTACAGCCTTCGCAATTTTCCTCTGCGTCGTTTTGATTATCGATGCAGGATTTCTGTAAAAAACTAATTACGATCACAGTATGGACTTGTTTGGTTTTTACGTGAAATCCCATTGACTTGTTTCCTTGCGGAAAAGGTAATATAATTGTTACTAGACCTACAAATATAGGCACCCAAAAAGTAGTTAAATATGCGCATATATATATGCCGCAAAATACTTCAATATATGCGTAAAAAATTGAAAAATATGCAGAGCATATGCAATAAGAGTAATTTGTTATTTGATCGAAATAGTTTAGTAATATGTATTATTTGTTTTATTTTACAATACCTAATATAATACTTAATAATTATTTAATTATTAACTAATTTTATTTCCAAATCAACATTATTATAAAACGAATGAACAATTAGATGTTTTTATAAATTATCTGTATTAAATGATTGTCTCCTTTCAGTAAGTATGTACTTGTACAAAGAAAAACTCCTTTCGACATCTACAGAAGTAATAGGTGCAAACCTAAATGTTCCTGAAATATCTGGATGAATAGTATTAATATCTTTAAAGTTACCAGAATAAATATTAGCAAGGTTTCTTAAAACAATAAATCCTTCATTTTTTAAAATTAAATTTGGAAATTTATGAAAAATCGTCTTTCCAATATCGCCCTGGACATTTTTACACTGATTTAAACGTCTTAATTAAATTTACGGAAGTCACCAAAGGTAAATTTTTTTGTTCTAAATCTAATATAATTTTGGTACAATTGCATTATTTTTTAAAAACAATAATTGCTTTGGTATTATGTGATTTTGAAACAACTCCTTTGTATTAGATATTCCCTTAGATAAATCATCAAAATCAAATATGATTTCTTTAATTTTTTCATAATTATCTGCGTAAAAAAAGGCAGCTTTAAGCGAGGTACCCCACCGAGTAATCACAGGTTCCGGTGGCATCTGTAATTCAGGAAATTTTTCTTTGTACAATTGAGTTCTTTAAGAAATATTTTTTAAATTAGTAATTAAATCATCTATTAAAGGAAAGTTAGACCTAATTTCTTCTGCAACTCTGTTAAGGCCATGAGCCAAACATGTAACATAGATTAAGTTTTCATAAAACATTTTAAATTTTGTGCGGCTTTTACCATGTACGGGGCAGCATCGGATAACAGCAATAAAAATTTTTCTGTTGGAACGGCTTCCGGAAGAAAAAAGAAAGACAATTCTGTCTGGATAAAACGAGTTATTGTCAAGTTATTTGTTTTATCTAATTGCTTTGAAGCGATTAGATATGGACCAATTTGGATTTCTTCGCGTAATGAACCTATCATTAAATGGGCTATATATCGACCACAAGAGTCTGCTGTTTCATCCACAATAGTGTAGAAATGGTTTCCAACGGTAATCTCACGAATTGTTTTACGAGTCTCAATGTACAAACTGTCAACACCACGTTTGCGTAATATACTTTGCTCTGGAATATTAAATTTACAGTATTTTTGCAAAAATGATAGGAGATTTGGATTATTTAATCGTATTAAAGGGATATTCGAAGTCTCTAAAGCTTTGCATAAATCTTCATTAAAAATATCTTGTTCACTTCTAGACGATCCAGATTCTAAATATTGTTTCAAGGGAAGTTGACTTTGTCTGCGAGTGTCTTTAGATTTCTGCTTTGCTATATGTGAGGGTGTCTTCGCGTGTTGCTCGATTTGAAACTTTTTTTTTACATGGAATCTAAAACAAATAAATTCCTGTGGATGTTAAAGTTTTAATTAAATTAAATAAATGCGTACGTTGTAAAGTTGCCCTACTTTTTTTTTTAACTGTGAGTTGAAATAATATTTTACTGTCGTTTGATTTACCATTGTGAAAGGTCAAAATAAAATATAAAATAAAGAAGTACTTACAATTTTAGAACATGTTTTGCAAAACACCTGATTATCACCTTCTACAACAAAATCTGAATAAGATTTTACCCACGACTCAATTAATTTTGCCATTTTTCCCACTGGTTAACACAACAATAAAGACTGAAATAAAGTTGAAAGTAAACTGAGTCATATATTTAGAAATTTGAAGATATTAATACAACTACCTGAAAGGATATTTAGCAAAATTTGTTGGTTTAAGAAGGGGGTGTTTATAATTTAATCCTCTCAAATACCTACACCATTACCCGTAATTTATTACAGGGAAAAGTTAATCCTTTAAAATTTTAGGAAAGGCATTTCACAAAATATTATTTTGGTCCAAAACTCATAATTTTAATATGTCCAGCCAATTAGTACGTCAGATATATGCCAAAAAATTAACAAAATGTCAATATATGTATTCAAAATCAAAAATTGTATATACAGGGTGTTAAAAAAAAGTGTCACAAAATGAAATGGTGAATAGTATGACCCAAAATAAGCAGAAAAGTCTTAATAAATATATGACCGCAAATTAACGGTTTCGGAGATATGGACCATTTTGTGTTTATAACAATTTTTTATTATTATAAAAAAACAATGATATTTATAAACAATCAATAACAACATAGAGTTAAATGAGATGTTCAAAGTGCCCTCCCTCCATTTCAATGCAGCTACGACATCTCCTCTGAAAGGACTGTCGGACTCTTTCCAAAACACCCTCATTGGATAGGATTCGATGACATCCCTGCTCTATTCGTTGCTGCAGCTCTTCGAGGCTATTCACAGGAGTGGCGCACACTAAATTTTTTAAGTGTCCCCAAAGAAAAAAGTCAAGCGGATTTAAATCAGGCGATCTTGCAGGCCATGGCACAGGTCCGCCCCTTCCTATCCATCTTCGACCAAAGGATCCGTCTAAATGTTCTCTTACGGCAACTGAAAAATGCGCCGGAGCACCATCGTACTGGAACCACATTTGATTTCTTTGTATTAAAGGAATGTCATCTAAAAGATCACCCAATGTGTTCTGCAAAAAGTTTAAGTAGTCAGCTCCCGTTAATCGGTTAGGTAGTACAATCGGACCTAGTAACCAGTCGCCATAAATACCCATCCAAATGTTTAATGAAAAACGAACTTGATGCCTGGATTCCACGATACTATGGGGATTTTCGTCGGCCCACATATGCAAATTATGGAAATTAAAAACTCCATTTTGTGTAAACCCTGCCTCATCAGTAAAAAGAATAAGTGCAATAAAATTGGGATCCTCAGCATCATTTCTCAGAAACCATCGACAAAACTCCAAACGTGCTTGATAATCAGGTGCATTCAGAGCTTGCACTCGTTGAAGATGGTACGGGTAAAGCTGCTGCTCGTGGAGGATTCTCCAAACCAGAGGAGCCCCAATTCCTACCTCCGCTGATATTCTTCGCACACTAGTTTCTGGATTCTCTTCTACTCGTGCTAAAATTGCTTCTTCTGCCTCAGGGGTGGACACCGACCTTGGTCTCCCGGAATCATATGACTGTTTCCCAAATTTACCTGTATCACGCAATCTTTGGTGCAATCTTCCAAACACAAGAACTGAAGGGATGTAGCGATTAGGGAAAGCGTCGATATACTGACGTAGCGCTTCCCTCGCATTGCCATTTGCACGACCGTACATAAAATGCATGTCAGCTAATTCAATATTAGTGTAAACAGGCATAACGAAAATTTATAAAATTATTTACCCACAACAAAATAATAACTGCAAATAGTATCTATGAAAAAACATTGGTAGACTTCGATAAGAAAAGCAAGTTTTTGAGAATGAAAAAAGATAATCATAAAATGATACAAAACACAAAACACTCCGTATCTCTGAAACCATTAATTTGCGGACATATGTTTATTAAGACTTTTCTGCATATTTTGGCCCATACTACCCCCCTTTATTTTGTGACACTTTTTTTTAACACCCGGTATATGCAACATATGCAAAATATTGCGTTTTGCATATATTCCTAGCTCTAATTATCACATATCAAATTTTTGTGATATGTTTGGTTTATGTAAAATCTGATAGTCTCAGGACGTGTATAAATGAATAAAGAGCGATTTACGACTATAATTTGAAAATCGGTAGATTTAGACTTGTTTTTGAGATAAATTACTTAATTTTTTATATGAAAACTAATTTTAAGATTAAGATTAAAAATGTTCATTGCTACGACAAGTAACGGGCTAATGATTGATTTAGAAAGTTATCATTGTGTTAAGATACCCCTTTCTGATAGATCATTGGGCGTTGGAGCTGCTGTCGCTTTACATTTGTATTAATCAATTCCCCAAGGAAGCTGTCTCTATTTTGATCGATATTTTTCCTCAGTACCATTAATAGAGCGCTTGTCTGAAATGGGAATGCACGGTACAGGTACTTTAATGTTTAATAGATTAGCAGAACGAAAAAATATACCCTTCAAAAAAGACTGCCTATGAATCGAGGCGAATCAAAACATTTTATCTGTGGGGTCGCCATTTTTGTTAAGTGAATGGACAATAAATTCATTCTCATGATATCTAATTGTACATCAGCTGACAGCACAGTGAATGTGAAACGATGGGATAAAAAAACCAAAAAGCCTACATTGATATTACCATGCCTAAAATTACTGACAACTACAACAAAGATATGGGAGGAGTAGATGTTCTGGATCAAAGTATGGAATACTATTGAACTTTTATCGAAAGCAAAAAGTAGACCTTTAAAGTAATACTACATTTTATCGATTTGTCTGTTGTAAATACTTGGCGTTTTTATCGCTCTCAAGCCATTGCCGCACATATCCCCAAGCGAAATATCAAAGATCTTCAAAAATTTCGACTAAACATAGCAGACGGAAACGCCAGCTACAAAACGTTTACTCACCGATGCAAGTAATCAAATTGAGAACATAGATCTTGACTTGAATCTTAAGAGATACCGACCAGCTAATAAACCATCAGAAATAAGAAGGTATGATGGATATGAACATATTCCAGTCTTTGATGAAATTGACAATCCAAGAACATGCAGGATGGAAACATGTAGTAGCCAATCAAACATCAGATGTGAAAAATGTGACATTTATTTCTGTTTATTACGAAATAAATCATGTTTTAAGGATTATCATGTAAAGTAATACAGTAAAATTGACATACAAATGTTGAGTCTTTGTGTTGCAAAGTCAATGTAAAGCCGATCCCTATAAAGTGAACAAAAAATCAGTTAAAAGTGAACCGAATATATTGAAAATTGGCTAGTGCATTTATATTTGACACTTGCACTTAAATTTAGTAGAAAATCTTAATAAGTAACAAAGATTTGTCCAGCTGTTGCATTTCACAAAACAAACTACAAACAACGCATTTATATTAGTCAGGAGGCTTATGTGAAAATAATCCATAAGAAAAACCAAAATGGATTCAGCCAGCATTATACAGCAACTAACGATATTTATAGAGGAACAAAATAAAAAACAAACAGCCACAATTACAAATTAACTGAACGAAGAAATAACAAACGTAAGGAATCTGTTAGTTTAAGAAAAAGAAAAAGTCGGAAGACTTGAAAATGAAATACAACAACTGAAATCAACAAACAAACAATTGGAAAAACAATAACGTTACAACATCATTATATTTAATTTCAAATTTAACAGTGGGGATTTACTAAACCACACATTTATTCTACTAAATACTAAACTTGAATTACAAATAGAAAATACTGATATATTAACAGTAAAACCGTAACAAACAAGCCCATTGTAGTAAAACTTGTATCGTTTCTAACAAAACAAAAGATCTTGTGAAACTGCAATAAATTTAAAAGGACAGATATTAGAATAGCTGAAGAATTATCGCAAGAAGAAAGAACTATAAGGAAATATCTAGTTAAACAATTAAAAATAGAAAAAGCTTCCAATAAGAAGGCCCATATAAACAGAGAAACTCTACGTAGAAGGAAAAGCATTTACATACCAAAACATTCTCGACAAGCTACCAACGACACAATCCAATCCAAAGCAGGACAAACAAATCAACAACGGAAACAATTTGCAAAACAACACCAATTCAAAAAAGGAGAAGAACAAAAGAAAGGCTTCAGTAAAATATTCATTAGAGGACCCAACAGAAACCAAAAAGAGTCCTTTAGAACATATTAGAGTGAGATTAAATAGCGAAAAATAGTATTTAAAAAAAAATTAAATCTTTAAAATTATTTTAATCTATAAAAAAACTAACAAACTATATTAAATTTTAACTGTACTAACCACGTATTATTTTAACTATTATCACTATCAATAAAAAATAATAATAATGGATAATTATTTAAGAGATTTTAGATCTGAATATGTAGAGACAAATATTGTCACTGATCTTCCAGACTATAACAAGTTAACTGAAAAACACCTCGAAAATAATTGTTTCTCTATTTATCAATTAAACATCAGAAGCGTCAATAAAAACTTGGACGAACTAAAAATTACTTTAAATCAGATAAGCAATAGTTTTGATTTTATTATTCTCACAGAGATGAGAATTCTCACCGATACATCCTTATTTAAACTGCACGGCTATAAGATGTTTTACAATGGGGGAATATTTAACCAGTGTGATGGTGTTATTTTATATGCAAGGGAAAAATACAATACTATTTTTAATATACAATTGAAATATTTATCAAAATTTACAATAAATGGTATATATAGACCAGGTCCATCTGATAAAAGCAGTTTTATAGACAATTTATCTAATTATAATAAATATTATAAAAAAGCTGATTTTCACATATTAACTGGTGATATAAATTTGAATATCCTTGATAATGAAAATATTCATGTTCATGATTATCTAAATGTACTAAGTAAAGAAGGATTTACAAGCTTCATTAATAAATACACGAGGGTAGTATAGGCATAGAAAAATCATGTCTTGATCACATTTTTATGTATAACAATTTATTTCAATCATTTCATCATAATTCTTCTTAGTTCACTAAAAGGGTCTTTTCTATCTTCTTATAGTGACTTTCCTGAAAACTAAAAATAAATATTAAACCCTGAATAAATTAATAACAATAACATAACCTTTAGAATTTCAAAGGTTCAAAGTTCAATGATTCTTCTTTTCTTCCCATACACAAAAATTGTCAATTAGCAAACTAAAACTTCTCAAGTAAACCTACAACCAGATCTTTTCTATAGTTTTACCTCTAGGCTAATAAGACCGGCTAAGGTCAATAAGAAAAAAAAAAGGATTTTTTTTTAAAAGTTTTCTTTTAGAACGCACATTTTGGTTCGTGAATAACGTGCTCGCATTATTGCGGATTTTTACATAAATCTAGAATAAATTTAGTGAATATTTCAATATTTACGAAAACTAGTAAATATCACATCACTGTGGATATAATTTTCATAATTATTCTTAGATTTAGAATCTAAAAACTTCGACTTTATCGAAGCCACTTGGAGGCCTCACGCCACGCCAAGGTGAGTCTTATAGAAATAACTTGTTTAAAATATTCTATTTAAAATTTACTCTGGTTGTTAAAATGTAAAATATTATTTTAGGTCTCTTTTCTTTTCTTTTCTTAAGTTATCGTATCGCATCAGATTGTCTTGTTTTCCAATCGGTATTCACCCTCTTAATTCATCTTTGTGCTCGAAGAAATCGTCACGAATATTCCTGAGTAGGTACAGGTTACGTAGATCCAACAAAGGCTGACATCACTAGGCTAAGAAGCAGTGAATGCACTTTGAAGGAAATCCTGAGTTTCCGAAGTTCACTGGAACGCAGCTAAGTAGTAGCAATACAAGATATACCACTTTATTATTGATTTTCATATATTTTTCGTACTCATAACCATAGTCCATAATGCTTAGAGAAAACTAGGATTGTTCTTTTTATTAAATAGGAGGTAGTCTTCAATAACCTACAAAATATATAAAATCCATATAAAACTTATAGATTTGCTATCTAAATTAATAACTAGCTTTTTAAATATAATATAGGTTTACTTACTTTGTATGGCCCAAAAGATTAGTTGTGAATCTTCACGTATAGTATGCATACCACACAGAAGACCGGGGCTTGATTTTATTGTAAATAATATATTATTCTCTATTAATTGTAGCATAACTTCATCCCATTGTAAATATCTTATAAACAACAAACTCCATCTATTTGCTGCAGATAATAAAATAATGTAGAGAGGCAACCCCCTTGTTTAATTAGAGATATAAATTTAAGTGCCCGAACACTTCACAGAAAACCCTGGAATCGGGAGATAATTTAACCAACAAGGTTGAAATTCCCCTTTTAAAGTAACAACCATAGTTTTACAAAAAAAAAAAAAAAATAAATAAAACTAATTTAGAAAAAACTAAACCGCTTTTTAATAAAAACCTTTTAGAAGGAAAACTCAAATCGGAAAATTGGAGCGATGTATATAATTCAAATGATATTAACATAGGCTGCTTGCTATTTATAAACAAACTAAAATTGTATATAAAGAGTTGTACACGACTAGTGAAACTGACAAAGAACGAAATAAGAAAATCTTGGATTACTTTAGGGTTCCTTAAATCAACTAAAGAAAAAATGAACTTTAAAAAATTATGAAAAATAACCACACCAAAAATAATAAAAATTTTAAAAACTATCGCAACCACCTAAATTATTTGATAAGTAAAGCTAAAACTGACTACTATAAAAAGAGAATTGAAAAAACAAAATATGAGCAAAAATCTTTGGCAATATATTAATGAAATGTCAAATACAAAAGAAACAAAATAGACAATTAATCAACAACACAAGGCGATATAACAGACAACTTAAAAATCAGAATTAGAAATATCATATAGCCCAAACAAAAAAATTTTACAAAAACAGAATACTAAAATAATATTTTTATTAAATACAGACTGTACTGAAGTTAACGAAACAATTAGGACCTTAAAAAAACAATAAGAAACCCGGTTTAGACAAAATAAATTCTGAAATTCTTAAAAAAGTAAGTCAAGAAATATCTCCGATTCTAGTCTTTCTTAATAATAAAACTATAAGTGAAGGTAAATTTCCCCATGCTCTCAAAGAATCTGTAATCACGCCTATTTATAAGAAAGGGGACAAGTTAAATGTTATTAATTACCGACCAATTTCCATAATTGCCAGTGTAGGGAAAATCTTTGAAAAAATATTGAAAAAAGAATAATATAATTTTTGTATAAATTCGGAATACTATTAAATAGACAATATAACTTTCGCGAAAAAACCTCAACGTCAGATGCGATTGCGAGATTGACAAATTTAATAAATACTTCAGTAGATCAAAAAAACTTCACTGTGCATCTTTGTAGATCTCGCAAAAGCATTTGATACAGTTGATCACAACAAACTACTGGAAACATTAGAAAATATTGGATTTAGAGGAATTGCCTAAAAACTGTTTAAAAGTTATCTTCAAAATAGAAAACAGTCTGTCAGCATTAATGCTACCTTAAGTGATTTTGAAGATATTACATGTAACGTTCCTCAGGGAACAGTACTTGGCCCATTATTATTTAATATATATGTTACGGTTAAAGTGTTTACTTGGCTAGTTTATAGACTAGCTGGATAGCATACAAACTATCCAAATGTCCTGCTATTTTGATGGAAAATCATATTTATACTAAAATAGCTATGAATGTTGGTTAGTTTGTATATTATCCGGCTAGTTTACAAACTATACAAGATTTATCGTTAAAGTAAAAAACCACAAGAAAATTATACACAAATTAACTGATTTTTGGCTAGTTTACAAACTATCCACAGTATTTGGATAAAGTGTGAACTTAATATTCGTAGTAATACATAATAACCAGCTCGTCGGTTAGTATGTAAACTCACCAATCCTCTTTGGTTAATTTAGTTTATCGACTATTTAATTGAATAATTTTTTCCCAACAAAATTAAATATACTGGCATTTAAACTCAAAAAATAAAAAAGAAATGGATCGGCTATGAATTGATTGGCCGCCCGCATGGCAAGTGACCACTGAACCACCTATTCGATTTTGCCTTAGGTACTTCATTCATATCAGTTATATTTAAATACAGATTATTGATTGTTAAAAAATTACATTTTAGGAATTTGGAATATATTTTATTTGTTATTTGGCCACTCTGTACCTACATATTGAAAAAATACCTACCTCGTTTGCAAATTCTCGACCGTTGACGCTCTTTAACACGCAAGGACTTTCTAGGTCTGCAAATACTTTAAATAGGTGCTCAGCTACTTCTCTAGCCTTTTTTGTTTTTAGCGCTCTCAACCTGACATATTTGATTAGGTGGTCTTAATAGGCAAAAATAAACTTGAAGTCACCATTTGGTCTAGTTTGTGGATGAGATCGATTTGGCACCCACAGTTTAAATGATTTGATACAATTATTGGTTTCACAACAATACCTTTTTAAGTTTTGTTCCGTTTGAGCTGACAGCTTTTGCAAGTTTCAATAAATAACTTTTCCGTTTCCTGTGTTAAGATATAATACTTTTCATTTAATAATTTTATAGTTGCTTGACGACCTCCATGCCCAGTTCTCTGGTGGGCAGCTTTAATCGTATCATAACATTCACTTAAACGTAAAATAATCTTTCCAGATTTTTTATGTGAAATTATATAAGATGGGTCGATTCTTAAACCAATTTTACAAGACACCACAGTAAGAGTAAACAATAATAACACACACTTGCCATAACTATAAACTCACTTTTCTAATAAATTAACCAAAGAAGATTGGTCAGTTTACATACTAACCGACGAGCTGGTTATTATGTATTACTACGAATAATAAGTTTACACTTTATCCAGATACTCTGGATAGTTTGTAAACTAGCCAAAAATACCGGTTAGTTTGTGTACTTTTCTTGTGGTTTGTACTTCGGCGATAAATATTGTGTAGTTTGTAAACTAGCTGGTTAGTATACAAACCAACCAATATTAATAGCTATTTTAGTAGAAATATAATTTTCCATTAAAATAGCAGGACATTTGGATAGTTTGTATCCTATCCATCTAGTCTATAAACTAGCCAAGTAAACACTTTAACCGTAACATATACATAAATTATTTATACGAACAACAAATAAAATGTTAAATTGTCAGTTTTGCAGAAGATACTGCAATATTTTACCAAAATCAAAACTGGGAGTCACTCAAAAGTACAGTTGAAGCTGATTTCAAAACCATTGTCAACTTTTTTCACTATAAAGCTCTTACAATAAATTACGAGAAAACATTTTACATACCTTTCACATCATATACTAACAACTTGCCAGCATATCATAATCTTAAAATTTCTGTTAATAGTAAACAATCAATAGAAATACAAGCTGTAAAAAATATTAAATACTTGGGAATATACATCTACTCTCATTTAAAATGGGACATCCAAGTGAATTATGTTATAAGAAAATTACGTTTTACGGTATATAAATTTAAAAATTTGTTAAACTTTTAAAACATTCAGTACCTTAAAATACTGTACTATTCACTTGTAGAATCTCATCTGTACTACGGACTTATTGCATGGGGCTCCGCTGGAATAACGGTCGTGAAAAACCTTAAAAAAATTCAAAAATCTATTTTAAAATATATGTACAAACAACCTCGTACTTACCAATCAGAATCACTATTCGCTCCGTGCGCTACAGAAGCGCCAATTAGTTTTGGTATTAATGGACTATTTTTGCGTATACTGACAATCACAATTTTTAATACAATTCGTAAATAAAAAGTATATATGTTAGTTTTAATAAAAGTATATGGATTTTTAAAACTAGTAAAACATTAATTTTTTTTTATTATTATTATTATTATATATTTTTACCACTTAAATTAAAGAAAATTATGTATAATCAATAAAAATCAATAATAAAATATAGGCGGGCAACAGTATTTACTTGAAAATGTATAAGAAGTTGCACAAGTCCAATAAGTTGTCATTGAAGAATTAGCCTATTCTGTCAAAATAAAAATATACTATTTAATAATAGCGTGAAGTTAAAATGTATAAAAATGGATCGTTATATATATTTTCATTTTTGTTCGAAAGAAAACATAAAATGAATGATTAAAACTGGTTTCCCATCAGTAAGTAACAAAATTTCATTCCATCCACATATAATAATCGAAGGCAGAAATGTTGAAATCTAGTCCTTGCTGAATGAACATTTAAGAATAAAGGGATATTAAAGAACATCGTAAAATGATAATTTATTGTTTATTTAAAACCTTTCAAGTTTCTAATGTCTACTATTTACAGCATTACTGTTAATATTACAAAAATAAAGATAATTTTTCTTCTTATTGTACACCTATCCATTTATTTCTTTGATTTAATTTCCACTTTGCTACCGAAATTTTTTATATAAGTTTCACTGTTTTTTTTTTTTCTTCTTGTATTTATGCAATTTTCAACACAGCAACTCAGGTTGCTTATTATATTGTTTTTACCTACTTTTTTTGAAAAAAAGTAAAATGTATACGTGTATTTGATATGCCAAAATGACAAAATATCGCCCTAAAATGCACGAATTATCCGCAGCTAGCGCTAGTATCGCTTTCGCTTCCCTTTCCATGACTTCGCACGGAGCGAATACCATAATACCCAAATATTTAACATGTATCAGCTATATGCCAAAACAATATTATATGAAAATAAAAATAAAAATAAACAGAAACCTATCATTCACCCGTATAGCACGAGACACAAAACTGATGCAGTTGCTGTGCCTCGCACAGAGAAAAGAATAGGACAAAAATGCTTCACCTACCTAGGGCCTAAATTATATGTATAATGATATTCCTTCTGAATTCAAAAAAATAAATTCCTATAATCTCTTCAAAAATAAAATTAGTCACTGGATTTTACAAATACCCATCATCAAAGTACAACAATTTTTAAATTCAAATATTGCTTGTTATATTCAGAAAATCTTTTAAGTCTCTCAAAAAAAAAAAATTGAAAATGTTCCTAAATTTGCTGATACCTGTAAATATTATTTTATGTTTTATTTTTTATATTACTTACTTTACACTTTATTAATTACTGTCCCATGTTACTTTGTTTAAATTAATTTAAAATGAAATATATAATTTAAACTTATAGATAATAATGGAAATGAAAATATTGCCCACGCTCAGGCCTTTCTTTTGTGGGTGTTTTAATCTTTATTTGCTATCTTAAAGTAAACATTGAATGATTACTGTATATTTATAGGTATAATAAAAAGAAAATGTATTCATCTTATTAATGTATTTAAATAATATATTTCAGTAAATATAAATAATTATTAATATTATTATTTTTTTTTGTGTCATCGGCTTCAACTGCTAAGTTTATTTCGCCTTGTGTTCTGTGTAGGCTTTGTTACTGTTTTCCAGCGCCACTGTAGGAACAGCACTGTTAATTAGAACCCAACAGTGAATGGTCGGGTGGGGAATCCTACCAAGGCATCAGAATTAATTTTAAATAATTAAATTAAATGAAAAAATTCCAGCCAACGGTGGGATTCGAACCTGGGACCCTTGGATCCACAGGCAGAGACTCTACCACTGAGCCACCCACCCCGTTATTATTATTGTTATTATTATTATTATAATTATTATAAAATAAAAAAATATTATGAACAAACGCTTTTTAGTCTCATTCACGATCATGCGTCCTTGTATCAAATGTCCAGATCGCACGAACGTGTTACGGTTGATCATATTTGGTTATTGACCAAACGGTTACAGATTGTGGTGTCCACAACAAAGGAAAGTAAGCAGATCGTGTGATGTTGTTTTTCGATTAATATTCTTTACTCAGGCCAACCCAAATTACAGATCCAGAAAACCCTCCACATCATTAGAAAATGTTTCCCAAAAAAACTAAACGGGCTTTAATTTTGAAATATCATATTGAAAATAAATGCATTCCTCGACAGCACTATTCTTAATATAATCCCCAAATTTAAGCCCCTAATGTCTTGTTAATGATTTCTTAAAATTCGTCAAAATTAGTGGCTAAAACGCTTCGTTAAGTGCTATCTTCTGGTGTAAACTGGTGTAAATTATTGCAAGAAACGAATAATGACAGAGTGTACGATACGATAGTTACAAGCCCGTTACACTATTTTCAACTCAATTTATTAAAAAAAAATAATAATAAATTAGGGTGTTAATTTTTTTTTCTCTGAAGCTATAGGTTTTGGGAAAAAAATTCAAGAATAAAAAAAATTAAATAAAGGATTTAATAAAAGTTCATCTCGAAAAAAAGGTTTGATATGAAATAAAGTAAGTGTTGCTAATTTCACCCCCCTATAATGTAACAGAAATATTGAAAAAATACCCGTGGTTAGTCCTTTGCGATTACAGAATTTCAAGTTTCTAGCTTTACTGAAATTTTAGAAAAAAAATAAAAACTCAATTTTAGTCACCACTTTTTAAGGGTGATATCTCGAAAAGGGATGGGCTACGGAAATTTTGTTATAGGAAAGACCCATCTTAATTTCATACGAGCAATCTGTTCCTGAATTTTGTCGCATGTATTTAGAAACACCCTGTATATTACACATTTTTTTAAGCGTGCAAAATTCTTGAGAATCTCTTTTCCCTAATTGGCACATGTCGTATTTTTCTAGGATTTACTAACTCTGGCAGCAAACAAATAAAATAGAAATTTGTCAGCTGTGCATTTTTGCCTTCCAGAATTTTTCATTTCATAAATTAACTAAAAACTAAATTAAACAAGAACCTAACAACGCTTCAACAACAAACTAAGACGATCACAATAATTTCGCACCTCTTCAAAAACAACTACCTATTTTTCGACACAGGAATTAACAAATTTAACTAAACAGCAGCTACCCTTTTAACCACGGGCTTCAAAGACTAGCAGCGTTGCCATATTCACTGGTATCATTGATTTAATAGAATTAGTATCGAAATGAAAACTATGTTAATCTTCGGTCCTGTTTAAAATTGGTAATCTTTTTGAAAAAAAGTTATTTAGAAAATAGTTAAGATATTTGTTATAGAAGGCCGGTAAAGAGCCAAAAAATTTTTTTTTTTTTTTTTATTTGGTGTACGGCTTCAACATCTAAGGTCATTAGCCTAGTGTTCTATGTAGGTTATGGATTGTATTAGTAGTCTAATACTCCATAGTGCAGGAGTATTAGTACTCTAATACTCCTACACCCCTACAGACAGGCCTTGTTACTGTTTCCTTGCGCCACTTTAGGAACAGCACTGTGAGCCAAAAAATTAAATTTGTTAAAAAGTTGAAATTTTTGTTGTTTTTCTTTAAAAATATAAGTTTTTTGCGGTTTAGCGAAATTTTTGGTTCATTTTTACAACGATTGGCCTGAACCATTTTTTTTACAATTTTTTTTAACTGCCTCAAATGTAAAATTGATTTTTGGTGGAGGAGCGCCCGTCATGTTTGCTCTTAAGGATATTATATAGTCATTGATATAATTTTTAAATTACTCAGATTTATTACATTTAATTGTTATGTTGGGTATTTATTTTATATCTGGTTACTGTAGATTTTAAAATTAAAGAATGTATAAGTAAATAACAAATTTTATTAACAAATAGACTTAATAAGCGAATAAATGATTTATAACATAGATCATAAGTTAAAATAAAGAGGCTTTATTAATAGAAACTATTTTGCAATAACACACTGTTTATATCAGATAATTATTTTAACTTTAATGTAATTTTCACAACCATATTAAAGACGTATTTTTATACCAAATAAACATTAAAAATTACCATACTGAAATAATTTCAATATGAAATAATAACCTACTTTATTTCAGGTCCAAAATAATAAATCATCACAACATTTTGCCAAAGTACAAACAAAATTAAATGTAGATATATATGTTGAGAAGCTACTGGAACACTTGTATCCTTGCGTCAGCTGTACCGAACCAATATGGCCGCTGTTTATAAATACCTACAACGCTCACTTGCATCTTGTGCCCCATTGTTAATTATAATGTTGGTGTTTGAAATCATACCCTTGACGTCATCCGGCACGAACGGACGTGTTCTTAGAACGGAACATGCAGGTTAGTTAATTAGAAGAAACAAATTTGAGATTGGTTTATTTCAATGATATATATACGGGGTATACCAACGATAACTTGATCTCCAGAAACAAAAGAATTATTTATAATTTATAAACACATCAGCACTGTCTTATAATTAATCAATTATAGAAGCTCAATTAGCATGCGTTTTTTGGGACCGTATTTTGAGACTGCCGTTTCGCCATCTTATCTCTAGTCTTCATAATTTATAATAACGGCGGGTTCTGACATTAACATTTGACTAGCTTCAAATAAAGGGTACGATGTGAATGGTCGGACCGGTCAAAAGCGTCTAGTGAAAAAGAAAACTTACCAAGATGACCAGTCATTACTAATCAGCTGATCAGTCATAACGGTCGAGAAATTTTGTCTGACTTTGGTAGTCGAAAGTGCCTAGTGAATAGTCATTTTCCCTTTGTCGGCTGTTGTTACACTTGCATACACAAAAGAGAATCTTCCACTATTTATTATCAGGATATGGGTGAGGTAAGTGTTTTAAAACTTGACATAATGTCAAACCTCAACTATGGCCCATATTTATACTATTTTTTGATCAAAAATATGAATAAAGAAATGTATTACTAAAAACAAAACTTAATACACCAATCTAAAAATTACTTCAGAATTTTTAAAACAGATTATAAAGTCCGTATGGAAAAACTGGTGCTGGTAGCTGAACTTGTAATGTTTTAGAGTGATGATTATGAACTTAGATAATATAATAGCAGATAGGCCACCACTGCATAAAGTTATACAATATTAATGTCGCTATCATATAATCAGTTTCTCTTTTTCTAATGAAGGCTTTCTCACTCGTTTTAGAATTCTCAGCAGTAGTGTACCGTAAAACAATTTCGCTGGGTCATTTTAAATGCGAAAATGTTGACCAAGTAGAATATAAAATAAAATGTTTTAAAAGGTAGGTAGGTAGGTGCATTTTTAATGAAGTGAAAACAAAATATGACTTTTTTGTTATGAATATAATATTAATAATAAAAATATTACTTTATTAAATATTTATTTAAATTTACAATGAGGATTTGAGATTTTAAAAAGTATCTATATCTATACTTATTAAAACCTGAGCAATGGTAAATCTGAAGAACTAATAGTTTTTATTTTAAACATGAAAACAAAATATACCTAATAAAAAAATAAACCAATATGTAATTATATTTGCATATTTTACATAAAAAAGTATTTAGATTAAACCTCGTTTAAAATATAAATTATCTAGTTTTATCATAAAAATTAAATAAATATTTTTAATGTTTTATTGCTGTTGACAGTTTATATTTTAGACCATGTACAAATATACAGTGAGTTCCATAAAAGGAACAACATAATAGGGGATCCTAAAAAACAGTATATAATAACATAAAAAAAAAGTTGAGCTTTGTTATTATAACAATAATAATAAAAATATTTCTTTACTGAATATTTAAAGTTACAGTGAGGATTTAAGATTTTACAAAGTATCTATACCTATACTTATTGAAACCTATGCAATGGTAAAACTGCAGAAATACATAATAGTTTTTAATTTGAACATGAAAACATACCTAATAAAATAATAAAACAACAAAATATTTGGAAAGTTTATTTAACAATATAAACCTTCTTACTTGTGTCTGTAATGATTTATTTTTGCTTCGTAAATTTGAAACAGTATTGTTGGAAACCAAATAAAAAACGTTTTCGTATTGTTCGTTTTTCTAGAGACTTCAGTGTAAAGTTACCCAAATATCTGAAAACTTTCTTTTTTCTGAAATAAAGTATATGAATATAATTCAATATAAGTACACAAATCAAATTCAATGTTTAACTTACTTCTTAATTAATGGCGACTCAGATTTTATCGATGGGCTTGTGGTGTTTCACAGTCAGACCTTGAACTTAATACTGAAGTTTGTGAGGTACTTTTCTTTAAACTATAACTTTGTTTATTTGTTGGCGAATTTAACCATGAAGAAGTACTTGGCCCATATTCAAATAATTCAGTATCTGAAGAAATTTCTACCCTAAAAATATTCAAACATTAATGGTTCACAAAATTTACTAAAAAAATACCTTCTAGTTTTTTTTAGAGGTGACATAGATTCATAACTACGGTCTTCTTCCCGCTTTGTTTGAGTTATGTCAGGGTTCCTAAAAAGTTATAATACAATTTTTAAAAATGCTTGATATATTAAGAAATTTCAACCTACAATATATTTGGTACTGCATCAGGTTTCAAACGTGTACAAGGAGAACCCACTTGTTCAGCAAAGCAGTCCTCTGAAAAATGCCTTCTTCCAACTTCTAATGTTTCATTCCACTCAAGTGTCTCTAACCATAAATTTCTTTTAATTGCATCTTTTGGAAGACTAGAAATAAAATACCAGTTTTATTTTTTAATACTCATAATATATTAATTTATTTTTTTTTTCGCTTCTGCGACGCCTATGCCAAATACCGCAATACTTACAAGTTAAACGTAACCTCTTTTCCTCTTATAGATTTTAATCCACATAAAAAACAAGTTTTAGTCATTTTTACTAATTGTAAAATTAACACAACAAACTACAATTACTTTTAATACCACAACACGAACAAATTTGAATTTGACACTGGAATAATTGTCTGAGAAAAATTTTGTAAAACTGACAAATACAAACGAAGAGATAGAGATATTAATCTATTTCTCTCTAATTAGAATTTTGTATGTGATTCTCAACCATATTATCATGGCTACACAAACATTCTTTACTGTCCTCTCTTTACTACTTACTTACTCTGAGATTATGAATTTTAAAAATTAGAACTTGACGGTTTCGATTAATTTGTTCATCGATCTGTCTGACCCTTAGAATATATATAGTCAGGAAGGAGGAATCCTAAACGACCTTGGAATCGCGATGGTATCTAATTTTGACTGTGAACTAGACGAATATGGCAACAAGTGTTTCCGGTCTACCAGTGACGTATTGTCATAAAGGGGCGTAGAAAAGAAAATAATAAATTCCCATTTGCATATTTTCTAAATTTACCGATTTCTCTCAATTTAACGAATTGCTATTTTCTTGCGAGAAGTTTGTATTTTTTTTTATTAACTATTGCATGTTGGGTGGGATAAATAAAGGAAAATATTTTTGGGATAATTTATAGAGGGATTTCATTTAAAAAATCAAAGCAAAATGAATTAAAAAAAAAAATATTTACTTTTTTATGTCTTTATTATGACAATATCTTTATTAATCTAGATTTTACAAATTATTAAGGTTTGAAAAATAAATATGTTTTGTCGATATGCGTTAAAAAACATTAAATATCTTGTACTTATATTTAGGTTCAACACCGCTGTGATATTTCTCTATTAGATGTTTTCGTTGGAGTACATATAAACCTAATATCGAAGAGAAGTTCTGATCCTTTTATTACATAATATTGTTAGTAATATTTTTTGCAGGGCAATTTTGTATAAGCAGGTAAAACACCTTTCCAAGAAAGGATCCTATAACGTAATAATGGTTCTATGAGTGCAAATTAGATTATTTTTAAATGTATATTCAACGCATTATTTGTATGCTTAGTCTAGTTATGATGAGAGACAATTTGTACTGTAAGGTATTTAATATCATTTGTAATACTTATATGAAACTACTGAACCATCTTTTTGTAACTGTATAATGGAACAACATAAGTTTTATCAAAGGTTTATAAGTGTTTATAATTAAACCATTCGAAAATTTTTATAAGATCTGTTTCTATTAATAATTTTAATCAATTCCAGGTCTCTGCATTTTACAGAATAACTGTGTCATCTGAAAAACTTACAATACTTCGATCTGTATTTAAACGACAAATTATTTAAAATAAAATTAAACAAGATAAGACCTAAGGCATTATCTTGAGGCATGCGATATGCTACATTTTGTAAATAACTTTAACTTAATAACTAATAAATTATATAGGGTGCATCACATTCATACAATTAACTTTCTAATATACGAAAAAAAAACGGCACATGATATAGTTAGTAAAGAATTTTATTGTTGGAACAGCTGTTGGTAGAAGTCTTATTCTTGGTTTTGAGGTTCGATCAAAACAATCTGCTTTAAAATGACGTGAACACAAAAAATTAAAATATTTTGGCTCACAATTTGTTTGTTGCATGAACTCAAGCCATAATTTTGTTATTTGAGAATCTTTAGGAAATCTGAAAATTGTCTACCTTGGATTAATTTATATAATTTGTAAATCAGAATCTTTAAGAAATCTAAACATTGTTTACTTGCAATCAATTTACAAATCTAAATTGAACAATAATTTATTCATTTTAACAACCACATAAATATCTTAAAATTGAATAAAAGAATTGTTTAAATAAAAGTATGTATACCCTATAAACCATGAGACTACGCCTATGAGCACAGTTAATCGCAGACGCACTTACCATGTTTGTATACAAATTTAAAACATTAAAAATTTTAAAAATCTTTAATGTGGTTGAAAATTGAGAGAACAAAATACTTGCTTATAAAATGTAGATTATTTGTTTCTACTTTTAGCTGTGCTGCTATATCCACAAGACGAACAACTGACCATATTGTCTTGTTTGTCTTTTAACGCGGAAAATTTAAAATTAACAGTAATACTAAATAAATACTAAAATACTAAAACACTAAACACTTTTTAAAAATGTCTACAAAACATACGCTTAATAAAAGTTTAAATGAACACATAAAACATCCAAATTATTAACAAATTTTAATCACTAAAATTATAAACCAATTTTAGAAACCATTTATCATATGATGATGAGTCATCCATAGTACAACATGGCTTCCAGTTCCGTCAGATCGATTAGATTAACGCGGATATGGCATGCTCCTTTCTGACTATATATGTTCTAAGGTCTGACCATACCAGTCAACTTGACTGTTGACTTAACGCAGCCAAAATGCGTTTTGTTCGTTTTGTTTACCTAAATTATATCGTTTTTTTCACTTTTATAAATATATTCCTAAAGTAAGTAGATAGCATGTATCAAATATACAATCGTTAATTACCAATTACATACCTTCAAACTATTTTTTATGACCTGTTATCAATATTTTGAAATAAAATAAAAACAGTAAAAACGTATATGTCAAATTTATTGATGTTTTTGTTAAAAGTTTGGTTAGAATTAAATGTCAGTGGAACCAAAATGACATCACACTAAACTAGCGCATTGAATAAGGAATCTTAAACTAAAATGACATAAAAGTCAAAACTTAAGGTAAGACTGTGGTACTTGCAATGTCGCCACGACATAATCTCTTCGCCCCAAAAAAAAAACATGAAAATATAATTTAACAATAACGTATTGGGTTTAATACAAAAGAAACCTTTTTCTTTGGTTTTGAAATAACATTTTTAACATCTTGTTCTGTTAACAAAAAGGCTGGGTTCAACCTATTTATATTAATTAATGATTCTTTACCATTAATAAGAATTTTAAAAACTTTATCATTTCCAGTGACTTTGTAAGGCCCTTCAAAGAGAAGGGTTAATAAAGGTTAAATACCTTGGACTTTAACAGAAACGAAATTATTTTTCATCAAATCTGGTGAAATAAAACATTTCGTTTTACCGTGTCTATTTATTTTAGTGGGTTTTACGAGTATATTATCAAAATGTTCTTGTCAGTATCAAAACATTCACTACTATCTCTAAAAAAATCTCCTGATAATCTTAGAGATTTTCCGTAGACTAGTTCAGCGGAAGAACACTTCAAATAACCCTTTACTGAGGTTTTCAAACCTAATAAATTGAATGGTAATTCATCCTTCCAATTATTATTATTATTATTATTATGAAGTTTGACCATAAGAGGTGCTTTTAATGTTCTATGAAATCATTCTATCATTTAGTTTGATTCTGGATGATAACTATACTCTGTTTTTAAACTAGGAGGAGCGAATTAAAAAGACGCATTTACACAGGGAAACGTAACTAGATTCGTTACTAAGAGCGTGTTCCGAAATATAGTTGTGTTCAAAATTTATGTAATAGTTGTTATTATCGGCCCTAGTCGGCGAACAGCCAATCATGGATTAACGAACAAATAAATGTCATAGGAGTCGATTTTTTTATTGGTTCCAGACAACGGTCGTAAATTTCACATTATTATCTGAAAAGTTTGTCTAAAACAAATTGTCACTGTCAAATGAAATTTAATATGGTCATTGATTTGTTGACATCTGAAATGTTTTTCTTGCTTTTGAAATCGACTTTTTCAGTGTGATTTTTTTGAATGTATATTGAATATTTATGAAAATTGTTAAAATAATATCAAGATGCAGGTTAGTATAAAACATAGAAATATGATCCTTTAACATTTTTAATTATTTGTTATAGGTATAAAATTAAGTAGAAGGTAATCACTGGATCACACAGTGACTGGAATTTATCCTATGAGTAATATGGACATTGTAGCTAATTTTGTGTTAACCCATAGTTATTACGCTACATAACACTACATATCAACATTATATCATTACTAAATTTTAACTTAATATTATTGTAGGTCCTGTTAACTCAATTAATGTTAGCTCATTATGCTAAATTAAGATTATCTCTAATGTAGTAGAATAAACAATTTTGTAAATGGTTTTATTGTCTAATAAATAAAATTTACTTGAATATTTAGTTACGTTTTAATCAGTTTGGTAAGAAATTTAGCAAGTTTTAGTTTTAAAAAATCTAATAAAGTTTTAATGAAATGTTTCGGAATCCATTTCTTCATGGTAATCTCCCGTCTTTTTGCCTTCAAAACCAATAATGTATTTTCTACAAAATTCTCTTCCGAATCAGCATGTTAAATAATAAGTCGTCTTCCCTTTCTTGTAGGGCTTTTCAGGAACTGCTACTCTTAATAGTACTCGGTAGAGAAGAATCCATAATCGTAGAAATTGAATATAATTGCTTACTAAAGTTTTGAAAAGAACTATTATTTACAAAATAAAATATAAAATGATAGAACTGTCAACAATATTAATTACTATTAGCTGATGTTAATGCTAAAAAGTGATGTGTGAAACTGACTGCAATCTGACCAATCAGAAGTCTACAAAATTGCCAACTTAAATTGAAATCGATCCTCCTAGTTTAAAAACAGAGTATAGTAGTCACATACTTTGATTTTCTTTTACTATACGGAGAATGGTCGCACTGTGCAGCTTTCTGAGTGCCTTTTAAAAGGATATAGGAAACTCTGCCATTTTGAACCATTAATACGTGTTGCCTACATCTTGGCGCAATTAGGCATTCCAACGACCTGTCAAACAATAGGTGCCAGTGGGAAATTCTTGTATATTTAAGGGGGGTAGCGACATAGTCTTGCAACTTGGACGCTATTTTTATTCGAAGTGTTACTCGCCAAGCCTGCCAATTTATGAAGAAATGTATAGGTGGGTTTTTTAAATATTATTTTTATTGTGTTTGACATAAAATATTTAAATGTAATCCATTATTCATGATTTTACGTAAAGTAGATAGAATACACCATATGTCGCCACCCTTAGATATACCAAACCTGCCCACTGGTAATTCATTCGTTTGGAATGCCTAATATTTTTAATAGGTGCGTTTTAATCATCCGCTTCTGCTTCGGAATTGTCGGTTTTCTTGTTTTAATCTGACAGGTTAGAACGACTGAACTGACAATTCCAGAAGCAGAAGCGGATGATTAAAACGCACCTGGTATTTTGCTTGCTGCTGTCAGTGTCAGTGAATATTATTTTTGGAGTCACAGTTTATTGCTAACTCACTCGGACCAGTTAAAAGTTTCAAAATAACATCCACTCCAGGGATACAAATTCAGGATACGCAGAAGACTGCTGTTTTATTATAGGCGGTTGTCCTATATTGTATTATCTGAGTTGCGCAGTGTATAAACTGGAACATTGAGATATAAAGTGCCGACGCAAAGTGAGCGATCTGATTCTTTAGTTATAAACTGTGTCATAGGGTTCAAAATGGCCGCGCCCTATGTTGGGCGTGTCGGACCTCTCTCTTGCCCCGTATAGTAATCAAAGTATGTGATAGTAGTATATATATTTTTAAAACCTAATTTTCTGCTAAATGACTCGAATTGGCTACCCTGGCTATATAGCTATATAGTTATTTATTATTGTTTTAATAATTACTTTTGCAGTAAATGATTTTAAAGGAAAAACTTTCAAACAATATCTATATGAATATGTTGGAACTTACCTTTTGGGATTGAAAATTCACCTTTTGGTGATTTTGTCCCTAAGTTTGGAGACCCTTGATTTAAACATAGTGGCGAGTACACGACAGAGGCGTACTACAATATAGTAAAGTGATATCGACGGTTGGACGCTGAAAATATAATAGAATTGATAATGAATCGGGCATGCTCTCAAACTATGAGTTAGTAGTTCTGAATCCGTTCAACATTCTTTCGCGAACGAAGCTATTATTTTTAATATTTAAACTTTTATTTTCTTATCCATTTTTTAATTTATTTAAAGTTTAAGTACTAAAAACTGACATAAGTGACATTGAGGTAATTTCAGACACCGACAACACAGGATAAAGAACAATACATAAAAGAAACATAGGGCTAAAACAGGAACCTAGCAACCGAAGCCACACCTTCTTTTTGGTGGAGCATTGTCAAAATTGAAACGTAGATTTGTTACTTGTTTGAAGTGCAACAGTGCACACTTTTATAGCAAATGAACAAAGCTGTCACTGCTGTCACTGCTGTCGCTGTAAGAAAATCATTATTTTTTTTTCCTGTCGTGTCTTTATTTGTCGTTTAGGATTTTTGGTTGTTTTTAGCGAATATTCTGATAACTTTTACGTTTTTTTAGTGGCTTATTTTTAGTTTTTGTTGATGTTTTTAATTGTGGAGTTGTTAATTTAATACTTTATTGTACGTATTAAGATTAGGTTTATAAACAATGCCGCGTCAAAGAGGAGGAGGATATACTTGTATTTATCGTGGATGTACCTCAAAAACAGGTGGCAAAGAAGAATTGTTCACGCTTGTGAAAGATCCAGTGAGGTATGTATGAAACATTGAGGGTGAAATAGTAATTAACCTTGCCATAATATGGCAGTGCAATGATGGTATGTATTTTTCAGACTTGAATTGTGGCTTAAGGCAGCAAATAGAGAGAACTTATTGGGAAAGAGCGTTGAACACTTAAGTAAAAATTACAAAATTTGTGAACTGCACTTCCAGGATAAATTCGTTTATCAGTCAGGAACAAGAAAACGATTATTTGCAAATGCATTCCCAACAGTAGTTCCCCATTCAGAACCTACGAAAAGAGTCATAGTTTAGCAAGGTAAATAAATATAATTTATAGTTAAATGTTACAAAATTTTTGCTACTCGTCTTCCTTGTCATTTTTTACATTACATTTAGTAGTTTAAAAAATAAAATGATAAGTACTAATAATCTTAGAATATCAACCCATACATTCCATTTTGTAGAACTACATCGGAGGTAAACTGCACTATGTCGACATACAACAACTTATGCAAATTAAAATAAAGTAGTTTTATTAGTTAGGTTAGTAAAAAATACAAATATTGTGAAAATAAATGGATGTCCTAAATGCATATGTAGTTGAAATTTAATAATTTAACAACATTAAATCTGCTGTACTAAAAAGTTGACTAGAATGACAGTGCAGTTTACCTCCTAGGCACAAAAATATATTCACATTTTATAAAATTATTTTAAATATGATCTGGCTAAAAAGTGCGACTCAGACATTTAATTCTGACAAATGATGCACCTTCTTGACAATAGTTGATCTGATAAAAATTTGGTTTCTCTTTCTTTGTTTAGAGGAATTTGTTGTTCATGGAGAAAAAGGCAAAGACCTCAACTTCAGCAGAAGTAGAATTTTTTGAACAAGTGCATAGTCAACCATCTGTTCCTCTACCTTGTGTAACAGCACAAATTCAAACGAATAATGTGTTATTATCAAACAATCCAAGAAAGCAGAGACTGCGACTAAAGATAGCAACGTTGAGGAAACGTTTGTTTGGTGCAAAAAGAAGAAAAATAATTACTCATTATTTAATATTTTTTATAAGTACCGTTTATATAAATATTCTATATTTTTGTTGTTTATTAGGATATAGCTATTGTTTGCTCTGTAAATCTGTGTAAACAATTTTAATTATTTTAATTTTCAAACAATTCTATTTTATTAAAATGCATGCACTAGAATGTAAACTTATCAATTGCATAAATAAACGTTTTTTTATTTATTTTTTTCTATTCATAAAATTCCTAAAATACGCTTTAGCTAATGATGTTTTTAACAATTATCCCAGTTGATTTATAGTTATGGATCATAAATGACTAGTGAGATTTGTGGCACAATATTAATAGTTCATTATAACAGGGTAAAATAAACTATTGTTTAAAACTTTATATTTTTTATTTTTAAAACCTCTGTCGGAAGTGGTAGAAATCAAAAAATAATTTACTTTAACCGAGAATAGTTTCAAATGCATTCATGCAAATTTTCATAAAATATGACACATAATTATGTAAAATAAATGTAGTTTTCGCATTGTAGGTTCAGTGAATAGCTACGTTCACGTGTACTGTGAATAATTACATTTTCTCAGAGTATCTCTGTGGTGGAACTGAAGGTCACATATTTCTATTCCTTCAACTTCAAAGTTCCGACCATTACTTTCTTTTCTGTATTGTTCTTTCTTATGTGCCGACAATAAAGTGGTACACCTAGTATACTTCCCTTTCTGCTTATATCTTTATAATAAGTCAAACATTAAACAAATCTTTATTTGATCCCCTTGTCATAAAACGTAATTGTTTATCAACTAGTTTTTCAGACCTCTGGTGTTGTTTTAGGTAAATTCAAAATTTACCTATTTTCAATCCTATCTCCCAACCGCAACTCGACTTATCCAGCATCAGTGGGATTTTTGAAATATACACACCACAAAGTGAAATATAGCCTAATATGTTTGCATAAACAACTTTGAAGTTGAAATTTGCTTTCAGCTCATGCAGGAGGCGTATCTCATCGAATTAGTTTTCAGCGTAGTTTCGGATAAAATTTTAGCTTAAATTTCGTTCGAATACGTTATTATTGAAATCTGCCTACTGAAATGGATTTTAAAAGAGACAGGATTTTTTCATTTATTTTTGATAAATGAAAATGTTTTTATCTTTTAATGCTTTTATTGAAATCATTTTATGTGGATTAGTTAACTCTACATGACACCTATGTCATTAATAGCTGATATTATAAAACTCCTATTTGTATAAAATACAGTCTCCTTACTTGAATCGATATGTAATTATATCCGTTCAGTAGAACACAATGGCCTACTTTTTCATCTTGTAGTATGTGCAATATAGATTAGAAAAGGTCAGCAGTGCGTTTTCTAGGGGATATAGACAAAAGAAGATTATTATATTAAGAAAATTATTTTCATTATCTGACAAATTGTGTTTTTATATTTTGTAATATATAATTGAAACATTTAAAATAGTAGTTTGTGCAACACGAGTGGATATGGATGATTCACTTGAGTTGTACAATATACTTTTTCTACGACCCACTAACGAAAATGTACAATTATTAAAAATTATTTTAGGTTATTAAGATAAAATAATTATCAAAAAAATTATTTATGACTTTTATTAATTTATAAAATAAAAGAAAAACAGAAAAAAGATCATTCTAGATTCGAACTCGAGTTTTCCGTATAAAAGATAGGACCATTTACGCGCTTATTTTTTTCCTTTAATACTCGTAATTAAATTCACTCCTTATACTTTTATATAAATTAACAAATTATTTATAATTATAGACGGAATAAAAATAGAAATGCTATTAATTATTGATTCTATACAAGAATATTTTAATGCATGTTTAATCTCAATAACTTGTTACGGGTTAATTGTATTAATTTAATTAATTTAAATTTAAATATCTTTTCTGGGAATAATTTAAAACAAATAGTTTAACCTGTTTTCCAATAAGCTGACAATAAATAAATGAAGGCAAAGTAAAACTATTAACTTTATTCGGGATATTCTTCTAGTACAATGTATAACAATTTATTTCAAATGGTCTACTACCATCATAATTCTTCTTAGTTCACTAATAGGGTATTTTATATCTTCTTGACTTTCCTGAAAAAAAAAAAATAAATATTAAACCCTGAATAAATTAATAACAATAACATGACCTTTAGAATTTCAAAGGTTCAAAGTTCAATGATTTCTTCTCATACATAAAAATTGTCAATTAGCAAACTAAAACTTCTCAGGTAAACCTACAACCAGATCTTTTCTATAGTCTTACCTCTAGACTAATAAGACCGGCTAAGGTCAATAACAAAAAAAAAGGAACTTTTTTTGAAAAGTTTTCTTTTAGAACGCACATTTTGGTTCGTGAAGAACGTGCTCGCATTTTTGCGGATTTTTATATAAATCTAGGATATATTTAGTGAATATTTTAATATTTCCGAAAACTAGTAAATATCACATCACTGTGGATATAATTTTCATAATTATTCTTAGATTTAGAATTTAAAAACTTTGACTTCATCGAAGCCACTTGGAGGCCTCACGCCACGCCAAGGTGAGTCTTATAGAAATAACATTTGAAATATTCTATTTAAAATTTACTCTGGTTGTTAAAATAAAAAATAATGTTTTAGGTCTCTTTTCTTTCCTTAAGTTATCGTGTAAAAACTTACCTTATCGTATCGCATCAGATTGTCTTGTTTTCCAATCGTTATTCACCCTCTTAATTCAACTTTTGGGCTCGAAGAAACCCTCGCTATATAATATATAAAATCCATATAAAACTTATAGATTTGCTATCTAAATTAATAACTGGCTTTTTAAATATAATATAGGTTTACTTACTTTGTATGGCCCAAAAGATTAGTTGTGAATCTTCACGTATAGTATGCATACCACACAGAAGACCGGGGCTTGATTTTATTGTAAATAATATATTATTCTCTATTAATTGTAGCATAACTTCATCCCATTGTAAATATCTTATAAACAACAAACTTTATCTATTTGCTGCAGATAATAAAATACTGTAGAGAGACAACCCCCTTGTTTAATTAAAGATATAAATTTAAGTGCCCGATCCACTTCACAGAAAACCCTGGAATCGGGAGATAATTTAATCAACATGGTTAAAATCCCCCTTTTAAAGTAACAAACTACAAAATACTCTGAAAATTAATTGTCACTTATTTAAAATTTTAAAAATAATAGCACTCAGTTAATCAAAGTATGAACTGTGATTGGTGGATTTTATTTTTTTGCAGTGTTATCACTACCTAGAATGGATATGAAATATATTCGAATAAGGATAATTTCCTGACCGTAGCAGAATTTTATATGAATAAAAATTTTCCTTGGTTTTATCGGTCAAATGTTTTTAATTTTATTGTTTGCACACTACATGTGCATATGTTTCGAAAAGTAGAAATTTTTCCATGTTCAGGTGCAGTCAATTTATAAAAATTAAGGGGCGAATACAAACAGTTTAAAATTTTTTAAAATAATAAAACGCCATCTTTCTATTTCACATCGTTTGGTGTATTCGAAACATATATATTTCTTTAGTTAAAGGCAATAGCATACTTTTGCATTTTATAATCTGTGCGTTGATAAGCTAATAACCATGTGGGTGTAGAAAAAATATTAACACGACGCTTGATATAAATTTGAAATTTCCAGCTGCTGCCATCTACATAAAAGTATTGTTTTACCCTAGCTTTATTGGGCTTGACATATACTGCCTTCGATCATGGTAGACTGTATTCAAAATAGATTACCTGGGGTGAAGGCCTTATGCTCCACCCTGAAGCCTTTGGAAGATATTCTTAAAGTTCTAGTTGAGGCACTGGGTGTAATAAAATAAAACCATCACCATACATTTGATTTTGATATATTCACTGCTTGGTTTTTTTACATTTAACACATGTTACATAGAATTATTAAAAAATTTACATATTAACTTTTATCAATCAAATCGCACAATGCTTGGAATTGATTAACGCGAATGCCGGCTTTTTAGGTTAAAGTTTTTGACTTTTTGCTTGGTCGGCTGAGAAAGCGAAAGTGATTTAAGTTTTATGCTGCCGTTGTTCGTCACCCGCACCGGCTTTTTAGCTTTCTTTTAATTGGTTCTCTAGTCTCGTACGATTGCACGCGAGACTATTATTTTTAATATCTGTCTTATGATTGGGTGAAAAATCTCGCGTGACTAGCTTTAACTGTTTGCGAAGTAGCAGGTGTCTTTGAAGGTTACTTGAAAGTTAAATTTGTTTTTATTGCACAACTTTGGATAATTGGTTTATACAGGAAGTGTCTATTTAGTATTTTATTCTTTTTTATTTGTTAAGTGCGCAGGTTTATACAGGGGGGTGTCTATTTAGTATTTTATTCTTTTTTGTTTGTTAAATGCTGATTCAGATTAATCTGCCCTGCAGATAGGACATGTTGAATGTAATTTCATCAAGTATGTAAACTTAAAACTACAAGAATCACAGCTGTTTCATGTATTTTATGTTGGATGTTTTAAAATAAAATAAAACATATGTAGACATACAGGGTGTTTATAAATTCATGCGACAAAATTCAGGAGGTAATTGCTTGTATGAAATTAAGATGGGTATTTCTTATAACAAAATTTCCTCAGCCCACCCCTTTCCAAGATATCAGCCTATGGTGACTAAAATTGAGTTTTTAGACCTGATGGTGGCCCTTGTGTCAAAATCGTTTGTCAATTTATAACTTTTATTATTAAATTTATGTGGTACAGATTTTGAGTATTATATCTTTTTTTTACTAAGACATTAGTGTAATAGTGCAATAAAAATTCTATCTATGTCTTTCATATTGAATACCAAATTACTAACCGTATTTTCCTCGCCTAGCTCATTTAGTTTTTGTAGGCATCACCGGAAAATTGTTGAGCTGATTAAGTAAGAGCTCAGCACTCTGATGACGGCTTGGCTTTTGACCAAAATGATAATCTTTTGTCTGCAATTTTCTCACCATGAATTTAGCTATTATGTATTGTAAATTTGTTTTTTAAGTAGTTATGCTCTTTTTAGGGCTTTTGTGGCCTTATTTACTACTTCCTTTTTAAGTTGTATGTTAAAGAGAAGTTTGTTGTCCAGGATTAGGCCTAGACATTTGACTTATTTTTGCAATTCTACGTACGAACTCCAGTGATAAAAATCTTTGTAAAAATTTAAATATTGATTATTTTTTCTTATAAAATTCAGAAATCCTCTTTAGATACCATTTAAACTATAGATTAGTCCGAGTTAACAAAAATAAAGATCAGCGTTCATAAAAAATCCGGAAAATTGGAAAACTTAAAAAAATGCGTTTTTTACAACAAAAAAAATCATAACTTTTTTATTTTTTGATACAAAGGGCAAAAATTTTAGTTGTCTTCTTCTGTTACATCACTATAAAAGAATAATAATTGTTTTCATTGGTCTTTAAAAAAAAGGTATTTATTTTGAGTGCTATCTCACTGGCCTAGGTATAAAAGTATATCCCTTGACTACCGATAGATGTCGTTACGAGTTTCGATTTCGAAGATTTAAATATCGAAAATCGACGAGAAAGAGCGTGGGGTATGTATGTTGTAAGAACCCCACGAGGCCAGGTAAAGGTTAAACAAATTATACGAATTATTTCCAAGTGTGGGACAAGGTAAGTAATTTTCTATTTTTTAAAAACTACAATATTCCAACTGATTGGTGTTTTTAGACTTCCAAATAATGATTTGATATCATAACCCTTTCAAATGAATAAAAATATTGATGCTATCTAAAACGAAAGTTGCAGTAGAAAAGTGTTCATAAATTTACAGCTATAAATTCATAGACATTTTATACGTGTCCTAGATGCCACCACGACGTATATTTTTCGTTTCACTCATGACTTATCTACAGAAGAAGACTAGACACAAATACACAATATTTTTAGCCAAAAATGCACACATCGCAAAGCGTCACGACCGGTCCTGATTGTCCTGATTGTCCTGAATGTCACAGAAATGTCATCTGACGCGTTTTTTAAAGTGTCATTGATTGTCATTGATAAATGTAAACTATAAACCTTTAAATGGTTTTGTATTATTTTATGTTTAGCGGATTTTAATTGTACGTTATTTGTATGTAACGTCTGTGGTAACTAAAAAAATTTATGTACATTTTCATTTGACTTAAGGTCCAATGTCACATAACATCAGAAAACCTAGGAGCATCGGCAACTTCGCATAATGAAATAACTTTTGCCTTCGGAACTACGCGAGTGGAAACGAGTTGCTACTAGGGACCTTTAAATGAGTATGGTCATTTATCTCTCTCTTAATTTTGATGTTCTTTGTCATCTTTCGCATCTGCTGCCTTAGAACATATATATTCAGGAAGGAGCATGCCATGTCCGCGTTAATCTAATCGATCTGACGGAAGTGGTGGCCATGTTGTACTATGGATGACTCATCATCATATATCATAAATGGTTTCTAAAATTGGTTTATCATTTTAGTAATTAAAATTTGTTAATAGTTTGAATGTTATATGTGTTAATTTAAACTTTTATCAAGCGTTTGTTTTGTAGACATTTTTAAAAAGTGTTTAGTGATTTAGTATTTATTTAGTATTTATTACTGTTAATTTTAAATTTTCCGCGTTAAAAGACAAACAAGACAATATGGTCAGTTGTTCATCTTGTGGATATAGCAGCACAACTAAAATTAGAAAGGAATATTTTACATTTTATAAGAAATTATTTTGTTCTCTTAATTTTCAACCACATTAAAGATTTTAAAAATTTTTAATGTTTTAAATTTGTAAACAAACATGGTAAGTGTGTCTGCCATCAACTGTGCTCAAAGGCGTAGTTCAATTTAGATTTACAAATTGATTGCAAGTAAACAATTTTCAGATTCCTTAATGATTTCCGTTAATTTTCAGGGTGGAGAAGACCCAATAAATAAGAGATCATCAAAATTGGTCTAGCCGTTCTTGAGTTATAAAAATGATGTAACTAACCCGACTTTTTTTAATTTTTTTAGATTTTCAGTACTTTATGGGCGTTTTCAGGATTTTGTAAAGGGATAACGCAATTTTTTGGTGTTTCGTGTCTGCCAGTAGTAGATTTGAAGTTTTTTCTACATTCAATTAGTTATAACTTGTAATTTTTATGCTCATATTGCGACTTTATTATTCAGATTACAAATATGTTTATTTAAAATGGTTATTTAATAAATAGGGGGGGAAAGTCAAAGATTGACAGCGGTAGATAAACAGGATCAATCATACAACTCATTCGTAAACTGTCGGCACTAAATTCAGTGATCCACGTGATCCATCGGGTAAAACCAGTAATCTGGATTTGTTATCTATAGTAGGTTTTCGAAAATGCCTTGTGTAATAAACAAATATTTTGATGTAATCTGAAAAATTGAAATAAGAAGCAGTTTATAAAAAAACTTTTAGTCTGCTCCTTCTTTTGTAATAAATGAATTCCGTTCATTATTTTCTATTCAGGATCGGTACTCTTTTTCTCATTTTAAACTTATTTGATTTGACCTAAGCCTAAATTATTTTCACAAAATAAACAGTAAAGCTGGTTATAAAAGAAGCTCTTAAAACTTTCGTTGTATATTTGGTTTTAACCAAATATCAACTTCAAACTGAAAAAAATCTTTTCAGTTTCTTATATACCGGTTTTTCGTCAAACTCTTGTCTAAACTTTCGACTACTTTTTAAATTAATTTTGCTCTTTTATATTTCATATATTAACCATCTAAGCTTACTTATTTGAGAACTTACTCCACCGAAAAATAACTTGGAAACTAAAGTAACACCGTGGCCCCAGAAGAAATACTCCTAAGCTAATTTTCCATGAAAATTGCTTTCTGAAACTTCTGCTACTTTAAAATATTCGCAGCAATAAAGTTCTTGTGAAAAATTTTCGTCGCTTGATGAGAATATTGTTCCTAGACAAAGTAAGTTTTATTGGTTAGGTCAAAGTAAATGTTTTTTCCTATTCAACGTTGATAAAAATATTTATACAAATTGATGAATTATTTATACAGATCGATCCAAATTTAAGAGAACATAATTTAATGGAAGGTAGAGCACATTTTTTATCCGAGTTCAAAACAAAGGTGAAGCTTATTGATTCTGAAAACAAAAATAAAAATGAACGTTTAGGGGGGGTTGAATTCTTTAAAAAATCCTAAACGAAAAAAAATGTGAACTTGAAATTTTTAGCAAAAATCAAGCTTTATAAGGGGACAAAGTCTATTAATTTAAAAACAAAATTGTGAAAAAATGGAGGGTTGAGGAGGATTGAATTAAAAAACAAATAGAAATCAAACACCAAAAGCGATATCAACATGCAATTAAACTTTTCAAAGGGATGAAGACTATTGATCCTGAAAAAAAAAAAACGAATAAAAATTAGGGGTTAAGAGCGGGAGGGGGTCTGTTAAACTGTGAAGAGTATAATATAGAATATCAAGCATTATATATCTTTATTCTAGTTTAAATAACACTTGCCTTAATTATTACTTGTAATTTTAGGTATTGGTAGTCGAAAATTTAAAAGTTAGATTAAGTTGACAGTTATTCATTTTTAACCTAGAAAAATTTTGTAGAATTTGTTTATTTCCCAATCTAAGGTTTATTTTGTACGGGTATTGTTTAAAGGATTTATTATAAACTTTCCAGAATACTACAAATAAGAAGGTACGTAAAAGCGTATAAAATGTCACTAAATAAAGTTAACTTAAGTAAATGCAGTATTTCTGCACAAATTAGAAAAATCACAATTTAACAAAGGTTTCTCTCATTAAAAATTTCCAGGACGCATGCTTACATGTCAAAATAAAGACACCCTTAATACGGCTTAAACCTTATATAGCGAAAGTAAAAGTTGGAAAGGCTTTTGGTAGGTAGAGAGGGGGTAAACGTCAAACCACGTCGGACGGCTTCGAGAATTTCGCAGTAATGTTTACCTGCCAGTGTCGTTTCATAGAATAAGTAATTTTAAATTGTTATCGGCGGAACCGGACAATAGCATGTATTTATGGACTATAAATAATTATTAAACATGTATTATAATATTCAAATCATAATTTTACAAAATTTCAACATTTCACATTTCAACATTTCACAATTTATTAAAATATTTACTCGAAATTGTTATTAACATCTATAAAATAATTTTGTACGCCAATGTATCGCGTCCACTTCAGTGAGATCCGCTGCAAACTTGTCAATTAATGTGTTTAAAGTGGGATAACTGGCAAAAGCCTTTCCAACTTTTATTTCTACCACGGACAATAACTCTCTATTAAATGACACTAATTTCAATATACAGTGTCGACTATCAAATACTTTTACACAAGTTTGTGTGTGAAAACTACAGAGAGTTAGCAATAAAGTTAATAAATAATATCAACGATGCCAGTTTATATGGTCTCGCCAACCTAACAACGCGATTGAACCTTTGAATATATATAGTCAGGAAGGAGGAATCATAAACGACTTTGGAATCGCGATGGTATCTAATTTTGACAGTGAACTAGACGAATATGTCGAGAAGTGTTTCCGGTCTACCACTGACGTATTGTCATAAGGGTGCGTAGAAAAGAGAATAATAAATTCTTATTTGTATATTATCTAAATTTACGGATTTATCTCATTTTAACGAATACCTATTTTCTTGCGTGAAGTTTGCATTTTTTTTAATTAATCATCATTATGTGAATTAATTTTACTTTAAAATTGCATGTTGGGTGGGATAAATATAGGATAATATTTTTGCTATAAATTATAGAGGGATTTATTTGAAAAATCAAAGCAATAATGTATTAATAAAAGAAATTTTGACTTTTTTACATCTTTATTATGACAATATTTTTAT
Organism: Psylliodes chrysocephalus; assembly: GCA_927349885.1. Taxonomy (NCBI): domain Eukaryota; kingdom Metazoa; phylum Arthropoda; class Insecta; order Coleoptera; family Chrysomelidae; genus Psylliodes; species Psylliodes chrysocephalus. The sequence continues at coordinate 55,151,513 of OV651817.1, forward strand.
TAATTTAAATTTTACAAATTGTATAAATTTTACAAAAACAGTATGTCGTGTTTATTAAGGTTTGAAAATTAAATATGTTTTGTAGATGCGTTAAAAAATAGTACGTTTGTTTAACAAGAGTGGGTATGATGGCCATATCGCACGAAGACGAAATTTGAGCACAACGCCGTAGGCATGTATTTGTGTTTGTAATTATAATATGCAAGTCTGAGTACATAAAAAACTTCCTAATATCGAAGAGAAGATCTGACCATTTTATTACATAATATTATTAGTAATATTTTTTGCAGGACTTAAATTTTGCATAAGTTGGTATAACACCTTTGCATGAAAGGATCCTATAAAGTAATAACGATTCTGTGAGTGCAAAATAGATCATTTTTAAATGTACATTCAAATTTAATCGCAGGAATTTAAATTTTGGTAAAAGGCAACGCATTATTTATATGCTTAGTCCAGTTAAGATGAGAGTCAATTTGTACCCCAAGGTATTTGATATAATTTGTAATACTTATATGAAACTGCTGAACGTTACCTTTAATTATATTTCTATAGGAAGAGGGCATATTTTTGTAATTACATAATGGAACAACATAAGTTTTATCAAAGGTTTGTAAGTTTTCATAATTGAACCATTTGAAAATTTTTATAGATCTGTTTTCATTAATAATTTTAATCAATTTCAGTTCTCTGCATTTTACAGAATAGCTGTGTCGTCCTAAAAACTAACAATAGTTCTATCTGTATGTAAACGACAAATTATTTAAAATAAAATTAAACAACATAGGACCTAAGACAGTATCTTGAGGTATGCGCTATGCAACTATTTTTTCTTAATTCTAACTATTTGTATTTAAATTTGTAAATAACTTTGTAATAAATTATATGGAGCGTTTAACATTCATACAATAAACTTCTAATATACGAAATTACATTTATTAAAACAAATCTGGATATACGGTACTGAGCTCTGTGGGGACAGCAAGCAGCTGGTATATTGACATTTTGCAGCTATTCTAGAGCAAAGTGCTTCGGATTGTAGTAAATGTATTTAGTACGTGTGAAATGAAATTATACAACTGCAACTATATATCTGCAAACGTCATCTCTGCGTCAAGAAATACAAAAAAAAAACAGATTAGTTAAAGAAGAATTTCTTTTTATAATATTCAAAACAATACGGTTGGGGCTTCATCATGTTACGTATGGGATGTCTAATGGTAGATTATAATTTTCTGCAATTGGAAGAAACATCAGAATTACCCTGGATTAATTTATATAATTTATAAATCTAGAATCTTTAAGAAATCTGCAAATTGTTTACTTGCAATGAATTTATAAATTAAAATTGAACAATAATTTATTCATTTTAACAACCACATAAATATCTTAAAATTGCCTAAAAGATTTGTTTAAATAGAATATGGATAAATACCCTATAAACCATGAGACTACGCCTATGAGCACAGTTGATCGCATATATACTTACCATTTTTGTTTACAAATTTAAAACATTAAAAATTTAAATAATCTTTAATTTGGTTAAAAATTGAGAGAACTTGCTTATGAAATGTAGTTCTTTCCTTTCTACTTTTAGCTGTGTTGATGTATCCACAAGAGCAACAACTGACCATATTATATGGTTTGTCTTTTAACGCGGAAAACTTAAAATTAACACTAATACTGACTAAATACTAAAACACTAAACACATTTAAAAAGGTCTACAAAACATACCTTTGATAAAAGTTTAAATTAACACATAAAATATCCAAGTTATTAACAAATTTTAATCACTAAAATTAGGAACCAATTTTAGAAACCATTTGTCATATGATGATGAGTCATCCATAGTAAAACATGGCTACCACTATTTCGTCAGATTGATTAAATTAACGCAAACATGGAATGCTCCTTCCTGATTATATATATTCAAAGGATTGAACCGTATAAACTGACAACGCTGATACTGTTCGTTTCCCACTTGCCCTATGTTAAGTCTCCGTTATTTTACATACACTTGTGCAAGGCGGATTGAAAAATTTCCAGTGGTCAATACTATATATTTTCAAGCACTAGGTGTAGCACTAACAGCTACAGAATTCGCTTGTGGCTTAAGTCCACTCAGGGCGATTCTCCTATGAAAATGTTGTATTTTGTAACATCCGCCTTAGGTAAACTCAAGCGGAGAAATAACATGGCAGAAAGAGATTTTCATGTTATTTTTATTTCATGTTTGGAAATAATAAGATGAGGTTAAATTATTTTCAGTTCAGAATTTCAAGAAGTTTTATTTATTTATATTTATAATTATAGAAATATACAATAACCATTAAAAAAGCATTTTTTGTTCAAAACAATTAAATTCAAATTCTTACTATGGATAGCTATTTCAGGAAACAGTTGCTTCACTCCTAAAACAAACAACAAAATAATTATTGATATTTATATACCTACCAAAGGAGTTTATTTAAAGTTAACATGTTTAAAAATTAGAGGACTTGTTATATCAAGTGTTTTATCAGTTGTCAAATATTGACCACAAGTAATTAAAATTAGAACTTTTTAATAAACTTTAAGTGAATTGCAACAATAAACTTTTTTGGTCTATGAAAAAACGTTTACGTTGACCACTAATAGTATAGATAAAAAAGAAGGGCATTAATTTATTTTGCAGAATGTAGTACAAGTTTAAATGCTTAATTGTAGTTAAAATTAAATTTTAAACACATGTGATCGGCCTAATAAAAGTTTTCGTTTAGATTTAATAATTTTTCCATGGTTTTTATTGTAGTGAATTAAAAAAAATAACTCTTCGTGTGACAGATAAGTCAGAGAAAGTGAAATGTCACCCATCGCCATACAGTGTGCTGCAGTCGTCATTAGTAAAAATATGATTAAAATAAGAAGAGAGAATAGTCCAGAAATGTCTGGAAATGTCATTTCTTGTCAAGAAAAGTCTGGACAGCTCGAGAAGGTTTTAGAAGGGTCAACCAAGCTATATAAATCTATGATCCTGACGTTAGTCTTTCAGTTTTATAATAGACGCTATAGGTTAATGTTATCAGTTGAGTTGAAATAAATTAAGATATCAAAAATTTGCGTAACAATAATATAATTTCACAGTATATAAGAACGGCGAGTGCGTTAGAAAATATTGCAAGCACAAGTACGTGTAAACGATCTATTGGTCGTAAATCGTTATCTTTAAAAGAAAAAAAATATCGTTCTTTACGTATTTATTATTCTTCGAAAATAAATTGTTGCACTTTCTGCCACTAAATGTAATACCTATAATGGAGTTTAACATTATTTAAGATGTTTCACATCCGAAAGGAATAAGAGAATAATTTAAATTACCTGATGTTCGAAATTTAGTTTTGAAGGCAGTTTCAGATGTAAATGGAGAACAATGAAAAAAATGCTTTGAATAAATTGAAAAGGTGGATAATTCATTCTGAAAAGTAAATATAACAAATGAAAACTTAAATATAAAATCTGATGTGTCCAACACATGACTTTCCTATCTAGTTATTACAGGCTTTTTCCGGTTATTTTGTACAACCTATTGCAGCACCTCCATAAATGTTTAGAGGATAAACTAAATATATACATTTTCCACATACATTTACATCGAAACATTTTTCTATAGATATTCATTGAAAATGAAAATACTGTAAAATTTAAATTTTGCACTTTGCCTACAATTTTTCCATTACGGTCCATTTTAGAAAAATCATGTATAAACAAAAATTATAGAGATTAATATCGCAAACAACTTTTATTTCAACAATTTTGATAAAAATCAGAATTTTGCCCATTTTGTCAAATTTCTCGAATACGGACCATTTCAGGAAATTTTGACACAACACAAAAATTATAGATAATAATATTTGAAGTAACTTTTAATTGAACAATTTTCTTCTCCAAACATAAATAACAGATATATTCCATAAAATATAAAAACGGCCTTCTATAAAGTACCCCCCCAGATGTTCCGACTTTGTCCAAAATCTAATCATTTCACGTCAGGCCGAAATAAACCTTAAGTTTAAAATTTAATGTTTTTTCTTTATCCGTTTTTGAGTTTTCTTCAAAATTCGAAATTTACACATTTTCTCAAATATCTCGAATACGGTCCATTTTAAAGAAATTATGTATAAAATAAAAATTATAGAGAATTATGTTACAAACAACTTTTATTTGAACAATTTTTATAAAAAATTATTTTTTTTACATTTTCTCAAATTTCTCGAATACGGATCATTTTAGGAAAATTTTGCATAAAACGATTATAGATAATTATATTAGAAGTAACTTTTATTTGAAGAATTTTCTTCTCCAAACGTAAATAACAGATATATTCCATAAAATATAAAAATGACCACCTATAAAGTACCCCCCCAGATGTTCCGACTCTGCCCAAAATCTAATCAGCTCATTGGACGCTAAAACAAAGCTTAAGTTTAAAATTTGGTGTTTTTTTGTGTATCGGTTCATGAGTTATGCGTTATACACACACAGACACACACAGACACACACAGACACACACAGACACACACAGACACACAGACACAGACACACACACACACACACACACACACACACACACACACACACACACACACACACACACACACACACACACACACACACACACACACACACACACACACACACACACACACACACACACACACACACACACACACACACACACACACACACACACACACACACACACACACACACACACACACACACACACACACACACACACACACACACACACACACACACACACACACACACACACACACACACACACACACACACACACACACACACACACACACACACACACACACACACACACACACACACACACACACACACACACACACACACACACACACACACACACACACACACACACACACACACACACACACACACACACACACACACACACACACACACACACACACACACACACACACACACACACACACACACACACACACACACACACACACACACACACACACACACACACACACACACACACACACACACACACACACACACACACACACACACACACACACACACACACACACACACACACACACACACACACACACACACACACACACACACACACACACACACACACACACACACACACACACACACACACACACACACACACACACACACACACACACACAGACAGACAGACAGACAGACAGACATCATCGCGAAAATAGTCAAAACGGATTCAGGGGACCTCAAAACGTAAAAATCCGTCGAAAACTCGAGGTCGAAAAAAATCATGATTCCTATACTTTCCTTATATCTGTAGGTATACAGATAGGAAAGTAAAAAGGCAAAAAAATTATAGGAGGAAATATCGTTAATATTAATTCTTTGCTCTTCAACTTCTTCAGCATTTTGTAAATTTGTCTAAATATTAAATCTTCATAATCATTATCCCAATTTGCGAAGAATACCATTGCATTATTTCTTAAGTATGAAATTACAAATATGTCTGTTTTTAAATTTAAAGGTCATTTCCTTTACCGTCGTTTTAATCTATCAGTATAAGCATGCGTGTGAAAGGATTTCAAACGACAGGAACCGCTTCTTCTACTTTAAACCAAGCGACCTATATACGCTTGATTTTTAGGAGAAGTGATAATTTTAAGAATGGGTCTAAATGTCTGACCCACTAAAAAAGTAATCCCTTCGCTTGAAATGATAGATCGCACGATTCGAGAATCGACGCCCTGACGTCGTTCATATTCTCCATTTATTCAGTATAATATTCTCCATTATAATAGTGTTCTGTATATACGATTTTGTTCTCGCGAATTCACTGGATCAGTAGCGAACAGTGCCTCGTGCGTCTACCATTCGTGTGTATAAAAATCTGATGTGTCCAACACATGACTTTCCTATCTAGTTATTATACGCATTTTCCGGTTATTTTGTACAACCTATTGCAGCATCTCTATAAATGTTTAGAGGATAAACTAAATATATACATTTTCCACATACATCTACCTCGAAACATTTTTCTATAGATATTCATTGAAAACGAAAATACAGAAAAATTTAAATTTAGCACTTTTCCATTACGGTCCATTTTAGAAAAATCATATATAAACAAAAATTATAGAAATCGATATCGCAAACAACTTTTAGTTCAACAATTTTCATAAAAATCAGAATTTTGCACATTTTGTCAAATTTCTCGAATACGGACCATTTCAGGAAATTTTGACATAAAACAAAAATTATAGATAATAATATTAGAAGTAACTTTTATTTGAACAATTTTCTTCTCCAAACATAAATAACAGATATATTCCATAAAATATAAAAACGGCCTCCCATAAAGTACCCCCCCAGATGATCCGACTTTGTCCAAAATCTAATCATTTTACGTCAGGCCGAAATAAACCTTAAGTTTAAAATTTAATGTTTTTTCCTTTATCCGTTTTTGAGTTTTCTTCAAATTTCGAAATTTACACATTTTCTCAAATATCTCGAATACGGTCTATTTTAGAGAAATTATGTATAGGACAAAAATTATAGAATATTATATTACAAACAACTTTTATTTGAACAATTTTTATAAAAAATTATTTTTTTTTACATTTTCTCAAATTTCTCGAATACGGAACATTTTAGGAAAATTTTGCATAAAACAAAAATTATAGATAATTATATTAGAAGTAACTTTTATTTAAAGAATTTTCTTCTTCAAACGTAAATAACAGATATATTCCATAAAATATAAAAATGACCACCTATAAAGTACCCCCCCAGATGTTCCGACTCTGCCCAAAATCTAATCAGCTCATTGGACGCTGAAACAAAGCTTAAGTTTAAAATTTGGTGTTTTTTTTGTGTATCGGTCCATGAGTTATGCGTTATACAGACACACACACACACACACACACACACACACACACACACACAGACACACACACACACACACACACACACACACACACACACACACACACACACACACACACACACACACACACACACACACACACACACACACACACACACACACACACACACACACACACACACACACACACACACACACACACACACACACACACACACACACACACACACACACACACACACACACACACACACACACACACACACACACACACACACACACACACACACACACACACACACACACACACACACACACACACACACACACACACACACACACACACACACAGACAGACATCATCGCGAAAATAGTCAAAACGGATTCAGGGGACCTCAAAACGTAAAAATCCGTCGAAAACTCGAGGTCGAAAAAAATCATGATTCCTATACTTTCCTTATATCTGTATACAGATAGGAAAGTAAAAATACAATGATAATGATACCAGTAGTTATAGGGGAGATAGGAAGATCGGTCTTAAACTTTTTATTTCTTTTAATCTTTGATTTTAGGTACTGAAGTGTTATTTTAAGTGCTAGGTGATTAAAAAAGTTTATTACCATTAACAACATATAATTTATGACCTATAATTTGACTATTGTAATACTCAGTGGCGTCCATAGTATGTTAATAAAATGCCCAGTGAAGAAGAATGTTGCTGATGCAAAACTAAATGTGATGTCTCCAGATTAGTCGATTGCAGTGTATGCAATAAAACATTTAAAAATACTTGTGTCGGTCTTACTATAAACGACCTTAAAGCTCTTTTAAAAAATGGCATCTGATATACTTGCCCCTCATGTTCGATTATTCGTGCAAAAATCAATAAATTGAGATCAGTTATTGTTGCGGAATGAAGTATCGGAACTTAAACAGTATTACAGAGATAAGTTTGTTTTATGGTTGGGTTTCTATATTTAACTCTTATTTAAAGCTAACCAATACAAGATGGCAGTTATAATGTATTAAATGGACGCAATTTAGTGCCAGATATGAAAGAAAATATAAAAAATTTAGTTAGTGAGATTACCGTTAGAGGCGCTAAATAATATACATAATGTATATTATCCTTTCATTTCACTCAATATTTTGACTCCAACTAGTGGCAACACTGTAAAGTGTAAAACCAAATCACTGTAAAGAGCATTATTAAGTGCGTGGATGTTGGAGTTTATATTTTTTGTTATATTAGTTAGGATTCTAAGGGTTTGAGTGACGTTAGGGATTTATAAATTAAATATTTTTTCTGTAAAAACATTTGCGGAAATTACTTTAGGTTATTTTAATTTAATGGATTATATATAAATAATTATTTTAAAATAATTGTTTTTGGGTTTTGATTATAAGAAGTGTTTGGCAAATATCTTAGGTTTTTAAAATTTATTATGTAAATTATAATTATTTCAAAATAATTTTAATGGTTTGATTAAATACGGGATAGTACTAAATTAAATTTTAGTTATAAGAAATTTGGGGGCAATAACTAGAGGTTATTTGAATTTAATAGATATACTATAATTCCTTTAACATAATTTTAGTTATGGTTTTAAAAAATCTGATTTAACATTGATTTACATATTGTAAGAAAAATATTATTAATATTATACCAATATGATTATGATTGATATTTATGATTGATGATAATGACTGATATATATGATTGATAATTAATGATTATGATTGATGATTAATGATTATGTTTGATGATTAGGATTCATGATTGAGAATGATGATTAAGATTGATATTTATGATTAATGATTATGATTGATAATTATGATTGATAATTATGATTGATAATTATGATTGATAATTATGATTGATGATTATGATTGATAATTATGATTGATGATTATGATTGATGATTATGATTGATGAATATGATTGATGATTATGATTGATGATTATGATTAAAGATTGTGATTGACGATTATGATCTACGATTATAATTGACGATTATGACTGACGATTATGGTTGATGATTATGTTTGATGATTATGGTTGATGATTGTGGTTAATGATTAAGCTTGATGATTAGAATTGCAGATTATGATTGAAGAATATGATTAATGATTATGCTAGATGAATTATGATTGATTATTATTATTGATGATTATGATTGATGATTACGATTGATAATTATGATTGACGATTGTGATAGATGATTATGTTTGTCGGTTATGATTGATGATTACTATTGACGATTATGATTGACGATTATGGTTGATGATTATGGTTGATGATTATCGTTGACGATTGTGGTTAATGATTAAGATTGATGATTAAAATTGCGGATTATGATTAAAGAATATGATTAATGATTATGCTTAAAGAATTATGATTGATTATTATGATTAATGATTATGATTGTGATTGTGATTGTGATTGTGATTGTGATTGTGATTGTGATTGTGATTGTGATTGTGATTATAATTATGATTATGATTATGATTATGATTATGATTATGATTATGATTATGATTATGATTATGATTATGATTATGATTATGATTATGATTATGATTATGATTATGATTATGATTATGATTATGATTATGATTATGATTATGATTATGATTATGATTTATGATTATGATTATGATTATGATTATGATTATGATTATGATTATGATTATGATTATGATTATGATTATGATTATGATTATGATTATGATTATGATTATGATTATGATTATGATTATGATTATGATTATGATTATGATTATGATTATGATTATGATTATGATTATGATTATGATTATGATTATGATTATGATTATGATTATGATTATGATTATGATTATGATTATGATTATGATTATGATTATGATTATGATTATGATTATGATTATGATTATGATTATGATTATGATTATGATTATGATTATGATTATGATTATGATTATGATTATGATTATGATTATGATTATGATTATGATTATGATTATGATTATGATTATGATTATGATTATGATTATGATTATGATTATGATTATGATTATGATTATGATTATGATTATGATTATGATTATGATTATGATTATGATTATGATTATGATTATGATTATGATTATGATTATGATTATGATTATGATTATGATATGATTATGATTATGATTATGATTATGATTATGATTATGATTATGATTATGATTATGATTATGATTATGATTATGATTATGATTATGATTATGATTATGATTATGATTATGATTATGATTATGATTATGATTATGATTATGATTATGATTATGATTATGATTATGATTATGATTATGATTATGATTATGATTATGATTATGATTATGATTATGATTATGATTATGATTATGATTATGATTATGATTATGATTATGATTATGATTATGATTATGATTATGATTATGATTATGATTATGATTATGATTATGATTATGATTATGATTATGATTATGATTATGATTATGATTATGATTATGATTATGATTATGATTATGATTATGATTATGATTATGATTATGATTATGATTATGATTATGATTATGATTATGATTATGATTATGATTATGATTATGATTATGATTATGATTATGATTATGATTATGATTATGATTATGATTATGATTATGATTATGATTATGATTATGATTATGATTATGATTATGATTATGATTATGATTATGATTATGATTATGATTATGATTATGATTATGATTATGATTATGATTATGATTATGATTATGATTATGATTATGATTATGATTATGATTATGATTATGATTATGATTATGATTATGATTATGATTATGATTATGATTATGATTATGATTATGATTATGATTATGATTATGATTATGATTATGATTATGATTATGATTATGATTATGATTATGATTATGATTATGATTATGATTATGATTATGATTATGATTATGATTATGATTATGATTATGATTATGATTATGATTATGATTATGATTATGATTATGATTATGATTATGATTATGATTATGATTATGATTATGATTATGATTATGATTATGATTATGATCATGATTATGATTATGATCATGATTATGATTATGATTATGATTATGATTATGATTATGATTATGATTATGATCATGATCATGATCATGATCATGATTATGATTATGATTATGATTATGATCATGATCATGATTATGATCATGATTATGATCATGATTATGATTATGATTAGGATCATGATCATGATCATGATTATGATTATGATTAGGATCATGATCATGATTATGATTATGATTATGATTATGATTATGATTATGATTATGATTATGATTATGATTATGATTATGATTATGATTATGATTATGATTATGATTATGATTATGATTATGATTATGATTATGATTATGATTATGATTATGATTATGATTATGATTATGATTATGATTATGATTATGATTATGATTATGATTATGATATGATTATGATTATGATTATGATTATGATTATGATTATGATTATGATTATGATTATGATTATGATTATGATTATGATTATGATTATGATTATGATTATGATTATGATTATGATTATGATTATGATTATGATTATGATTATGATTATGATTATGATTATGATTATGATTATGATTATGATTATGATTATGATTATGATTATGATTATGATTATGATTATGATTATGATTATGATTATGATTATGATTATGATTATGATTATGATTATGATTATGATTATGATTATGATTATGATTATGATTATGATTATGATTATGATTATGATTATGATTATGATTATGATTATGATTATGATTATGATTATGATTATGATTATGATTATGATTATGATTATGATTATGATTATGATTATGATTATGATTATGATTATGATTATGATTATGATTATGATTATGATTATGATTATGATTATGATTATGATTATGATTATGATTATGATTATGATTATGATTATGATTATGATTATGATTATGATTATGATTATGATTATGATTATGATTATGATTATGATTATGATTATGATTATGATTATGATTATGATTATGATTATGATTATGATTATGATTATGATTATGATTATGATTATGATTATGATTATGATTATGATTATGATTATGATTATGATTATGATTATGATTATGATTATGATTATGATTATGATTATGATTATGATTATGATTATGATTATGATTATGATTATGATTATGATTATGATTATGATTATGATTATGATTATGATTATGATTATGATTATGATTATGATTATGATTATGATTATGATTATGATTATGATTATGATTATGATTATGATTATGATTATGATTATGATTATGATTATGATTATGATTATGATTATGATTATGATTATGATTATGATTATGATTATGATTATGATTATGATTATGATTATGATTATGATTATGATTATGATTATGATTATGATTATGATTATGATTATGATTATGATTATGATTATGATTATGATTATGATTATGATTATGATTATGATTATGATTATGATTATGATTATGATTATGATTATGATTATGATTATGATTATGATTATGATTATGATTATGATTATGATTATGATTATGATTATGATTATGATTATGATTATGATTATGATTATGATTATGATTATGATTATGATTATGATTATGATTATGATTATGATTATGATTATGATTATGATTATGATTATGATTATGATTATGATTATGATTATGATTATGATTATGATTATGATTATGATTATGATTATGATTATGATTATGATTATGATTATGATTATGATTATGATTATGATTATGATTATGATTATGATTATGATTATGATTATGATTATGATTATGATTATGATTATGATTATGATTATGATTATGATTATGATTATGATTATGATTATGATTATGATTATGATTATGATTATGATTATGATTATGATTATGATTATGATTATGATTATGATTATGATTATGATTATGATTATGATTATGATTATGATTATGATTATGATTATGATTATGATTATGATTATGATTATGATTATGATTATGATTATGATTATGATTATGATTATGATTATGATTATGATTATGATTATGACTATGATTATGATTATGATTATGATTATGATTATGACTATGATTATGATTATGATTATGACTATGACTATGACTATGACTATGATTATGATTATGATTATGACTATGACTATGACTATGACTATGACTATGATTATGACTATGACTATGACTATGACTATGATTATGACTATGATTATGATTATGACTATGACTATGATTATGACTATGATTATGATTATGACTATGACTATGATTATGACTATGATTATGATTATGACTATGACTATGATTATGACTATGATTATGATTATGATTATGATTATGATTATGATTATGATTATGATTATGATTATGATTATGATTATGATTATGATTATGATTATGATTATGATTATGATTATGATTATGATTATGATTATGATTATGATTATGATTATGATTATGACTATGATTATGATTATGATTATGATTATGATTATGATTATGATTATGATTATGATATGATTATGATTATGATTATGATTATGATTATGATTATGATTATGATTATGATTATGACTTATGATTATGATTATGATTATGATTATGATTATGATTATGATTATGATTATGATTATGATTATGATTATGATTATGATTATGATTATGATTATGATTATGATTATGATTATGATTATGATTATGATTATGATTATGATTATGATTATGATTATGATTATGATTATGATTATGATTATGATTATGATTATGATTATGATTATGATTATGATTATGATTATGATTATGATTATGATTATGATTATGATTATGATTATGATTATGATTATGATTATGATTATGATTATGATTATGATTATGATTATGATTATGATTATGATTATGATTATGATTATGATTATGATTATGATTATGATTATGATTATGATTATGATTATGATTATGATTATGATTATGATTATGATTATGATTATGATTATGATTATGATTATGATTATGATTATGATTATGATTATGATTATGATTACTGATTATGATTATGATTATGATTATGATTATGATTATGATATGATTATGATTATGATTATGATTATGATTATGATTATGATTATGATTATGATTATGATTATGATTATGATTATGATTATGATTATGATTATGATTATGATTATGATTATGATTATGATTATGATTATGATTATGATTATGATTATGATTATGATTATGATATGATTATGATTATGATTATGATTATGATTATGATTATGATTATGATTATGATTATGATTATGATTATGATTATGATTATGATTATGATTATGATTATGATTATGATTATGATTATGATTATGATTATGATTATGATTATGATTATGATTATGATTATGATTATGATTATGATTATGATTATGATTATGATTATGATTATGATTATGATTATGATTATGATTATGATTATGATTATGATTATGATTATGATTATGATTATGATTATGATTATGATTATGATTATGATTATGATTATGATTATGATTATGATTATGATTATGATTATGATTATGATTATGATTATGATTATGATTATGATTATGATTATGATTATGATTATGATTATGATTATGATTATGATTATGATTATGATTATGATTATGATTATGATTATGATTATGATTATGATTATGATTATGATTATGATTATGATTATGATTATGATTATGATTATGATTATGATTATGATTATGATTATGATTATGATTATGATTATGATTATGATTATGATTATGATTATGATTATGATTATGATTATGATTATGATTATGATTATGATTATGATTATGATTATGATTATGATTATGATTATGATTATGATTATGATTATGATTATGATTATGATTATGATTATGATTATGATTATGATTATGATTATGATTATGATTATGATTATGATTATGATTATGATTATGATTATGATTATGATTATGATTATGATTATGATTATGATTATGATTATGATTATGATTATGATTATGATTATGATTATGATTATGATTATGATTATGATTATGATTATGATTATGATTATGATTATGATTATGATTATGATTATGATTATGATTATGATTATGATTATGATTATGATTATGATTATGATTATGATTATGATTATGATTATGATTATGATTATGATTATGATTATGATTATGATTATGATTATGATTATGATTATGATTATGATTATGATTATGATTATGATTATGATTATGATTATGATTATGATTATGATTATGATTATGATTATGATTATGATTATGATTATGATTATGATTATGATTATGATTATGATTATGATTATGATTATGATTATGATTATGATTATGATTATGATTATGATTATGATTATGATTATGATTATGATTATGATTATGATTATGATTATGATTATGATTATGATTATGATTATGATTATGATTATGATTATGATTATGATTATGATTATGATTATGATTATGATTATGATTATGATTATGATTATGATTATGATTATGATTATGATTATGATTATGATTATGATTATGATTATGATTATGATTATGATTATGATTATGATTATGATTATGATTATGATTATGATTATGATTATGATTATGATTATGATTATGATTATGATTATGATTATGATTATGATTATGATTATGATTATGATTATGATTATGATTATGATTATGATTATGATTATGATTATGATTATGATTATGATTATGATTATGATTATGATTATGATTATGATTATGATTATGATTATGATTATGATTATGATTATGATTATGATTATGATTATGATTATGATTATGATTATGATTATGATTATGATTATGATTATGATTATGATTATGATTATGATTATGATTATGATTATGATTATGATTATGATTATGATTATGATTATGATTATGATTATGATTATGATTATGATTATGATTATGATTATGATTATGATTATGATTATGATTATGATTATGATTATGATTATGATTATGATTATGATTATGATTATGATTATGATTATGATTATGATTATGATTATGATTATGATTATGATTATGATTATGATTATGATTATGATTATGATTATGATTATGATTATGATTATGATTATGATTATGATTATGATTATGATTATGATTATGATTATGATTATGATTATGATTTATGATTATGATTATGATTATGATTATGATTATGATTATGATTATGATTATGATTATGATTATGATTATGATTATGATTATGATTATGATTATGATTATGATTATGATTATGATTATGATTATGATTATGATTATGATTATGATTATGATTATGATTATGATTATGATTATGATTATGATTATGATTATGATTATGATTATGATTATGATTATGATTATGATTATGATTATGATTATGATTATGATTATGATTATGATTATGATTATGATTATGATTATGATTATGATTATGATTATGATTATGATTATGATTATGATTATGATTATGATTATGATTATGATTATGATTATGATTATGATTATGATTATGATTATGATTATGATTATGATTATGATTATGATTATGATTATGATTATGATTATGATTATGATTATGATTATGATTTGATTATGATTATGATTATGATTATGATTATGATTATGATTATGATTATGATTATGATTATGATTATGATTATGATTATGATTATGATTATGATTATGATTATGATTATGATTATGATTATGATTATGATTATGATTATGATTATGATTATGATTATGATTATGATTATGATTATGATTATGATTATGATTATGATTATGATTATGATTATGATTATGATTATGATTATGATTATGATTATGATTATGATTATGATTATGATTATGATTATGATTATGATTATGATTATGATTATGATTATGATTATGATTATGATTATGATTATGATTATGATTATGATGATTATGATTATGATTATGATTATGATTATGATTATGATTATGATTATGATTATGATTATGATTATGATTATGATTATGATTATGATTATGATTATGATTATGATTATGATTATGATTATGATTATGATTATGATTATGATTATGATTATGATTATGATTATGATTATGATTATGATTATGATTATGATTATGATTATGATTATGATTATGATTATGATTATGATTATGATTATGATTATGATTATGATTATGATTATGATTATGATTATGATTATGATTATGATTATGATTATGATTATGATTATGATTATGATTATGATTATGATTATGATTATGATTATGATTATGATTATGATTATGATTATGATTATGATTATGATTATGATTATGATTATGATTATGATTATGATTATGATTATGATTATGATTATGATTATGATTATGATTATGATTATGATTATGATTATGATTATGATTATGATTATGATTATGATTATGATTATGATTATGATTATGATTATGATTATGATTATGATTATGATTATGATTATGATTATGATTATGATTATGATTATGATTATGATTATGATTATGATTATGATTATGATTATGATTATGATTATGATTATGATTATGATTATGATTATGATTATGATTATGATTATGATTATGATTATGATTTATGATTATGATTATGATTATGATTATGATTATGATTATGATTATGATTATGATTAGATTATGATTATGATTATGATTATGATTATGATTATGATTATGATTATGATTATGATTATGATTATGATTATGATTATGATTATGATTATGATTATGATTATGATTATGATTATGATTATGATTATGATTATGATTATGATTATGATTATGATTATGATTATGATTATGATTATGATTATGATTATGATTATGATTATTATGATTATGATTATGATTATGATTATGATTATGATTATGATTATGATTATGATTATGATTATGATTATGATTATGATTATGATTATGATTATGATTATGATTATGATTATGATTATGATTATGATTATGATTATGATTATGATTATGATTATGATTATGATTATGATTATGATTATGATTATGATTATGATTATGATTATGATTATGATTATGATTATGATTATGATTATGATTATGATTTTGATTATGATTATGATTATGATTATGATTATGATTATATGATTATGATTATGATTTATGATTATGATTATGATTATGATTATGATTATGATTATGATTATATGATTATGATTATGATTATGATTATGATTATGATTATGATTATTGATTATGATTATGATTATGATTATGATTATGATTATGATTATGATTATGATTATGATTATGATTATGATTATGATTATGATTATGATTATGATTATGATTATGATTATGATTATGATTATGATTATGATTATGATTATGATTATGATTATGATTATGATTATGATTATGATTATGATTATGATTATGATTATGATTATGATTATGATTATGATTATGATTATGATTATGATTATGATTATGATTATGATTATGATTATGATTATGATTATGATTATGATTATGATTATGATTATGATTATGATTATGATTATGATTATGATTATGATTTATTGATTATGATTATGATTATGATTATGATTATGATTATGATTATGATTATGATTATGATTATGATTATGATTATGATTATGATTATGATTATGATTATGATTATGATTATGATTATGATTATGATTATGATTATGATTATGATTATGATTATGATTATGATTATGATTATGATTATGATTATGATTATGATTATGATTATGATTATGATTATGATTATGATTATGATTATGATTATGATTATGATTATGATTATGATTATGATTATGATTATGATTATGATTATGATTATGATTATGATTATGATTATGATTATGATTATGATTATGATTATGATTATGATTATGATTATGATTATGATTATGATTATGATTATGATTATGATTATGATTATGATTATGATTATGATTATGATTATGATTATGATTATGATTATGATTATGATTATGATTATGATTATGATTATGATTATGATTATGATTATGATTATGATTATGATTATGATTATGATTATGATTATGATTATGATTATGATTATGATTATGATTATGATTATGATTATGATTATGATTATGATTATGATTATGATTATGATTATGATTATGATTATGATTATGATTATGATTATGATTATGATTATGATTATGATTATGATTATGATTATGATTATGATTATGATTATGATTATGATTATGATTATGATTATGTTATGATTATGATTATGATTATGATTATGATTATGATTATGATTATGATTATGATTATGATTATGATTATGATTATGATTATGATTATGATTATGATTATGATTATGATTATGATTATGATTATGATTATGATTATGATTATGATTATGATTATGATTATGATTATGATTATGATTATGATTATGATTATGATTATGATTATGATTATGATTATGATTATGATTATGATTATGATTATTATGATTATGATTATGATTATGATTATGATTATGATTATGATTATGATTATGATTATGATTATGATTATGATTATGATTATGATTATGATTATGATTATGATTATGATTATGATTATGATTATGATTATGATTATGATTATGATTATGATTATGATTATGATTATGATTATGATTATGATTATGATTATGATTATGATTATGATTATGATTATGATTATGATTATGATTATGATTATGATTATGATTATGATTATGATTATGATTATGAT